>JANAVB010005399.1:2274875-2341930 GCA_029216955.1 Iris pallida
AAACCAACTTTACCCACCCTCGATGACCGGCCAGCTGCCCCCCGACGACCACCGACTTTTCCACCATTTCCGGCCAGCCACGACAACAATCGACCTCCTTTTTCCCCTATAAATAACCCCCTAGTCGTAACCCTAACCCTAGGCAAAAACCCGACCACCACGACCACCGTCTCTCCCATTTCCTTTCGCCTGAACCCTAACTCCTGCCACACCCCACCGCCACCTCCACAGCCGCCTACACCACCCACAACCACCACCGAAGAGTTCGTCGCGCTGAGGCGAGTCCAGCGCCACCTGAGCGCCCCAACGACGATGCCTTTAGCCGCCGTCAGCACCCTCCATGACCCTCCAGTTCACCGAACACGTACGTGTCAACCCTATTTTCGTGTCGTACGTGTCTCGTCTTCACATATATGACTCGCCAGGACACGAGTAGTACGTAGGTAAGCCTGGACACGTCCGACTCGACTCGTGTGTGTCGTGCTTGGCCAAGACTGTGAGACACGTCTCACTATATCGGTATTTTATACGGATACGTGTTTATTTGAGCCGTATTTCGTATTTATCGATTTGCATGATATTTTAAAATTTTCCTAAGTGTAGGATTTTATGACTTGGTTTAACATGGATTTGGTTTTATTTGGTTCAGTTCCACTTTGACTTGGTTTGGTTTAGTTTGGTTCTTTATGAGATGAGGTGTATGGTTTAGATTGAGTGGAGAGGAATGAATGGTGGAGATCACTTGAGCTTGTTATATAAGCTACTTTTTCTCTCTCCCTCCTCATTCACCCTCATTCATTTCTTTTCCACCAAACCCTAGCCATTAGAGAGAGGCAAGTACACCTTGCCGAACCTTGAACAAATTTATTTCTGTTTGTTCCATCTTCTTCCTTGCATAATTCTAAGCATCTTTAGAACTTGGAGTTTTCGGTTTTATCGAGTGGATTGTTGTAGATCTAGCTTTATGGTATTTTCGGTTTTCGTAGGTTTTGATCTAACAAACTTGCATATTTCTGCTAGTTGATGGTTCCATGTTGTAGAGAATTTTATTCTGCCCCATTTTGACCTATGGAAGTTCAGATTTGGACTCTGGACGATGGAATTATGGAGCTTGGAAACATGGCTTCATGGTGTTCTTCTTCTCGAAAATTGGAGGAGAAGAACAGTACTTGACCGCATGACTATTTCATGCGGCAAGTGTTCTCCCCTGCCGCATGGACAAATACAGCCGCATGAGCATTAATTTATTGCCTTGACCGCATAAGAATTAATTACATGGCTTTTATTATTATTATTTATTTAATTACATTGCTGGCCGTATGGAACCACTTGGTGAGCCGCATAGGCCAATGCCAGGTTGTATTTAATGCATGCATGCATACAAGCTTTGCTAGCATACTGATGAATTAAATTGAGCCGCATATGGCCTTATTTCAACATGCTTATAAATTAAAATAATTCATGGCCGCATGCAAGCAAGCTTGGCCACATTCTTTGCATGCATGCAAGCTTCTTGGTCGCATAGGCTATTAAATATTTGCATGGCCAATTGTTTGTTTGGCCATTTCGTTGCTTGGCTATTTGTTGCTGAATGCTTGTATAAGCATTTGTTTAAATGGCTTTAGTAGCATTGCTCAGTAGCATTTATTGCTTAGTAGCATTTAATAGCTTCAGTAGCATTTAATGCTTAATAGTATTTAATGGCTTTAGTAGCATTTAATGCTTGTATAAGCATTTGTTTAATGGCTTTAGTAGCATTTAATGCTTGTATAAGCATTTGTTTAATGGCTTTAGTAGCATTGCTTAGTAGCATTTAATGGCCTGTGTAAGCTTGTTTGGCCGCATGGCCATTGCTTTAAGTTGCTTACGTGTATTGGCCGCATGGCCTTCCAATTTATTTGCATGCATTAGCATGCAGTTATTTACATGCATAGCAATTTTGGCCGCATGGCCCCTTCCACTTGCATAGCTTATTAAATTATATGTAATCAGTGGCAGGGCCGCATGGACATTGTACTTTTGGACTTGCATTTAATGTTGGCCGTATAGCTTTCTTAAGAGCATGTACTTGCATGATATATTATAATACTTGTCATCATTGCTTGGCCACGTGAACCATTAATTAAAGGGTTCACGTGAACCTTTTCTTACTACATTTATTATTGGGTCCCACATGGCCTCTGTACTTGAGTGGCCACGTGCCCTTTTCTTTTGCTTGAGTGGATGCTTGTATTTATTGCGGGTCCCACTCTCTTTGTCTTTTCTGATTGCATGAATACTTCTTGCTGACATTGAATGTTGGCCGCATAGCCTCCCACCCATTCTTGGCCGCATGGCCCCCTTCAGTTATTTTCTGGCCGCATAAGCTTTGGCTGGCCGCATGGGTGGCCTCCCACTCTCTTTGGCCGCATGTATGTTCTCCCACTTTTGGGCCGCATGGGGTCCACTTTGATTGTTTAAATGTTTTATTTGCTTGAATTGTGCTCAAAATTTCTTCCCACTCCCAACATAAAAGTTGTAGAGTTTCTCCTTGGCTTCAAGTATATATATATATATTATAATATATTATTATTTAATTGTGTAAGTTTTTTCCCTCCTTGATAAATGACATGACTTGATAGTGACCCGCCGTGGTGCACTCCTGACTAGATAACTTGACCTGACAAATTTTGACATGATAACTTGACATGATAATTCTTGATAGTGGCCCACCGTGGCGCACTCTTGACACGATAAACCTGACATGATACTTCTCGAAATACTGTTGCGATGGCTAACATGACATGACAAGTATGAATGATCTGGACACCGTGGACGATTGTACTTGTATAAATGAACCCGTCTTGTCTTGCATCATGTCTAGGACGAGGACCCCTGAGTACCACGGTCAGGGGTACCCATTGAAATCGACTAAGGTTAACAACTAGAATAATCCAGTAGTCATGAAGAGATTTTCCAGCTACAGGCAATCCCGTTACCTGGGCGCGCTTGTGGATTTGTAGCCTGCCGACGAGTAGGGCACACTTCCAACACACTGTCATGTGTTGCACCCTTATTGTACTAATATTCGCCTGGATAACCTGGATGGTCTGCAGGGCTTGTGGCTGTGGAACAATCTCACTGCATCTTGTTAGTAACTAGGCTTGTGATAACCCTAGTTAGTTAAAGTATCAAGCCGTACTTATTGCTTGGCCGTGAATGTTGGATGGAGTTCAGTCTGTCTAGTCTTGTCTTGATCTTGTACATGATTGTTACATGTCCTAATTTTTTAGTTTATCTTGCCGATAAATGGTGGGAGAAACCAAGTTCTGGTCAGACGAAGGGTTACAACCCCGATCCTTGTTTGATTTACGGATTGTAACCTGGTTATCTGAATAGTCTCATGGTTATCCCATCGTATATCACCTTCCCAGTCTAAGTCTTGTCTAGATCCAGTTTCTAATAGTTCCAGGATAGTGGTGGCAATGATTGTCACTCTAATGTATTGTACTCTGTATTGTCACCTCTAGCAATAAATGATCAGAGACCAAGTTCTGTTCAGACGAAGGGTTACAATCCCGGTCCTTGTTTGGTTTAAGGGTTGTAACCTGGCTTCCGGAACAGTACCTTCGTCCTCTCTTCGTATATTGCCTAGCTCTATTTATTTAACATGTTCTCCAGTTTACTTTATGTCAAATGATGATTTACTTACTGTCTTCCTATGTTCGAGATAAGTGCATTGGTACTGCACGAATCTCGATCCTCCTTTACTTATTGCTTTCTCTCTCTGATTGATTGTCTATGATTGCTGGTTTTAAGTTCATAGTTCGGCCTCCTTTATGGTACTTGCTATTTTGGGGTCTGACCCCACTGGTTTTGTATGGCCAGGTTCTAATAGAAGAGCCCGAAGGATCTACCGCACCATCTACTCGACGGTGACCAGCCGGAGCACCAGAGTGCCTTAGTGGGTTTCTTCTTCATCCTTCCACTGATATGTAAATTCTCCTCTTGTAACGTTTAGCCCCGAGCATGTATGTAGCTCGTGTTTTGGTATTTTCCTTGATATTGTAGCCTACGGGCATAAACATGATATGTGTATTCTAGACTATAGCTAGTCATTATCATGTACGACTAATACTCTAGCTAGTCATCAACTCTGTGGTACTGGCTTCATGATCATTCATGTATATATGGTTCGGGACGTCTTACTATTGTATATATGATGATCGTACTCCTTGCTCTTGTGTAATTGCCTGTGATTGAGATACCTAGGATTGTTAAACCATAGGATTGACTGATGGCTTGTAGAGTAACCCCCATGTCTTGACAGCTTATACGTGATTTCAGAGTATTAACGTACTTTGGGATTGCGTAGCTGGCTGTGTACGCCTCCGTCCAGTATTCTGGTTCTGGGGCGTGACACGGTTTTAGTGGTGGCCCATGCAGGTCTCGATTTTTAGATTTGTGAGGGTTACCATGTTTAGATATCTCAATCACGATTATCCTTATTGATCTCCTTCGGATTATTCTCTATCTTTGATACTTGACTTGATATCTGTTTTGATCATTGATCATTCATGTTCCAATGATTTGATCTTGTGTCCTTCAACTTTCAAAGGCACTGTTCTTGATCCTTCTGATTATCTTGTTCGTATTTTGCCGAGGGCAGCTCAGTATTCTTCAGCCAGGCCAGTTATGGAGGATCAGTCTCAGCATGCAGGCAGAGATGTCAGTCCATCCCGATCAGCCAGTCGCTTCTGTCTTCGTATCTTGAGACAGGTGATAAAGTTCATGCATCTATTTTAACTGCGATGACACGTCCTGGGTAGAGTCATGTCTTGAACTAAGTCATTGGTACCGACTTACCCTGAGGCTTGACTTTTATCCATTTTGGAAATCAGCTTAGGCCAGCGAGGACGTTGGTTTCTACACAACTGTCTCATGAGACATATTGATCCATATGCCTCCAGCCCTTCTTGATCATGATTGTAATTGTTCTTATGGATTTATTTACCGCTTACGCATTTATTTACATTACTGATTGTTTTTCTTTTACCTATATGCCATGCTTGATTTATTGAGATTGTTGAGTTTCCTGGAGCTATTGTTTTGTTATCTTGCTCGACTAGCCTCAGAAAATTTCGAGGACGAAATTTTTCTAAGGTATGGAGAGTTGTGAGACCCGTCTCACTGTATCGGTATTTTATACGGATACGTGTTTATTTGAGCCGTATTTTGTATTTATCGATTTGCGTGATATTTTAAAATTTTCCTAAGTGTAGGATTTCATGACTTAGTTTAACTTGGATTTGGTTTTATTTGGTTCAGTTCCACTTTGACTTGATTTGGTTTAGTTTGGTTCTTTAGAGATGAGGTGTATGGTTTAGATTGAGTGGAGAGGAATGAATGGTGGAGATCACTTGAGCTTGTTATATAAGCTACTTTTTCTCTCTCCCTCCTCATTCACCCTCATTCATTTCTTTTCCACCAAACCCTAGCCATTAGAGAGAGGCAAGTACACCTTGTCGAACCTTGAACAAATTTATTTCTGTTTGTTCCATCTTCTTCCTTGCATGATTCTAAGCATCTTTAGAACTTGGAGTTTTCGGTTGTATCGAGTGGATTGTTATAGATCTACCTTTATGGTATTTTTGGTTTTCGTAGGTTTTGATCTAACAAACTTGTATATTTCTGCTAGTTGATGGTTCCATGTTGTAGAGAATTTTATTCTGTCCCATTTTGACCTATGGAAGTTCGGATTTGGACTCTGGACGATGGAATTATGGAGCTTGGAAACATGGCTTCATGGTGTTCTTCTTCTCGAAAATTGGAGGAGAAGAACAGTACTTGACCGCATGACTATTTCATGCGGCAAGTGTTCTCCCCTGCCGCATGGACAAATCCAGCCGCATGAGCACTAATTTATTGCCTTGACCGCATAAGAATTAATTGCATGGTTTTTATTATTATTATTTATTTAATTGCATTGCTGGCCGCATGGAACCACTTGGTGAGCCGCATAGGCCAATGCCAGGTTGTATTTAATGCATGCATACATACAAGCTTTGCTAGCATATTGATGAATTAAATTGAGCCGCATATGGCCTTATTTCAACATGCTTATAAATTAAAATAATTCCTGGCCGCATGCAAGCAAGCTTGGCCACATTCTTTGCATGCATGCAAGCTTCTTGGCCGCATAGGCTATTAAATATTTGCATGGCCAATTGTTTGTTTGGCCATTTCGTTGCTTGGCTATTTGTTGCTGAATGCTTGTATAAGCATTTGTTTAAATGGCTTTAGTAGCATTGCTCAGTAGCATTTAATGCTTAGTAGCATTTAATAGCTTCAGTAGCATTTAATGCTTAGTAGTATTTAATGGCTTTGGTAGCATTTAATGCTTGTATAAGCATTTGTTTAATGGCTTTAGTAGCATTTAATGCTTGTATAAGCATTTGTTTAATGGCTTTAGTAGCATTGCTTAGTAGCATTTAATGGCCTGTGTAAGCTTGTTTGGCCGCATGGCCATTGCTTTAAGTTGCTTACGTATATTGGCCGCATGGCCTTCCAATTTCTTTGCATGCATTAACATGCAGTTATTTACATGCATAGCAATTTTGGCCGCATGGCCCCTTCCACTTGCATGGCTTATTAAATTATATGTAATCAGTGGCAGGGCCGCATGGACATTGTACTTTTGGACTTGCATTTAATGTTGGCCGCATGGCTTTCTTAAGAGCATGTACTTACATGATATATTATAATACTTGTCATCATTGCTTGGCCACGTGAACCATTAATTAAAGGGTTCACGTGAACCTTTTCTTACTGCATTTATTATTGGGTCCCACATGGCCTCTGTACTTGAGTGGCCACGTGCCCTTTTCTTTTGCTTGAGTGGATGCTTGCATTTATTGCGGGTCCCACTCTCTTTGTCTTTTCTGATTGCATGAATACTTCTTGCTGACATTGAATGTTGGCCGCATAGCCTCCCACCCATTCTTGGCCGCATGGCCCCCTTCAGTTATTTTCTGGCCGCATAAATTTTGACTGGCCGCATGGGTGGCCTCCCACTCTCTTTGGCCGCATGTATGTTCTCTCACTTTTGGGCCGCATGGGGTCCACTTTGATTGTTTAAATGTTTTATTTGCTTGAATTGTGCTCAGAATTTTTTCCACTCCCAACATAAAAGTTGTAGAGTTTCTCCTTGGCTTCAAGTATATATATTATAATATATTATTATTTAATTGTGCAAGTTTCTCCCCTCCTTGATAAATGACATGACTTGATAGTGACCCGCCGTGGTGCACTCCTGACTAGATAACTTGACCTGACAAATTTTGACATGATAACTTGACATGATAATTCTTGATAGTGGCCCGCCGTGGCGCACTCTTGACACGATAAACCTGACATGATACTTCTCAAAATGCTGTTGCGACGGCTAACATGACATGACAAGTATGAATGACCTGGACACCGTGGACGATTGTGCTTGTACAAATGAACCCGTCTTGTCTTGCATCATGTCTAGGACGGGGACCCCTGAGTACCACGGTCAGGGGTACCCATTGAAATCGACTAAGGTTAACAACTAGAATAATCCAGTAGTCATGAAGAGATTTTCCAGCTACAGGCAATCCCGTTACCTGGGCGCGCTTGTGGATTTGTAGTCTGCCGACGAGTAGGGCACACTTCCAGCACACTGTCATGTGTTGCACCCTTATTGTACTAATATTCACCTGGATAACCTGGATGGTCTGCAGGACTTGTGGCTGTGGAATAATCTCGCTGCATCTTGTTAGTAACTAGGCTTGTGATAACCCTAGTTAGTTAAAGTATCAAGCCGTACTTATTGCTTGGCCGTGAATGTTGGATGGAGTTCAGTCTGTCTAGTCTTGTCTTGATCTTGTACATGATTGTTACATGTCCTGATTTCTTAGTTTATCTTGTCGATAAATGGTGGGAGAAACCAAGTTCTGTTCAGACGAAGGGTTACAACCCCGGTCCTTGTTTGGTTTACGGGTTGTAACCTGGTTATCTGAATAGTCCCATGGTTATCCCATCGTATATCACCTTCCTAGTCTAAGTCTTGTCTAGATCCAGTTCCTAATAGTTCCAGGATAGTGGTGGCAATGATTGTCACTCTAATGTATTGTACTCTGTATTGTCACCTCTAGCAATAAATGATCAGAGACCAAGTTCTGTTCAGGCAAAGGGTTACAATCCCGGTCCTTGTTTGGTTTAAGGGTTGTAACCTAGCTTCCGGAACAGTACCTTCGTCCTTTCTTCGTATATTGTCTAGCTCTATTTATTTAACATGTTCTCCAGTTTACTTTATGTCAAATGATGATTTACTTACTGTCTTCCTATGTTCGGGATAAGTGCATTGGTACTGCACGAATCTCGATCCTCCTTTACTTATTGCTTTCTCTCTCTGATTGATTGCCTATGATTGCTGGTTTTAAGTTCATAGTTCGGCCTCCTTTATGGTACTTGCTATTTTGGGGTCTGACCCCACTGGTTTTACATGGCCAGGTTCTAATAGAAGAGCCCGAAGGATCTACCGCACCATCTACTCGACGGTGACCAGCCGGAGCACCAGAGTGCCTCAGTGGGTTTCTTCTTCATCCTTCTACTGATATGTAAATTCTCCTCTTGTAACGTTTAGCCCCGAGCACGTGTTTAGCTCGTGTTTTGGTATTTTCCTTGATATTGTAGCCTAAGGGCATAAACATGATATGTGTATTCTAGACTATAGCTAGTCCTTATCATGTACGACTAATACTCTAGCTAGTCATCAACTCTGTGGTACTGGCTTCATGATCATTCATGTATATATGGTTCGGGATGCCTTACTATTGTATATATGATGATCGTACTCCTTGCTCTTGTGTAATTGCCTGTGATTGAGATACCTAGGATTGTTAAACCATAGGATTGACTGATGGCTTGTAGAGTAACCCCCATGTCTTGACAGCTTATACGTGATTTCAGAGTATTAACGTACTTTGGGATTGCGTAGTTGGCTGTGTACGCCTCCGTCCAGTATTCTGGTTCTCGGGCATGACAAGGACACTCGGACTCGATAGTTTTTTCGTGTCTTTAACTGTCAGGACACAAAACTGTGCTATCGGGTTTAAACCCGTTAACCTAAAACCTAAATAACACTAACCCTAATCCTATCCCAAACAACCAACCCGGGCTGACCCCCTGGCTAGCCCGACCGCACCCAAGAACCCGACCCCTCTAGGCCGAGTTCGAACCCCCCCTCCTTCTTTATTTTGTTTTCTTTTTTATTTTATTTATTTTATTATATATATATGTATAAATGTATTTATATATATATGTATATATGTATTTATGTATATATATTATTATATATATATACTGTTATATATGTATATATACAATATTTGTATATGTATATATATATATATATATATATATTTTTTTTATATTTGGTATTTTATTTTATAAGTGTATATATATATATATGTATTTATGTATACATATGTATATATGTATATGTGTTCATGTGTATATATATTATTATATATATACTGTTATATATATGTATACAATATTTGTATATATATATATATATATATATATATATATATATATATATATATATATATATATATATATATATATATATATATTTGTATATATATATATATATATATATATATATATTTGTATATATATATATATATATATATATATATATATATATATATATATATATATTAAATATACATATATATATAAGAAATACTAAATATAAAAATAAGAAATACTAAATATAAGAAATACTATATATATATATATATATATATATATATATATATATATATATATATATATATATATATATATATATATATGTCCGGCGCTCCTAGCGTAAGTGGCAGGAGGGGGGGCTCTCGGCGGGGAGACCCGGGATCGAGCCCCCCCTCCCGCACAAGTCGGCTGGGTGGCGTGGCCACGGGCTTGTGTGAGGATGACCGGACACAATATAAAATATATATATATATATATATATATATATATATATATATATATATATATATATATATATATATATATATGTGTGTGTGTGTAAATATTGTTGTTATATATTTATATATGTATTTCAAATTCTACCTTGAACAAAATATTATTAGGTAAAATTTTATAAGTTATTTTATTATATATTTTGTGACTTACAATTTTTACCACTTTAAAAATATATTATTATTATTTAAATTCCTGTATTTTAATTGTTATGACCAATTGATGTTCAAGCCTAGCATGAGTTTTTGGGCCCAATTGTGTCTAATACATTCAGAGTCTGTATAAGTCATATTGGACTTGATTTATGGCTCTGGGTCCTGTATCTGAACTTCGGTTCAATTTCGAATTCATGGCTCTGGGTCCTGTATAAGTCATATTGGACTTGTTATGACCAATTGATTTCCAGAAACTATTGCTTGCTGTTTTTGAATTTTTATATATATTTTAATTGCTGTAAAAATCTGAGAAAAATTGTATTTAAATACTATGTTAATTTAGACAATTTATTATAATTTTTCCAGTATTTATTAAGTGGTTTTGGTATTTTATAAAAATAGGAAAACAGAACTCATTTTCAGTATATTTATGTTTGCTGATTTTTAATAAATATTTATGAGGGTTTATAAATTCCAAAAAAAATAGTATAAATTTCTATAATTAACAAGGATCATTATGGTACTTTATTTTATATAAAATTGAGCTTTTTTGTCTATCTCAAAAATTGTTGGATCATAGAGTATAGTTTGATTTAATTATGGCATAGTTACGACTTACAACTTTTTGTGTTATTTTGAGTTATAGTCGTATTGAACCTCACCCTACACTAGTATAAAGACCCTAGAAAGTTAGTTTGAGTATTGTGTCATCCCACATTGGTCTCCTATGCTAAAGTCACCATTTGGCTAGGTGTCCAGTTAGAAAGTCGTGTTGCACCACTAGTGTCTTAGTGTTTAACTTAGTATAAAAACTAAGTTTGTGTTATTTCTACAGTGACGAGTTACCATGCATCTATAGCATTTTTATCGCTGCTTTGCTTTGCTAAAGGCAAGTACTTCTACAAACTTTACATACGGTTACATCAATGAACTGCGAATCCAACCATGTTAAATGCTGATCCTTGGGGTAGCAAGTAAAATCTTCACATGTTGTATTTACTTTCAGTCACTACCATGCTCTTTATATATCTCTCACATGATTAGAATCTGGGTTATGGGAAAACTGATAGTTGAGTATGTGATCATGTCCCCTTTATCGTACCGAGCAAAGTTTCATTCTACATGTTACTGCGCCGTAGGCAATTATCCCGCATTTTTGTACGGATGTACACATATGCTTGTGCACTTGTACGTATGTAAATTTTATTTATATTATGCCTCAGTACATTGTACACCTATTGACGATTACGTACATGCTACAGTTTTAAACATTATATATACATCTGTCTATATGACATATGTGTCCTTGCCATGATAGACTATGAGATGCCATGTTTCCAGTTTATTCCTCTTATGTTCATTTCATGTTTCGTATATTAGTTTGCTAGAAACAGTACTTGCTTCCGTCCTGACAGGATAACGTTGTAGGTATTCTTACTGAGGAGGAGTTGCTCTGTGACTCATATTATGGAGTTACTGCCGAGGACCAGGCTTTGTCTTACGAGGATGTACCTGCAGGAAAACTCGTCTAGTTGTCTATTTATATTTTGGACTTTTGAGAGTAGTCATGTATTAGACTATGTATTTTATGACTGGACCTGTATCCAGCTTTACATTTCAGGACTTGTACTTGGACTTACTATTATATGAGATGACTTTTGTGTTTGGAGCATTTATGACTCTTTATCACTTATAGAACTGTTAGCACATTTTAGTCTTACTTTGTTATCTTTAGAACAGCTTACTACGCCTTATCTCAAGCGTAGGCTGGACATGACTCGGCCCGGCCCAACACTTTGGGTAGTGGGTCGTGACAGTATCGCACACGTAGACCTTCTGGTGCGAACGAGTTTGCGAGCGAGATTGACTATCGCACGGACGAGAATAAGTGAGACTTAGAACGTATGTTGATAGAGATGCTACTTGACCAACGCTAAAGCGAACACGAGAAATGGTTCTTAGACCTTGAGGAACGGGCGAACGCACAATTGAAAATGTCGATGGTGAATCGTATGACCTCTTTGAGGATTTATAGAATGACTTGACCCTGAGTGGTGTATGGACGTTATAGAAATTGTCCGAGCGAAACTAGTAGATTTACGGATAGTACGAGTATGTCGACAAGCGATGATATCTCAAGGCCTTAGAACGAGTAGCGCTTAGTTGGTTATGATTCGAGAGTTGCAAACGAGATATTGTTCGGATGAATTGTGAATGGGCAACGCGAGTTAGAAAATAATTCAGAACGATGAAACAAGTGAATGACTTGATCGAGGAAATCGATACGGATCGTATACGAAAAGTTAGCACGACAGGTAGATAGCGTGCATAAAATGTTCAATTTTAAAGTTACGTGAATGACTCTAAGGATTGGATTGAATGTTGCTCGATGATCTGAGTTAGCAAAGGAATGATACAAATTGAGGAAGTACGTTGGTCGATGATTTAAGGTAGACTGACGAATAATACGTGATTTCGGATTTGAACGAATTGATCTTGTAAAGGATTCGGGGGATAATGATCGAACTTGATGTTGAATGTCGAGGAGATCATCCAGTTGGACGCTAGCATCATTCGTATGATTCGAAATTCGTTGCAAAAGAAGATCGTCAGGTTACGCATATCATCGATGGTATTGAGGCGTATCAAAGATCGATATGCGATAACTCGAAGATAATCTGACACGGTAAATGATGATCGTGCAAGTGTTATCGTTCTGAATGGATGCAATACTTAGGACTTTGGTTAAAATAAATGTTGGATGAACACGATCGTGTCTTGATGATTGCGCGAATAACCACAGTATCGACATTCCTGTCTTGTGCGAGCGCGACTCCAGCCCCGCACATGCCTCGCGTTGGATTTGGGGCGATCGTTCCGCGTGAGCGCTGACATGGTGATTCATGTCGCAGGAATGATCGAACTCGAAAAATCAGGATGCGGCAACTTTGATTGTCTCGACTTGTTGGCTTGATGCGAAGGTGAACTCGAGGATTTGTAGGACTTATGATTGACGAACGAATGAAACTTGAGGATGGAGTAGGTCCAGTCCGCGCATCGAGAATGAATTAGTCTGGACACAAAATACGAGTTACATCCCGATGAGAATGATTATCTCGCGGGAGCGTGCATGGTGATTCGTGCCCACTGTGGATAATCTGACTTGCGTGACATTGGGGCGCAACATATTGTTAAATCGAACGACCTTGTGATCGATTACGTGAATTGGGATGAATGACTTCGGAAGTATGGAATATGAAATTTTGGTTTAGCGATGAATCGTGTCGTAACGTGCTTGACTTGGAAGGATTGATAGGCAAATTATGTCGAACGTGTTCGAAGAGATAAACTATGCAAAACGGCTTGATGAATGAACGATATTGATATGACGTGGAATTGGTTGAAACGTGAGTTATCGTAGGATGGCTTTACCGAACGACTCGGACCCCGTACGACGAATATTGGGATGTGCGTGGGGAATCGATGCTCGATGTTTAGAAATCAGAGTGATGCGAGCTTGGGTAGAAAACCCCATACTATCAACTTGGTTTGACCTTAGGATGTGGTCAGTGTTGATATTGTTGTTTGGGAACTATGATTCCAATACTAACGGTTTGACTATAGCCAAAGAGACATAGCCTAGCGGTTCGGCAGACGTCCGAGTGTGAAGCGATAGGAAATTATGGAGGCACCACTCATGAGGCTCGGTTGACATGCACGTATATCAGGGACGCCCGAATATGTGCACGATCCGACTCGAGTGGTGATGGCAGATTCGCTATCACGAGGCTTGGCTGAAATGCATGTATTTTGGGGACGCCTAGAATATGTGAACGATCCAACTAAGTGATACGTTGAATCAAGTGAGACTCGAGGAACGGAAAAGTGTCGAGGATTTTGAGATCGTGAGTTTCGAGGAAATGTTGATGGTAATGCGATCATTGAATTGAGACGAGTTTGAATGTTGGTTGATCGGTTGGTGTGCCCTATGACTAAGTTAGCGATAAGCACGAGCGTGGCTCGGATTGAGAGAACGCATAGGAGTAGGGTGTGCGAGAAACATAGGATGTTGGATCAAGTTATAAGCCGATAAGTGTACTCAGTAAGTTTCGAGGATGAAACTTTTTCTGAGTGGTGTATGGTGTAGTGCCCCGTCCCGCTCAATCAATCGGAGGAATTAAAACGTCGACGTCGTTCAGACTTAGCCTTACAACGACAACTCGAAGACATCGCTCAGATGGGATAATTTCGGTGAACTTGCCTCATCTTAGCCTTCACATAATAAATCGCGTGTTTTCAACTCGCACAAGTAGGCTTAATAATAAAAGAGACGAACCCACATAGCTAAGTAAATAATCGCGACGGATCGAATCGAGTTTTAGAACATGAAAAACGTCCCACGGTCGGCTTAGAATTATTGTACGGTGTGCTTTGAAAATGACACTCGGTCCTTCGTCCCGTGTCTTGGGAGAAAGAAAAGTTGGTCTTCGTCACACGCTAAGAGTTAGCCTAAGTCATAGACGTCGCCCGCGTAAATGCTCGATAAAGCATGCACATTTTCTCGAAGCAAGGCTCGGCGTAGCCTTGATCGTTCCACGAGCTAAGTTGTATCGCATGTCTTATGGCATGAGTTTAGGTACCCAAAGACCTTGGTTGTTCAAGTTGAGCGCATGTTCGGTCCCACGGTTCTACGACTGCATATAGCTATTTGTTCCCACGGTCTTAAGGCTCGTCACATAGAGTATGAGGCGGTCCTTCGGTTGGGAGTCTCACGTTCCTATGCACGTTAAGATGTATGAGGCGGTCCCTCGGTTGGGAGTCTCACGTTCCTATGCATGTTAAGAAGTACGAGGCGGTCCCTCGGTTGGGAGTCTCACGTTTCTATGCACGTTAAGAAGTATGAGGCAGTCCCTCGGTTGGGAGTCTCGCGTTCCTATGCACGTTAAGAAGTATGAGACGATCCCTCGGTTGGAAGTCTCACGGTCCCGATGCACGTTACGCAAAGTGTGGTTCAGAGACGTGTTGCTAAGTATTGTTCCAGTCGTACCAATAAATTAGGCCATGCATTTACGTAAGTCTAGATGTCTCGTAGGTGCGTGGTCATTGGACAACTTGTCGACAAGGATTTCTGCCTAGACTGGTTATACGCCGGGCACCGGGCCCAGTCGTCCTAGGAGGTAGACGTTATAGCAGCGCACGAACTGCGTGGGTAGTCGGAGGCTTTCAACGGGGCTCGCTAAGGGCCCGCCGCCTACCCGAGCTATGTCCACGATGGCTTGTCGTGCCAGTGGCCTTTCATATAGATAATTGGCGTGCTAAGCGGCGAATCCGCATGCACGGTGTCGGTCGTAACAAAGGAAGTGTAAGCACGGTATGTGATGAGTTGTAGAATGCGTGCACGGTATGCACATAAGGTATTATAAAGCCTAAGATTTGGCTATGCGTAAAGATACGTGCTTCGACATGAGTTATAGGCGTCGTGCTTGAGTTCTCAACACCGGTTCCACAAGTTGGGTTATACGTGGCGAGTTAAGTCGAGAAAGGGCCGTAGGGCAAGTTGTGTTAAAGTCAGGTTAAGTGGGTGCGAGGCACGACCTTGGTGTTTGCAGGGCACGACCTCAAAATGTGAGGTACGGCCGCGTTGTCACAACACGAGTATAGGCAAGACTAAGCGAGGAGGCACTGTCCCAGTGATATTGAGACACAAATCGAGTTCATGGCACGACTGAGTCGTTACGTCCCAGATTATAGTACGAAAGACAAGTATTAGTCGGTGCGTTGACATTGCAAGCATGAGAACGGTCTAGCGACAAAGTATGAGTACATTATTAGTGCAAGGCACGGTGACGATCTAAAGACACAAAATAGACCAAGGAGTCAATCCTAAAATCAATCATAAGACAAGACTAGAAAGACAATCGTAAAGGGACTTGTATTGCACGAAGTAAAATAAACGTGTCGGTTTTGTATGGGTGGGCAATGAGCTCACTCCACCAATACAGTTGAGTACTGACACCCACATAGTTTTCATGTGCAGGCGCAGGTAGAAGCTCGTGGTGCGGGGCTCGCTTGGATGCGTCAAGGCATGGAGTTCCTTGGCGATTTGAAGCGTACGGTCGCGTGTAGTCAAGACTTATACGTGACATAATGTATGGACATCGCCTTCCGAAGCTTTCGCTGGCTCAAGCATTGTAATCGAGAGATGATAGAGAGCAGAGTGACTTGTATAATGAGAGAAAAGTGAGCACGAGAGATTTGTAATCATGGCTTGTGCCTATTGTAATCTGATTGTTCAATATCAATAAAGAGTTCTTTCGAATAATTTGTGTTTTGATTCTAAATTTTTGCTGCATGTTCAATGTCTCTGCTTGGGACTTCTGTGTGACGACCCCGTCGCAGCCGCTGTAATCGGCCGTTATGTAACCCGCCTTGCACGAGCGCAATCAAGGCTCGTGCGGCATCACGCCTTAGCGAGGACGATCGCTCTTACGGGAGCGGGACGTGACAATGGCGCCGCCCCCCTCCCCACCACCTTCACGCTGCAGCATCTAGCGACAGCATGGGCAGCGAGGTCGGATGGGGGGGCAGCGGCGAGGTCGGGGGAGGAGATCGATTTTTTTTGAGAATTTTACGGTTCTGTTCGACCCTGGTCGGTCGGACACACAACAAAGCGTTCGATCCATCTCAGTCGAACACATTTTTTTTAGTTCGACTTGCTCTTGTCGTACACCAATTTCAGTCGGACACACTACTGTACAATTCGGCTGTTGTTGGTCGAATAATATGGATATGTTCGACTGGTGTATGTCGAACAGTTGGGCTGTGCCCGACAGTCACAGGTCGAGCATGTGGTTATCTGGAGTGTGCTCAACAATTGGAGGGTAGAATAGGATTTTTTTTTAATTTTTATAATATTAAGGTGTGCTTAGCAGTTAGTGGGATGCGGATAGCCGCACCCAAAAAATACATCCGAGGATGATTTTTGTGTACTTTGTCGTTATTATGAGATGAAATGTTACCATAATTATCTTCGCGTGCGCGACCAATCAACGCAAAGGAGTCATTAACTCTTATCATCCGAAAAGAAAGGCCTAGCGGCTCGATAGAGCAAACCAAAGAGGAAGGGGAAAAAAACCTAGAAACAATCCAATTCTTTTGTCCACTTCTCTTCGTGCTCTTCTTCTCCTCCCAATTTCTGCACTCTCTCCTTATTTTTATTTGCAGGAAAGGACGGGAGGAAGGGGTTTTCCGAAGCACTAAGAATCGCGATTGGTTTTGGTATTATTAGGGTTTTTCTGCTAATTCATCTCTTTTGTTTTGTTTCTGTTCTGAAATTAGGGTTTTTGGGCTCCCGGTTCTCTTCGAGTCTCCCGTTCCATCGTCGCCGGCGCACAAAGTTACAATCTTGGTGAGTTATTTTTTAAATCTAGGGTTCATAATTGTATTTGAAGTTAAATTAGGGTTTGCCTAATAATTGGATTTATTGTGTCGATTAAGAAACCACATTATCAGAAAAGAATGTAAGGAGCGATTAACAAATTGCTGCCACAGTTTATGTGCCCGCCGTGGTTGCCAGCACATAAAGTTACTATCTTGGCGAGTTATTTTTTTAATCTAGGGTTTAGAATCGTGTTTCAAGTTAAATTAGGGTTTGCCTGAACGGCCTATATTGTGATTATGCAGATAGGCACCGGGAAACATTATAATCACTGTTTCAATAATTGGATTTATGTTGTCGGTTTAGAAACCACAGTATTAGAAAAGAATATAAGGAGCGGTTAACAAACTGCTGCTTTAGATTACTGATCTTTCAGTTTGTTCATCGTCATGTTAATTTGTTGTGTTATAGTTCATATAGTACATTAGTTCATAGAGTACATTATATCCTGAAAAGAAAAATAAAACTTTTTTGCATTTATGTCCATCAAGTCTGTTTTTACGTAAGTAACCCAAATCTTGCTATTTGAGTTAAGTCATGGGAATTGTGAATATTACCTTAGATTAGATGGCAGAATATTTTATTGATCATATTCCCTTCCCGTATTCTTATTCCTTCCCATTCATTATGATTTTAGTGACTTAAAATCACATAACAAGATTTTGAGGGCATGCAATTTAGGTTGATTAAATGGCTTATAGGAAAAAACCCATAACAATGGATGAGTGAGATGTGTTTCACGATTTGTTGCTAGATGAAAACGAGCTTTTAATCTCTGTGTGGGAATTGCATTCATCTCCATGGTAGCTCATGCCAACTAGTATTAATACTCTTAACAGAACTTTGTACTGAATGTCTCAAGTCAAATGAGTTCAGGGCCTATTTGGTTTATTTAAAAAAGGTTCTTTTGTGACTTACAAAGCAAAATTGTTGCCTTTATGGTAACAGAATTTCAAAAGGACCTATTTGAAAAGCTTGAGCAAATAAGTGGCTGTTTAAAGAACCACAAAATATGGTTTTTTTTAAAACCCTATAAACCAGAAAAAAAACATGCTTCCACCTACACCTTCTCTGTCATTCTTCTCCCTCATCTTATGTATCTCGTCTGCCTTAGATCCTCACTTCCCTCTCCACCTTTATATTGTCTCTGCCCAAATTCCATTTGCTCTTCTTCACATTGATAATTGATTCCCACAAATAGTGGTGCCCCCTATCCCTCCCTCTCCAAGAAGTGCTTGTCCCAGCTCTTCTCTTCGCGGCTTCCATTACTAGTTCGACGACTGGGTTGTCCACCTAGTCAAGGAGATTCTTCCCGGTTGTTGCTTCCTCCTAGATTGCTATGCTTATTTCTCCTTGCCTCTATTGGTCTTCCTTGACGCATCACCGTCAACTTTGTTGCCTTGTGGGAAAGGAGCAAAACAACGATGAGGATGCTAAGACCGTCGATGGTGTCAACCGAGGTAGTCAAAGGCACAAGGTGCATTCAAGACGCAAATGGTCAATATCGTCCAAGGTACAAGGCACACTTAAAGCGGTCGTCCGAGCGAAGCGAGGTGCAAAAATACAAAATAATAAAAATATACATAAATAAGTAAACAAATTAGTAATGTAAGAAATAAAACCAAATAATATTAAAACCAACAAAAACATGTTAAAAACTTAAAACATAACCAAGTAAACTAGCAGAGCAACAATATCAGCCAATAAAACTAACACGAATTTGTGTTCTGCCTACCACTTTTTTAGATTTTTTTTAGTTTTTTCAGTTCAACTATAGCCAATTTTGGCAACCGTGGAAATGACTAGCTCCCTCCCGCTTGTATGAGGTAAGAACTATCTCCATGCCTCAAAGGTTTTTAACAAATAAAAAATTTAAAAAACCATAAGACGCACCTAGATGCACGTTTTCTTGGTTGCACCTTGCTGAAATGCGCGTCTTAGACGCGCCCGAAGAAAGACGTCTCACCTAATGAGGTGCGAGGCGTGCCTTTGACTACCATGTGTCAATCAAGGCCAGAACCTGGTAGCCGGTAGTTCTTGAGTCAGCGAGGTTGGCTTGCTTGGATGGATAGAATAATCGGGTAAGTTAATGAAGTGAGGACATACATGAAGGTGATTATGGAGGCCATGGAGTTGATAGTGAATTTTATTTGGGAGAGGATGGATGGAAAGTAAAACTAGCTTCCAATTCACAACTTTTCATTGACTCCCACCAGATCAGTATCATTGAGATTTTCTTATGTAACTCTTATTTACCAAAGAACTAAATTGTTGAATTTCTTCTTACATGAGTGCTTTGGAATTTCTCTCCTTAAACACACTCCCATGGGCACACACAGCACCAAACACACCCTTATTCTTGTGCTCAGTTTGTTTGATTTCCAGCATAAAGATTCTTAGATTAATGTTTTTCTTTTTTATTATCGCACTTGGACATAGCTTTGTGAGGGTTATTTGCTCTTCCTAACTTATTAGAACTTAATATGGAACTTTATGGATTATCATTGAAATAGAACTTTATTTTAAATTAAAATTATGTAACTGCAAATCACTCTTAACCTTACTGTCTTCTTACTATCTTCATTTTCTTGAGGAAAAAGGAGTTATGCATTGCAGGTACATAAGTTGTTTTTTCCATTCTTCCAATTAGTTTTAGATCAATATCTTTGATAGGTAATTCTTGTGATGTTGCTTTTATAATGACATGTTTTAAAATGTAAAACAAAAGGAGTTATTTCATAGAAGCTCCATATGGGAAGGGTCGATGCTTAACAATGTTTGAAATGATTATTTATTAAGCTCTGTTTAAATGTACTCCAAAATCTCTTTTTGGTGATTCTTCCTACATGGACAAATGAGATTCCTGGATATGTATTTTGATTATTTTCTTGAATGAAGAAACATGAAATATGTTTATTGTAGAAATATTTATACTCGTGAATATTTTGCTAATATTCATGCATTTTTATCTAAAAAAAACAGTGTTTCATGCATTTTCTCATATTGACCTCGCTTATAGAACAACAGGTTTTGCTTCTTATATATATTTTAGTGAAACTTTTTAAATCAATTACATGCAGGCACTGCCTTAATTAACATATGCTCTTGGTTAGATCAATCATATGTTTTCCTTACATTTGCTTTTCAATTCTTTTCATGTACCACTTTTCCATATCATATTAGACTGATAACAAATTGCAAAATTTTCTACCATTAGGCCTACAAATATAAACCTGAGTTACCTCCAAGCCTGCTAGAAGGATGTCAACCCAGTACCCAGTATATAACAACAAACCCATTGATCAATGGAAGGTCACTGAGCTGAAAGAGGAGCTTCGTAGGAGGAAACTTAAAATTAATGGTCTTAAGGAGGAGTTGGTGAGGCGGTTGGATGACTCGCTTCGCAGCGAAATGACATCAACTCCAGAGGAAGAAATGGGTAGTGGCTTTGATCCTGACAACCCTGAGAACAATGTTGATGAAAAGGATTCAGACCAGTCACCGGCAGAAAAAAATGCTGAGGATGTTGAAGATCAGAGCAAGAAGGTCGATGATGATGATACCATGGTTGACATTGATAATAACACTTCAGATGTCAACCAAGGTGCCAAAGATGATAATCATAAGGAGATCGCTGATGCCGCTACAGTTGTGGCAGTTGAAGATGCACCAGATAACACTGCTCCTGTGCACTCTGTGGCCGATGATCAGAATGCTGTCACAGAGTTACAGTCAAATAACCAGGAAGCAATCTACGATGAGAAGACAAAGGAATCAAAGCCTCCCGCCGAGGATGTCGAGTTCACCCTTTCTGATACAGCCAATCAGGTATCTGAGGTCAGCCCAGATTTAGGGTTTCTAGTAAAGTCTGAGTCAATTTCTACTGATTCTGTATCAATTAATGAAAAGAATGAACTAAAGGATAGTTTGAATGCTAACAATGTCCATTTAGAACTAGAAGTTGTTAAGCCGGATATGGTGCAACCATCATCCAGTGATGTGCCCACCATTGGTGTCGATTTGCACCCTACGGAGGATGACAAAGAGCTGGTAGACAACCAGGGCTCTTTGGAAGAGGTTGGTGATGTCACTTGTACTATGGAAGTGGAGCTGTCCAAGAAAACTGATAGTGTAGATGGGGGGTCTCCAGATAAATTAAATTTAGACAGGAGTTCTGGTGATGAGTCGATGGAGGAAGATGTATTGGAAAGTAAGCAGGTTGAGTCCAAGAATTATTCTGATGAAGTAGGGGAAATGAATGAGGAAAGCAAAGCGAAGGTTGTACAAGAGGTGAATCCGGTTGATGCTTTGGTGGGTAGATTCCCTCATGAGAAGAAGAATAAGGTTCCTGAAGATGAAATTGAAACCATAGCTCCAGTCGAGAAAAGAAAAGCTAAAGGTACTCCCAGTCTCATCATACTCTTTCTATTCACTGGCTGAACAAATGCTGACTGCAATTTCGTTTTTTGTATATAGTGGTACTCAACAGTTGGGTTTTCCTTTGCTAACCTTTCTTTCAGCCTCTAAGGTCAGATTCAGGGGGTGCAGCAAATTCAAATAACCTGATTTGAACCGGATGCCGGGTGCAAATTTGGGCAAAGACATCCCTTATACATAATTTTGTAAATAAGAAAACAAATGTGAATTTTTCGTTCGCATGAAAATCTCAATTTATATTCTGATAACATCATAATAAATACCACCGGCGTAAGCTATACATCGTTTCTTTCTAATATCAGTCTTATAACATCTAGTTATATCCATTATCCAATCTTTATATGCATTCAATTCAAATCATTTGTATCCGTTTTACTCAGTTATTCATACCCATCCATTATTTTAGTGCTCTATATTCATTTCCTTATGAAAAACTTATAGAAAGTCCGAATGTCTGTTCCATGTCTTCTCTTTTATACATCTACTCGTATTACTTAATTTGCATTATCTGGTTTGCTCCACTTCCAGATTGATTCTACTTTGTATTCTTCATACAAGTACTAGATGTAACATCTCCTTACTCTTATCTGTCAATTATTAACAACTTAGAGTTCATGATCTTGCCTCAATATTATTCTACAATTGGATACATGGAATCTACTTCAAATGTAATAAAGATGTGGTCTGTTTTACTACAGATTATGAGGCGTACTTAATTAACCGACAAGGTTTTAGCTTTTCTATCTTCCTATGTTTTGTTCTATGTATTTCTGCCTGTGAAATTCACAGGAATTTGGAATGTCGCTAAAAATTTGATGCCACATTTTAAGTCTGGCAACTGTGGCTATACCTTGTATAATAGGGGATTTTAGGAGGGCCATGTATCATGATCCTTAACAATTCTCTTGTTATTATTACCCTGGTTAAATCAGAGCTTTCTCATAGTACACTCATACTGTCCACTGTATGATATGCAATTTTAATTTATTTTATTCTCTCATATTCCTCTTTTCTTGCCTTTTTTTTCCTGATGAGAATTGTGGTAGGTTAGTTGGTCAACTTTGGTATACTGGAATTGTTTTTGAGCTGCCAATACAATTTTATGTGGTTCTTAACTAAAACATAAGGCCAGGTAATTAGATTTAGTGCTCATATTATTCTTTCTAATTGAAAACGTTTCGGGATTCTTTTTCTCTAAAAACAAGTATATGATATAGTACAATAAAAGCTTGTATTGCTTGAAGGGCAAGTGCTGCTCTGATTTTCTCCAAACGAAGTAACTTGTTGGTTCTGATATTTTTGCCTCTATGGATTAGGGGTGGTGCAGCTTTGGGAAAGGCCTATTAGTGCCCTAGTCTTTGCGCTATTCCTTGAATAAAGTGCTTATAAGTTTATAAAGTAAAGATTGATATCTCCTTCATTTTATCCACAAAAGCTATTAATGTAGGTAGCTCTAGCTAAGGCTTAGCCAACAGCATCATATGAGTTTTTTTTGCATCTTCCTTTCGTTTGGTTCTATAGCCACTCATTTTTTCTTGTTTAACTCACTGTTGTTCATCTCACTTCCCTCGCCCCGTGGTTAAGAAATAAGGAGATCTTTCTAGATCGACATTTTAGTTGAAAAAATCATAGGTCAAGTCCCGCCGGTCAAAATGTGGAGAAGAACCAAATAAGAATAGTTCCACTCGAACGCTACAATGGAAATATGTTGAATCAAGACTATTGGTTTCCTATCATGGGAAACATGTTCTGCACAATAGCACCACCACCACAACAACAAAGCCTTTATCCCCAATTTCTAGGGTCGACTGTGGCCATGTAAGGACCGTCTCCTATGTAATGCTAACAACATCTGTATCCTTCTTTAACACTTCAAACCATGTTCGTCTAGGCGTACCTTTAGTCCTAGCGGCTCCATTAACTACTGTCATTGCTTCTCCTTACTGGAGCATCTATTGGTCTACGTTGCATATGTCAAAACCATTTAAGTCGATTTTTCCTTATCTTGTTCTCAATTGACGCCATCTCTAACTTTCCTCATATACACTCATTTCTTATTCTATCTGACCTATCCTTCAATGTTTTGTCACTCATTCATCTTAAGCATTCTCAATTCAGGTATACTAACTTTTTGGACATATTCTTTCTTAATTGTCCAACACTCTGATCCTTAAAGCATGATATCCTTCTCAATCTCTCAATCATGATGAATGATTGATCCTAAATACCTAAAGCTATCACTTATATATATATGTTGTCCATCTATATGGACCACCCCTCATTTCTCATTGACTTCGGATTGAAATTTCATTTTATATACTCTGTTTTTGTTGTACTAGTTCTAAATTCCTTCAATTTCAAACTCTTTCGGCATCTAATCCTTCTTTACTCTCATCAAGTAACACAATATCATCAACAAACATCATATACTATAAAACCTCCTCCTGGATATGCCTAGTAATTTCATCTATGACTACCACAAAAAGATAAGGACTCAACGCTAATCCTTGATGTTAGCCAATGGTAACATAGACAAATTACTATATCCTCCAATACTTTGCCCGATCGTCGAAACTTTATCATATATATCCTTAATAATTTTAATATAATTACTAGAAACATATTTCTTGTTCAAAATCCACCACATTATTTTCCTAGGGACTCGATTGTAAACTTTTTCCAAGTCAATAGAAACTATATGTAAATCTCTCTCTCTCTCTCTCTCTGAATCTTTCCATTAGTTTTCTTAGTAAGTAATGGCTTTCATAGTAGATGTCTTCGGCATAAAACTAAAGTGCTTCTCTGCAATTCTCATCTATTTTCTTAATCTTTGCTCAATCAATCTCTTATAGTTTCATGGTAATTCCTCTATAGTTATTATAACTTTGTAATTGGTATATCTACCTTGTTCTTATATATGGCTACTATTATGTGGCTTCTCCATTCATTCGACATCTTTTTAGTCCTTAGGATTTTATTGGATAATTCAGTAAGTCACATCAATCATTTCTCCCTTAAATGTTTTTAAACTTCAATAGTAATATCATAAGGACTCCTACTTATTCAAATTTTATTTTCTTTAATGCATCTAACTTCAGAATTCTAATTTTAATGCAATAGCAGTGACTTATCCGGAGCTAACTCTGAAGCGAAACTAAGCTTTTCTAGGTGGTTCTTGTTGAATATCTTGTGAAAATAACTCCTCTACCTCTCCTTAATTTCAGATTCTCTCACTAGTACGTTTTGGTCTTTGCTCTTGATACACTTAATATTACCCAATTCTCTGTTCCTTTTTCTACTCTTAACAAACCTATAAATATCTTTCATTTCCTCCTTAGTTTCTAACTTCCCATATAAATAACCAAAGACCTTAGATTTTGCCTCACTGTTTTCTTAGCTTTTTTTGTGTGCAAGGTACTCATGCTTGTACTTACACTTATGGGAGACATTATCGGACATGCATGCCGAATATCATTTAGAACAATTTGACACATTTTTTGGAGTACATTGGAAACATTTTTTTTTATTAAGGGTGTCTGTGTCTAGTTGCAAATAATTAAGTAAAAAATAACTGACTTCATAAATTTCCACTATTTTGAAGTGATTTTTTGAGATATCTTGTTTGATTAGCAAGTTTTTTGATATATCTTGTTTGTCCTAAAGTTTTCAAAATTTTGCATACAAGTCCTTTAAATCTAATTTATTCGTATACAAGTTCCCATATTTTTTTATTAGCTTAAAAATTCTCAGATTACTAATGTACCAGTTGTGAGTTCCTCGGCTTAACTTCACCAAAGGAAAATGAGATTATTCTGTTAACAATGGATTTTAATTTATTGGACACTTCTATCCCTCTTTCCCACCCGTTCTCTAATGGCTTTTGCTCTCTTTTTGAAATCCTCATTACATGTCAAGATGGACTAGGATACATACCTGTCCATGTTGCCCCATTTTTTCTCTTCAAACTTCGATCTTTAGAAGTGAGTCGTATTATTGTTGATTATTTTGATGTGTTACCTTTATTTTGGTAAGTGGACGCGTTTCTTAGAAAAAATGGAGTGCGAAGAAAGAGTAAAAATGGTGAAGTTGGTGGTGATGGGTTTGTAATAACGGGGATCAATGGACGCCCATCTTGGCTCAATCCATCTTACACTTGACGAGCCAATAGTATGTGAAGTCATGCGTTTTAGTTGGTACAAGACTCGCTTTATGTGGGAAATAAAAGTGGAAATCGGGCTCCACTTGCTTGAAATCAAACGGTAAGTTGTGAAAGTGTAAGAAAAAAGTGACACTTTCACAACTTTCACTTCACTTGCTTGCAACCATTCAACCAAACACGTCCTAATTTGGAAATTGCTAACACATTGGAAAAAATACACTTTTTATATAGGTACAGTGGATAGCCATCATAATAGATGTGTTCACTATGCACATTTTCATTAATGTATTACTCATTTTTTTGCAGATCACTTCGTGTAGGAAACAATTTTAGCAACTTTGGGGAGTGAAATTGTAGTATTTAATTGTGATAGTTCGGTTGTATACATAATTATGCATATAATATTAGAATTTGATGTTACATCCAAAAGCATTTTCTGGGTATTAAATAATTTAAATTCTCACATGGATATTTCACAAGTTGTCTAGGACCGAAAGTAGAATTGCCATTTTTAATACACCTCTTATTATGAGTTTCACAAATGCTTGTCCACTACTATTTAGTTTTTTCAGTAAGTCTGTTAATGTCTAGTTGTAATACATTCCCTTTCTTAAGCCTGCATATCCCATGTCCTTGTCCTGTTTACTGTCTTGTATTTTATTCCCTTTTTGTTATGCCTATCTATTTTATGGCTTGGAGAACATCAAGACTAGCAGTGTTGTACAGTATACAACAACAGCATAGACAAAGTCTTTATACCAAAATTTTGGGTGGGCTGTTTGAATCCTTTTCTTCCATTCAGCTCTCTTAAGGGCATGCCCTCCGCAACACTAACACTAATCCTATTGTTCTACAAAACATCAATCCATTTATTCTAGATTTACCTTTAGTCCCAACAGCTCCTTTAGTTACTATTTCATCGCTACTTATTGGAGCTCTGTTGGTCTGCGTTGCACTTGTGCAAACAACCTAAGACGATTTTCTCGCATATTGTCCTCAATTGACGCCGCCTCTAACTTCCCCTTAATACAATTATTTCTTATTGTATCGCAACTTATCTATCTTAACATTCTCATTTCGGCTACGCTAATTTTCTGGACATGTTTCTTAATTGCCCAAACACTTTGACCCGTAGGCATGCTTGGTCTTATAACAGTATTGTAGAACTCTTTCAAGTTCAAAGGTATCTTGTGTGTACAAAATACTCCTGAAGCACTCCAATTCAACCATTTTTTTTAGTTCTATGCATGACATCCTCCTCAATCTCTCCATTGTTATGAATGATCCTAAATACCGAAAACTATCGCCCCTAGGTATGTCTTGTTCATCTACATGTACTCCCCTCATTTCTCTGACTTTTTGGTTGAAGTTACAATATGCTATTTTAAAAGTTTTTGTTGGCCATGTGATCTTCCATTTTAGAAGTAGAAAACTGGTAAGTACAGGGACATACATGTGTTTTTGGGGGAGAGATTTTAGAAAGTATGCAACTATTGGAGGATGACATTTATTGTTTTAGTTTTATTGGCCAACAAGGAGGATGTGTTCTGGAGGGTATATATGCTTTCATAAGTTTGACTAGTGAAAGATACAGGGACATGTGTTTTTGGGAGGGGGGAGAGATTTTAGAAAGTATGTAACTATCGAGGACGACATTTAGCTTTATTGGCCAACAAGGAGGATGTGTTCTGGAGGGTAGATATGATTACTAAGTTTGACTAGTGAAAGATACTTAGGTGTAACATGATGAGGTCTCGGCTTATGATCTAATTTAGTGACTGATGTAGTCATTTGAAATGACTATTGTTTATAGACTCAAGAACGAGTCTTCAATTGGAGGCGGTGTAGCAAGATCAGCAGGATTCGAAGAACATACTTAAATGAGTGTGAGATGTACTCTCAGAAGTCATAACTTAAAGATACTGTCAAAAGGTCAGGTGCATGCTATTTGGAGACTTAGAGGACAAGTTGATATGGATAGTTCCTAAAAATTGTAATGTTGTTAAATCTGGAGAGATTTAGTTCATTAGAGGCATTTAACTCAGATATGCCTGAATCAATCAAGAAAGGACTTAAATCTGCTTGGACTTGAATAGATATGGGTTCTGCATGCTATTTGGAGACTTAGAGGACAAGTTGATATGGATAGTTCCTAAAAAATTGTAGTGTTGTTAAATTTGGAGAGATTTAGTTCATTAGAGGCATTTAACTCAGATATGCCTGAATCAATCAAGAAAGGACTTAAATCTGCTTGGACTTGAATAGATATGAGTTCTGAATGGGTCCAAATATAACCCAAATAAACTCACTTTGGTCAGATCCGACTGAGCCCCCCAGTTACACCTCCAGTAATAGCAAAATTTCAAACGTAGGGTGCCTAGAAGAAACTTGGGCACTACCCCTACATTGTGCTTGATGCTCATTAGTTTTCTAGCAGTCTCCCCAAAGGTTCCATTTTTTGGTTCTTCCAGGAACATAACACCACTCAGAGTATTCCCTATGCCAGTTCTCCAGTCAGTTTTTTGAATTAGGAACAAAGACTGGACAGTCTTTTGAATTGGCAGAGATCTTCAAGTTTCTTCTACAAGCTGTTCGTCGAAGTCTCATTTGATACATGGTGGAATACAGTGTCATCCATCAATTGTCGAATGATGCCAATAGTCTTCCGGTCGAGCTTCTTCCATTCTTCCGCCGTCATGGACTCTAGCTTGGAAGATTCACCTTCAACCGGTACGTAGAGGTCCTTGCAATAAAGAAGGTCCATCATCTTCGCCTTTTATATCATCCAATTGCGGCCATTCAAGCTGATCATTCGAATACCGCCAATGGGAGTCTCCATCTCAACACAAGAAGATTAACAACCTGTGCTCTGATACCACTGTTGGGAAAAAACAAGACTTTTTTCGTCTTTGTGATGAGATGAGAATAAACTAAAAATGGAAGAGAAGAGAAAATAAGAAAAATTGCACACACACAATCTTTATCGAGGTTAAGCTCAATTTGAGCCTACGTCCTCCGTCCGTCCCTTCTTTGCCGTTTTCACTATAATCAAATGAAAGATTACAAATGACCTTCTCTCAAGTTGGTACAACTTAACTTGAGTATCACTTTCTCTCACAAACTCACTTGAGGTGGATTACAAGTTGTGTGTGGTTGTGTTGTTCTTTTTTTTCTTGTTCTCAACCTTCACCATCTCTCTCCTATTTATATAGAGGATATGCCTCTTGGGTATACCACATTCGGAGAAGACCAAAAGGTAGCCCTTCCATCTTCCAAGGTTCGTTCTTCCTTCCAAGGTTTATTCTTCCTTCTTTCAAGGTTCATTCCTCCTTCTCCAAGGTTCTTTGCATGGAGAATGGTAATGCATCAATGTTGCATACATGCAGTCATCATAGGAATGAACCCCATTCTCATCAAGTTAAAAGGTAAAGAATACTTGGTTTGCAAATTAAAGAAGAGCTTGTACGACTTCAAGCATGCACCACGACAGTGGTATAAAAGGTTTGATTCTTTTATGCTTAAGTATGGGTACAAAATAACATCTGTAGATCACTGCGTTTGTGTCCAAAAGTTTTCTGATGATAATTTCATTATTCTCTCTTTGTGTGTTGATGATATGCTTGTTGTTGGAAAAGATATATCCAAGATTGACAGGTTGAAGAAGGAATTGAGTAAGTCCTTTGACATGAAGGACTTAGGAGTTGTACAACATATATTGGGGATGAAGATTTCTCGAGACAGAAATACAAGAAAGTTGTGGCTATCACAAAAGAGATACATTTAACGTGTTATGGAGGATCAATATGTTGAACTCCAAGTCACTCAGCACACCGCTAACAACTCATTTTAAGCCAAGTACACAACAAAGTTCTTCAAATAAGAAGGAAAAAGAGGAGATGAAGAACATTAGCTTGATGTACTCCATGGTTTGTACAAGACCCGATGCAGTTGGAATGGCAAGTCACTTTCTTGCCAATCCGGGTAAAGAACATTGGGAAGCAGTGAAGTTGATCCTAAGTTATCTTAGAGGAACCTCCAAATATTCTTTATGTTTTGGAGATGACAAACCTATCTTGGAAGGTTATACTGATTCTGACATGACATGTAATTTGGACAAAATAAAGTCCACATCGGGATACTTATTTACCTTTGCGGGGGGAGTCGCATCATGGCAATCAAAGCTGCAAAAGTGTATTGTTTTATCCACCACAGACGCTGAATATCTCGCTGCCTGCTACAGAAGCTATCAAGGAGCTCTTGTGGATAAAGAATTTTCTAAATGAGTTCTCTCAAGCAAGAGAAGTACACTTTATATTGTGACAGTCAAAGCACCATTGACTTAAATAAAAATGCTACATATCACTCAAGGACAAAGCACATCGACGTATGCCATCACTGGATCCAAGATGCTTTGGAGAATCGTCTTATGCAAATTAAGAAGATTGATACAAGCAAAAATCCGTCTGATATGATGACAGAATCTCTACCAAAAAAGAAGCATGACTTCTGCCGAAGGATGGCAGGTATGGGTACTATTTGAAAATTCTCCTCATGAGAATGGAGGGGAAGATTGATGGGAACGGGGTCCATCCCCATGATGACTGCATGCATGCAACATTGATGCATTACCATTCTCCATGCAACGAACCTTGGAGAAGGAGGAACGAACCTTGAAAGAAGAATGAACCTTGGAAGGAAGAACGAATCTTGGAAGATGGAAGAGCTACCTTTTGGTCTTCTCCATGCAATGAATGTGGTGTATCCAAGAGGCACATCCTTTCTAAAAATAGGAGGAAGATGGTGAAGGTTGAGAACAAGAAGAAGAACAACAACACAACCACACACAACTTGTAATCCTCACACTTGTAATCCGGCTCAAGTGAGTTTGTAAGAGAAAGTGATTTTCAAGTTAAGTTGTACCAACTTGAGAGAAGGCTTTTGTAATATTTCATTTGATTATAGTGAAAACGGCGAAGAAGTGGTGGGCGGAGGACGTAGGCTCAAATTGAGCTGAACCTCGGTAAATCTTGTGTGTGTGCAGTCTTTCTTAATTTCTATTCTCTTACATTTTTAGTTTATTCTCATCTCATCACAAATACGAAAAATGTCTTTTTTTTTACCCAACAGATGACGGGCTACCCGGATGTGACGTGTGGTTTCCACCTTAGGGGACTCTTAGGAACCATTTACCCACACACACTTCAATCGAGCCAGGTACCATAGAGGACAACCGACAGCTTTCAAAATGCCCCAGTACATCCCATGGAATACCAACTACATATATTGAGAGGAATGGTAGTTATGGGATGATACAGGCTACCCAGATGTGACGTGTGGTTTCCACCTTAGGGGACCCTTAGGAACCATTTACTGACACACACTTCAATCGAGCCAGGTTATCTTGTGCCTTGGACACTTACAGTTGTAGCACTTTGAGTGCATCGTTTGCCTTTGACTCAAGGTTCACAGTATCGGATATCAGACCCTTCCTATGAGAATCGAGATCGGCAGTTTCGGATCGAAATATCGGATTTTTTGGTATCAGAAAACAAATAATTATTAAAATTATAGAAAAATATTTCATATATTTAGCATAATTTTATTTTTTTATGTGTTGTTTCTTATAGTTTTGAGATTGAATGAAATTATAATCACCATTAATGATTGATTTTACATTTGATAAATAGATTTTCTTGGTTTACATGTTACACCCTTTCTATTGGTCTTTTTTCATTCAACTTTGTCTACTGAATTGACTGGGAAAGAGAACTCCAATGTCGGTATCAGTCAGTATCGGTATCGGATCGAGACATGCCAAACTGTATTGGTATCGGCCGTATCAGATCGGTATCGGGCAATACTGCAAACTATGCTTTGACTACACTGGTGATTGACCTAGTGCATGTCGTTTCGATCATGATAGATCTCCTCGAGTAAAGGAGTCTGCATAACCATTGTCAAGTTAACATACAGTGAGTGACTTATAGTTATTTTATTTCATGTCAGTGGAATTTTCATGTAGCAGGAGAAATGCATCAGTTGACATCACTCATATATAGGTCCATAGTTAATATCCTTGAGAAATTATAATCTTATGACTAAATCAAGGTCATGAATGCCATCCTTTTAAAGTTCCTTTTGAGCTGCTACCGGATAGTAGAGGGGATCATCACCTTCTGGATGTGAAGTTAGATCCATACTTTATGGATGAATTTTCAAATGACACTACATACTCTTTTTGTTTGGTTGGGTTTTTTTTTTTTTTTTTTTGTGAGATGGGACCAGTCATTAATGACCATCCTTGTCTTGGGCTACTAGCAGCAAGACTCCCTCCATCTTTATTTTTGGTCTGCTTGGGTTCTTTGCTGCAGGCTATCAATTCTTTACCAGATTATTTAACATAATGCAGGGTTGATTCAACTCACGTCTGTTAATTATTTAACTTTTCTTTGTTATGACTAGATTTTAGTCTATGTACTTTCTGTTGCAATATAGTTACAGACTGTCGATCTCATAATTTCATTTGGATTGCAGTTTTATACTTGTCTGTTTGCATCTGTCTATGAAATTCTGATTTCTATGTTTTTTTAGCTTGGTTGTGTCAATATTGGAAATGCATTCTTACGTTTTCTTTTCTTTCCATAATGCTCTTTTATTAGACCAAGACACTGTTGCTATAAATGTACCAAAGCGACAGCGACGCTGGAACTCAGAGACCGTCAAGGCTCCTGGACCAGAAACATCTAATATAACTGCTGCTACACCAAAAGATGTTTTCCAGCCTAGTCTCGGAAGGTCACTCTCTAGGACTGACTCTTCACTTATTAGTGGAAAGGAACCAAAGGAGCGTGTCGGTGAGCGTCAGTCATTTCAGAAAGATGTTACTGATTCTTCTCTTCTAGTTATTAGTTTATAAATTACTGGTGAAAGTTGTCTCAAGTATTGTTCTTGTGTTGATATTGCAGTGCCACCTCCACTGGGAGCTGCTACGACTTCTTTAAGGATTAATAATTTTCTGCGTCCTTTCACTCTGAAGGCTGTGCAGGAGCTACTTGGCAAGACTGGAACTTTCTCTGATTTCTGGATGGACCATATCAAGACCCACTGCTATGTGACAGTATGTTTCTTATTTCCCTGTTATATACATATTAAGCATCTATGGGGATTATTATTCTTTTTAAAGAATGTTTGTGAAATATGCTGCAATATTTCTAGTAATAAGTTGAGCAAAGTAATTATGGGAGATGCATCCTTATAACAGTTCACAATGTTCCTGGAATGGATGCCTAATCTAATGCACGCATAGCATTATGCATGTCCAAAAGAATTTACTAAGGCTGGGTTTGGTATAACTTTTCTAGGACGCTTCTGCTTATTTTTCTGAATAGCAGCAAAAAGTTTGATAGAACCGACTTCTGCTTATTCTCTGCTTCTGCTTATGCATTTTGATAAAACCAAATCCGGCCTAATATTTGTCCATCTAGAGTCAACTGTATTGTTCCATAAGATTACCAGTAGTGCTCCATTTAAATGAACTTTCCAAGAGCTTGTGGTATAAGGTTTATTAAAAATGTCAATCTGCTATAACTTACTGAGTTTTACTCTTCACTACGACTTTGGAACTATCCAGATTGGATAATAAGGTATAAACGATCTCATCTCATTGCGCATATTTGATTGTTTAGAATGGTATGGGGGCCAAGTCTCGGTAGAGTGAAATTTCCATACAAGTCTAGTACTCTTCCCAATCATATAAAATCTTATTAGGCACCACTAAATCTTGGGCAGCTATTTCTAAAATAATAAGATCAACGAAAAACTTGTTTTCTGACATCAACAATTTCTTTGCCCTTCTGATGTTATTGGTATCTCAGTGTTATGCATAGAAACTGTTTCATGTCTTGAAACCTAATTTTTGTCTTTCCCCTTAGTCTTATATTTCAGGTCATCTGAAACATAATAATTCTTTTTCTTTATACATCTACTCTGCTTCCTTATTTTAGAATTATTCTGATGACAATTCTTCAATGGTTTGTTTTTGGCAGTATTCATCAGTAGAGGAAGCTGTAGCGACCCGAAATGCCCTGTACAACCTCCAGTGGCCCACTAATGGAGGACGTCTCCTGACGGCTGAGTTTGTTGACCCTCAAGAAGTGAAGTCACGACTGGAGGCCCCTAAATCTGCCCCCGTCACCCCCAGCCCTACCACTCCCACTGCCCCATCATTCCAGCCCCAAACCCAGGCTGTGCTGCCGCCTCGTGACCTTCTCAGGCAGCAACAGCTACCTCCCCCACCACCCTTGCCCCCACCACCTGCACTCTCCAACCCCCCTCCAGCGAGGGAACGACTTCCACCACCCCCACCTCCCCCTAAGAAGCCAGAGCCGCCCATTGTGACCCTCGATGATCTTTTCAAGAAGACGACAGCCACACCGAGGATCTATTACCTGCCTTTGTCTGAAGAGCAGGTTGCTGCAAGGCTTGTTGCTCAAGGCAAGAGGGCACAAGAGGGGCAGTAATTAGGGGCAGAGATGGTTTCTTGTAGGTGGTTTAGCTGGTTCTGTATGCACTGTCAGGAGGTTATCTAGAGTTTGTACTGTAGACTGAAGTTTTTATTCAACAGGACAATGACTGGTTGAGGAGTACTGCAGGTTTCTGAGTTTGGTATCATGGAAGTTCGTCATGGAGATAGGGAAGTCTACAGAGCCTGAGCGTTTTTATGATTTTGCTCCTGTTAAGCTTGATAGCTTTTAGGTTTCAAGGGTCCTTTTCCCAGCATGGCTTCTGCCTGTTGTATGAAATGTGACGAGAAGTACGCTGAACTCTATTATTGCTGATATAACTTGAGGTTTCATGGACACATTGTCGACTATTTGGATCGAAACTCTGAATGTTGTAGGAGATGTTGAGCAATGTAAGTACATTTTGTTGTTTGTTTTGCCGTTTATCAATTAAACTATTTTTGATCCAAAGAGTGTCCAAATTCTTCGGAGACGTAGTATTCTACATCGTCATTCTGCCTCTGGTTTCTCACTTGTTGCTGTTGTATTTGCCAGGGATATGTACAAGGTCAAGTGGTCTTTACCTATGGCATATGACCAAACAAATCTGTTTATTTCAGTTGTTTTGTACAGAGTAACAGAATGAACCATGCATGATAGATAACGAAATGTCCAGTTCTTCTGTGAGCCAATGCATATATGGAGCCCCAACTTAAATTTCGGAAATTCAAACATAACACAAGCAACAATTTTAGAAAGCTGAGGCCTGAACTTTCAACTTGCTCTCAACAATCTTATATTTTTGAATAGCTGATACTGCAACATTTCAACTATGAGAACTAACATAATTTAGCGAAAATGCGTTCAAACTAAGATTTGAACATGAATTGCTCAAATACTATATTAAAACTCCTTTCCATTGCAAGAAGGGTGCTCGGTGAATTCAATAAAGATTAATGAGACTTGGTAATTACTCCGAAAAATTAAATAACAATAATTATGATATATTATGGAAATAAATAAAAGAAATTGTTTTGAGTAGAATAACTATTAGAACTGCGGGAGAGTTGTGTGCAGGGGCGGAACCATTATTTTGGAGTAGGGTGAGCTAGCTAATAGTTATTATAAGGTTCTAAAAATTTATGCCAAAAATTCGGTAGAATTTATTGTAAATTCGATGAGTCACAACCTGTCATACACTATAAATTTAAGAAAAACAAATATGTATTCATCGTAAATATAGATAACAAGTACTCAATTCATCATTTCCAACAACTGTCTATAATACATGAAGTTGGATAATAAAAGTTGTGATATGGAACTATGAGGCCTTTAGGCATGTCTACTCGTACAAGGGAAACCAAAAGCTGCAACGGACTTAGTAGGAGCAATTGGACGTATCTATTTGATCTTCATGAAGTTGAATTTTGAACTTGTAAAGAAAGATAACTAGCAAGGTATTCATAGAAAGAGTCAATACTTGTGTCAATTCCAGCATCCATTTAATCTTCATGAAACTAAACTAGTAAAGGAAGATAACTTGCCTTCAAAAGGTACTCATAGAAAGAGTCATTACTTGTACCAAATTCAGCACCATGCAATTGAATCATAGTGGCTAAAAAAATACAAAGATAAATAATAACAATCATCTTTATGAATTTTCACTCAAAATTGCCAATATCAAGCTCCAATGAAATGAAAGCCAATATCAAGCTCCAATGAAATGAAAGCTTGATTATCAGGTTCACGTAACCATTTTTTTTTCCATTATAATCCACTTAAAAGTATATATACTTTAACTTAGATTGCTTAGGTATACATACTTTTTCCAAGTAGAAAGAAAGTAGAAAGAAGAGACGAAGAGGCGAGGCCCTTCATTTGGGAAAAAAAAAGTCCTTTTTTTTGCTAACTTGAGTTGAACATCCGGTCGGACACTTGCTTCTTTTTTGTACAGGGTTGACCGGCCCCATTCACTTAAAAAAAAAAAAAAAAATTGGCATTCATTTTTTTTTTTTTTTTTTGCACTGGACTACACAGACAGTGTGTCCCTCCGCCCCTGGTTGTGTGTGTGTGTGAAAATTGAGTACAGTAGACTCAAATGGTATGCAACGTATACAAAGTTCCGTACGTTACGTCGGATATTGTAAAAAAAAAAAAAAAAACCTATTAAAAGACTAACATGACCAAATTTTCACATGGAATGCATGCAACAACTTTTGGATATATTTACACTGCCTGCCAATCTAAATCTACATGAGAAGATTCATTGGCTGCATGTAATTCGTGGCTTCCAACAGTAACTCTGAAAAAAAAATTCTGTTCGATTTTGTTGTTGAAAATACTAAAATTTCTTATTAGGTTTCAGTTTCGGATTTCGATCCAAAACCGATAACCAAATAAAACTTAACACAATTATATAATTACCCTCAATTTTATGTATATTTTATGATAAAAAATGTGTATACTGTTATGTATATTTTTAAAATAACAATTATATATGTGTAATCCAACTTTAATAATTTAATAATCAGTCCACTTTTAAAATACAGAAAATTTGTTTGAACGATACAAATTTTAATAAAATTGACTAAAAGATAAGAAGTTTGAAAATTTGAAAATAAAAATATATTCCGACAAACCGTCTGGCGGAAATTGGGCAATGTCCAATTTCCACCAGACGGTATGGCTGAATTTGAACATTTGGTTTTTTTTTTTGGTTTTTTTTTTGGGTTTACTTCGGTTTGATTTATCTTTTTGTTTGATTGTTTTGGTTTAAACTTTTAGTTTAGTTTAATCTATTAGGTAATTTGTTATTACATATAATAATTATATATGAACTAATAGATTTTATTATTATCTATAGTAACAAATATATATATATATATATATATATATATATATATATATATATATATATATATATATATATATATATATATATATATATATTTATTTGTTACTATAGATAATAATAAAATCTATTAGTTCATATATAATTATTATGTAATAACAAATTACCTAATAGATTAAACAAACTAAAAGTTTAACCAAAACAATTAAACAAAATATATGTGTGTGTGTGTGTGGGGGGGGGGGGGGGGGGGGGGGGGGGGGGGGGGGGGGGTGGTTTAGTAACTGATTAATTAGTTTGTGGTTATAACTAATTAATTAATTAATATACAAATTAATTTGTATATAAGTACATATTATTTATTTATATAACTAATTAATTATTATAGATAATAACACGTTTATATATAATAATAATTAATATAGTAGTAACAAATACTATAGATAACAATAAATTAATATACAAAATAAAAACTAATATATACAAATTAATATATTAGTATACAAATACATATATAATATATACAACTAAATATAAATATGGATAAAAACGAATTAATATATACAAATTAATATATACTTTTTTATACATTTGTTTAAATATATACCAATATATTAGTTATATACAAATTAATATATAAAAATAAATAATATATATTTAAAAAAAATTTGACTATATTAATTTGTATATATTTAAAAAATGTATAAAAAAATAATAAATAATTTGTATATATTAATTTGAATATTAATCGTTTTTATCCATATTTTATATTTAGTTGTATATTATATATTTATTTGTATACTAATATATTAATTTGTATATATTAGTTTTTATTTTATATTAATTTATGTATCTATAGTTATTTGTATGCTAATTATTAATTTGTCTTTATCTATATTAAACGTGTTATTATCTATACTTATACACAAATTAATTTGTATATAAATTAATTAATTAGTTAAGTAGTTGTACCGCAAACTAATTAGTTATTAACACACACACACATAACACATATAAATTAATTAGTTCATATATATTATTATAGATACAAACAAATTAACTAATAGATTAAATTAAACTAAAAGTTTAAACCAAATCAATCAAACAAAAAGATAAACCAAACCAAAATAACCAAAAACCAACAAAAAAATCAAATAAAAAAAACCAAATGTTCAATTTCAGCCATACGGTCTGGCGGAAATTGGACATGCCCATTTCCGCCAGACGGTTTGTCGGAATGTATTTCCATTTTTAATTTTTCAAACTTCTTCTCTTTTAACCAATTTTGTTAAATTTGTATCGTTCAAACAAATTTTCTGTTTAAAATACAACAATATTTGTATAAAATTTCTATTTTTCTTATATAATTGAACCACAATCCAATTTTGGTCCGACCCATTAACAATAAAAATAGTCCAACAGAACAAACTGAATCTATTATTGTTCGGTTTCGGTTATGAGTAATTTCGATTCGTTTAAAACTGAATAACCGAACAGCCCCTTTACCTTGACACAACCCTCATGAGCATTTCCTGATGATTCTGATTCTGTCAGAACAACCGATTTCAATATTCTCCAATGTCATTTTGTGATCATAAAAAAAAAACCTTTTCACAGAGGTTATGAAATTTCACTATAAACCATTAAATTTCATGAAAATATAGTGCTTGTACAATGTACAATAATATTTGGGTATTATCCAGTAAAAACGAATTCTTGCAGTAGAATAACATGATGGTCTCTCAAATGTCTTCAAGAAAACTCTAAATACGCTTGGCTTACCTTTCAAATCTTGTATCTTCCTATAGACAAAATCCCTGAGAATAAAGGAAGATGGTAAAAGATGGCAAAAATAGTTGACAGGATGACCATACGAGAACCAAGCTGGTGGATTCCTCTTCAGAACCACAGAGACCGTCTTCTTCGCGAGCTCTGCAGCCGGAGTCGCTCTGGGGCCCTGAGATTGAGCTGTTCTTGCCCGAATGAAGCCTCGTATGGTTTGTAGAGCTTCCACTCCGGCATCCTGCTATAGTTAGCCATTGAATGCTCTCCAAAGTTTGATCTGATGCCACCTGGAACTACATTTATAACACTGATGCCGAAAGGCTTAGTTCCAACCTGCAAACAGAGTATAGGCTTAAAATTCAATTCTGCGTTCAATAGAATTGGTGCATAGTTGTTTGTGGCAAATCCTCCGCACTAAGATGTTGTATTAAACATATCTATTCTACTATATAAAGCCAAAAGTTATGCTTCACCGTGAATTTTTTCCTTCCAAAAATACCCTTGCATATCTATACTAATTTTTGTTCATTCATTTTAATAAGGACAACTTAGTAATTACGAAGACGTCCTTTGGTCTTCCCAAGTAGTCTTCCTAATCAAAAGAATGTTAAAATACGTGCAAAGCACGTGCATATATACTAGTATATATAGAGATGAATGCAAGAAAGTGCATCCAGCTTCGGAATATTCAAATGCTTCATTATTGTTAAACATAAATAGAGTGTCATGTAACATGTGACACTGGTAAAGTGGAGACGGAGATAATCCCCTGCAAGAACTCCCATCCTTTTGTATAATTCACAAATCTTTGAAGCCAACAAACTTGTGTATTCTAGACTTGTCCAACGAGAGGGGAACACTCTACATTGGAAGAATTTACGGATATTTTTAGCAAATGACCCCATTCAAAATATGGAAACTATCATATACCTCCAATATTTAAAATAAAAAATAAAAGATACCCTCGTTTTGTACGAAACATTCAAAATATCGGTTAAAATAGTGGGAGTATATCTTGGTTTTTATATGTTCTGTACAAAGAAGTGGATATTTCTTAGTTTTTAAAAATAGCGGAGGTATATGCTAGTTTTTATATTTTAAATGGGGACATTTGCTAAAATATCCCAAGAATTTTTCTGACACGTAATATACTGCCAAATTGTTCTTATTCATACCTCAAAGTATCTGTCATGGCATGAAGAGCAGCTTTTGCTGCGGAATAAGCACCAGCCCATGGTCCAGGTGCCAAAGCAGTTACACTTCCAACGTTCACAATCTTGCCTTTCCTCCTTGTCACCATGTTAGGAACTACAGCTTGGATTAGCCTCAAAGGGCCTGTAAAAAGAAGATACATGAATCAGAAACAATAATAATCAAAACACTTCGGATAACCAATACAATAATTGATCTCCAAATGCTGACAGATGTATAATGATAATATAGAAGGGAATCACAAGGTATGCCACATCTTAGAGACCTGAAAGCCGTAGAGAAATTGGTTTTATAAGAGCATAAGAAAAGTTCATTTATATCGGAAAAAAATAAGTTATAGATTGAAGCTTATGGCACAGTAATGAAACTGCTGAAACGAGATAATTTCATGCATATGTCAGTCCAGTATGCCAATGATAAGAGGAAGAAAAAAAATCAGAACAAGGCCGGAAAGAATAGTGATAATGTTCATCTATTGAGTTGTATCTCGCATCCGGTTGAGTCCTCAAGTTTGATGACGACATACAGGGAGTTGGTGCAGAGAGTTTGTTTAGTCTCACATCATATATAAAGTGGGAGGTTGAGGTATAGATATATGAATTGGTCCTGGACTTAACAAGTGCTTTCCCTTTTTAATTGTATCTCATGGATCAACTCCCCGCTGAATAATACTGTGTTCCACAACAAACTAGTATCAAAGTCCAAGGTCATGAGCTGGGCCGGTATTATACAATTTGGCTTCAAAGTTGGGTCTAGCTGTCACGTCCAAGGTGGAGCAATTACAGTCCGCACCTAGTAGTGATACGATTTGGTGAATAGGTTGGTTCAAGTGTGTGTTTGAAGATCGAGATGACAAAATACGATTTTGGTGTAGTGTGACTTTAAGTAGATGTTTTCCCCCTTTTTGTGAGAGAGAATCAGGTAGATGTTAATATTCATCACTCGTCTTATTTGCTCTATTAAAGTCTCTGCCACTACACCAAAATTTCAAAGTTGTGGGTTAAGGGCTAACTATTTTGTATTATTCCAAACGCACCCCACAGGTACAAGGTCCTTTTATGACTGAGAGGTGGATTAGCACAGAAGTATATTTTAATGGCATCCGCTTAAAGTGTGTGCCACAGGAGAAGATTTGAACCTGATAGATTGATACCATTTAAGAAGAAGAAGAACAAAGGACGAGCATGATTTCCGTGGTTCAGTTCTAATACCATGTTAAAGTCCCTGTTGCTACAACTAAACTACATAGTTGTAGTGAGGTTGAGGGTTGAATATTTATATAAGTCCAACATTATCTTATGAAACAATTGTCATCACAATGACTTCAACACTCAGGGAATATTCTTCTAATTGATATGCTGAATATCAAAAGTTCAAAAGACACTGAAAGTTTATCTAAAACTAGATTGTCACCAAAAGTTTGGGGTGAAGGTTTTGTATAGTTCTTGTTGTTCATGATGATGGTGTTGTTGTTGCATAAAGCTACAGAACATGTTTGTTGATCTTTTCACACAAACATCAGCAAATGTTGCCAACTTAATCTGACTGTGCACTCACCTCAATTTTGGTGGTCTACTTCTTTGCACTTCTGTTGATACCACCGCACCTTTTATTTTGATTGTAATACCTTCATTTGTTGGCCATTACCAAAAATCATTCTTGCAGTTCGTGTCATATGAACCAAAACTCTGATGAGGGTTAAATATTTATATCATTCAACAATCTACTCGTGGAGAAACGAGGGGGGAGTCCATATACATGGACAGAGATACCTAAGAGTGGTAACTTTTAGTATTTATGATCAATCATTCTTCATGATGGCCATTGAGAAGAATGTGATGCATATAATTAAAACAAAATGGTTGAAATGGAGGAATACGACTGGAGCACTTTGTGATCGCAAGACAACTCTAAGTTGAAATGAAAATTCTACAAGACCGAGTGTTGGACAATTAAGAAAAATGTTCAGAAAGTTAGTGTAGCCGAAATAACAATGCTAGATAGATGAGTGGCAATACATTAAAGGATATGATAAAAAAATGAGTTTATCCATGAGAAGTTAGAGGTGACAAATTGAAGATAAGATGAGAGAAAATTGACTTAAGTGGTTTGGACATATACAACCCAGACTAATAATGCTCATATAAGGAGGAGCAATAATCTAGTAATTGATGGAGCCGTTAGTACTAGACGAACATAATTTGAAGTGTTAAAAGAAGGATATACATTTTGTTAGCGTTACAGAGAACACAGCCCTTAAGAAGAAGATGCTCAAACAACCGACCCAAAATTTTTGGGACAAAGAACTCTTTTATTATTGTTGTTGTAACAACGAGCATTTGCATAAACCTTAATGCTCTCTATGACTTTGCCCTTCTACGGATACTTACAGTTACACTATTAGCTTTCTTGTCATGATTCCATCCCTATAATTACATTCCTACTTGTCAAAGTAATCTTCTATGCTTCAAGACAATGCAACCTATAAAGGAATTTGGAAACTATTTATCCAGCATGTTTGATATGAAAGATCTAGGTGAAGCCAACTTGACTCTAGGAATGCAAGTGTCCAAGACTCCAAATGCTAAGAAAGTTTGAGGGTCCATTTGGATATGTTTTTGAATTTTTTTTCCGAAAACAGTTTTCTGAAAGTAAGTTATAAAACTATTTTCTGAATATAGAAATTTTGATTTTGCGTTTGGATAATTTCATCTGAAAATATTTTTGAAAGAAAAAATTAAAATTTTGTTTGGTAAAATATTTTCAGAATTATTTTTAAGCATGTGTCCGTTCTGTTTCCCCAATAAATATGTCAATGTGCCCCAAAATCTGTTCATGTGTTCAACAAATCTGTCTCCAACTCAATTCGTATCCGACACAACAATGTCCTGTGTATTCCTTCGTCGAATATGTGCCCAGTGCCGGGAGAACCCTAACCCTAACCCTAGCCCCTTTGCCGGAGCTCGAGCTACGAGCCCGGCCATGGTGTCGCCCTTCGCCCAGATTGGGTCCTCCACTCGAAGGAAGTCAGGCTGTCGATGAAGGTTGCGGCGGCGGCAAGGGAGGGGGAGGGAGAAGGAGGCGACGACAAGGAGGGATCTGGGTCCTCCACTCCCACAACCGACGTCCAGGTCGGAGTCGAGGTTGACCTCCTCCAGCCGACGTCGGTCGACCTCCTCCAGCCGATGTCGAGGTCGGAGTCGAGTGACCTCCTCCCCTAGCGGCGACTATGCTACCCTCGAGCCCCGTGCGGAGCAGATCGATGACGTCGACGTGACGGCGCGGTGAGGTAGCCGATGGGAGGAGGAGCTCTGGAGGGAGGAGGAGGGAGCTCTAGAGTAGTTGAAAAAAAAGCTCAGGAGGAGGGAGCTCCAAAAGTAGTGCTTCGTTGTGGAGGAGAGAAAAAAAGAGGTGGTAGTGCTTCGTTTTGGAGTGTGGAGGGAAATTCCATTTAGAAAGCTACTTTTTTCTACTTTCCCAAAGCTGAGTTTAAACAATGGTTTCAGAAAAATTATTTTGGAAAGCAAAATCGGAATGGTGACAGCCAAACATATTTTCATTGGGTTTTGATTTTAAACTCAAAAAGCTGATTTATAACTCACAACCAAACAGGCGCGGAGTATTTTGACAAGAAACTTGTCCCTACTCATTATGACAGTAGTATTGTTCTCAAGAAGAATGAAGTATCACCTATGGAACAACACATATATTCACAATGATAGGTTCTCTTATGTACATAACAAACATGACCAGACCTGATATTGCATTTGCTATTGGGAGACTAAGTAAATATACCAGTAATCCAAACCAGTCACATTGGATATCATTGGATAGGTATTTAGATATCTCAATGATACTCTTAATTATAAAGTTCAATATACTAGACACTCTGATATTATAGAAGGTTATTTAGATGCAAACTGGCAACTGACTCATATGATGTGAAATCCACTATTAGATATTTTTTACTCTAGGAGCTACTATATACTGGGGCTCTTGTAAAAAATTATCATAGTTAGGAGTACAATGACTCTGAAATGATAGCTTTGGATAGTATTTGTACAGAAGCAGAATGGCTTAGAAATCTTATTATGCATATACCTGTCTCTCATATTCCTGTTGCTGCCATTTCTATAGTTGCGATAATAATCAGTTATAGAACTACTAAAGCATAATAATGTGAATGCTAAGATGAACAGCAAATATGTGGTTCTTGACTATTAAAGTCAAAAGAATCTTGCAACCACTTGACGAAGGGTCTGTCGAGGACTTTAATCCTAGAATCATCGAGGGTGATGGGGTTACGCCCATAAGTAAGTCACCAGCAGTAGCAACCCAACCAAGTCTGACTAGAGATCCCAAGAAGCCGATTCGATAGGTAGAAACAAACTAGATTTAGGGTACTATTATGAAACAATAAACCGAGATTAAAACTCTCATAAACTAATGTCCAAGTGGCTGTACACTGATACTCTATCCCTATGGTGACAATATTCCGGTGTGATATGGTGAGGATGAGTTTTAAACTCTTAATAGGTCCAAGCATATCTACGCAGGTTGACACCAATCACCAACCCTTGAGGACTTACCTATATGAGAGATCATGAAGGCCGCAACTACGGTGCATGACGATCCCAAACAACTCTCATGAATATAGAATCGATAGATCCAAGAACCTTTAGCATACTATGTGTGATATTTTCTGAATTTGGTTCAAGAAGTCTAATTCAAGGCCTAGTCCATCAAGCACTTCTTCAGACAAAGAAAACAGTCACTAAGTGAGATTCAAGGCTGCGGTCCATCTCATTTATGCATAAAATATACTTGCCCAGATCCATTCCCTTCTCTTGTTTTCAGAACTTGGTTTTCTTTTTGGAGGGGGGGTTGTTGGATATGGTGCTCAAAAATCAATCTCCTCCTTTGCCTTTTAGTCCCACATCAGTTGCACACCTCCATGTTAAGGTGTATATATTAATTCATCCCTCTTGTACTCTTGTAGATTTGTGTGGGTAGTCCTATGGGCTACACAACGCATGCCGCCGCCCGGCACGGTTCACATGCATACGTGTCCACATCTGCGGACGTCGAATGTCGATTCGATTCCTTCTTCGGGTTTGGGTTTGGATTGAGACCTTAATTAAATTTTGTCCCTGTCCCAGGGCAGCCATGGCGACTGTCCAGGGCCCACAGATGATGAGGGCCCAAAAAATTATTTTAAACATAAATATGTTAACAATTTTGTATCTAAAATAGAACTGGATGTATCATGGGCCCTTTTTGAAACAAAGCTATTGCGGTGTAGTGGTTAGTACATTAGACTTGTACACTAAAGGTCCTTAGTACAATTCTTGTGGTAGCCTTTTTTAAAATTTACTTTTATTCTAGTTTTTTAATATATTTTACATTATGTTAAGGGGGCCTATTTTGAAAGTTCGTCCCGGGCCCTTATGAGCTCAGGGCCGACCCTACTTCACATGGAGATGTAAAGCAATATGGGACTAAAAGACAAAGGAGATTGGTTTTTGAGCACTATATCTAACAGCAACTGCGTTGCAAGTGACCACTTTTTGCAAGTGCATTGTAATGGTTCATCTCGAGCGTTTGGATAATTGTAAGTACATTAAAAGTTCATTGAAAGTGTCACTTTCAATGCATCTGCACTTGCATTACATAGTTTCAGTGTTTGGCTAGCCACTGCAGGTACATTGAAAGTGAAGAATTTTGTTGCAAGTAGAGAGATTTTGAGTTGCAGTGGAAAATGAGTGGAACTCGTTGAAAGTGGAGAGTTTATAAGGTTACGAATCTGTTAGTAATTAATTTTCGTTAATTAATTTATTCAACAATTAAAAAATTGTCGTTAGTAGCTACAATAATTAAATTTTTGCATTACTAAAAAAGCACGTCTGCATATAGTGGCTACAATAATTAAATTTTGATAATTAATATATAATGGCTACAATAATTAAATTTAAAGAAGCATGCTGCATATAATGGCTACAATTATTTATTTTTTAATTAAATTTTGTTAATTAACCTATATTCATTAATTAGTTTTCCGTTAATTAGTTTTCCGTTAATTAATTTTTTGTTAGTTAAATTTTGTTAATTAGCTTTCCATTAACTAATTTTTGTTAAATAAAATTTGTTAATTAAATTTTGTTAAATCTTTTATTAATTAGTTTTTCGTTAGTTACCTTTTGTTAATTAATTTTGTATGTTAATTAATTTTTTATTAATTAAGAATCTGTTATTAGTTATATTTTCATTAATTAATATATTTATTAATTATATTGTTCGTTAAATAATTCATTTTGTTAATTAAATATGAAATAATATATTTTATAATTATTTGTAACTTTCACGTTAATTATTAGATAATTTCAATTCTCACTTCCACTTTCATGTTATCATTCAAACATTGAAACTCCAAACTTTTAATTCTCATTTCCACTTTTATGTTGCCAAACAAAATTGATATGAACCTCAGACAAAAAACCATCCATCCAAACACTTTATTGAAAGTGACACCACTTGCATTACAACGTATTGAAGTCCAACTTTCACACTTTCAAGAAGTTATATCCAAACAGTCCCTTAGTGTAACTGACCATGTTGCAAGGACACAAATATGACTACAAAATGCAGACATCTACACAGATACGAGTCGTACGATGTATCTGTCTTTCCCATCCAATGCCTGCACAGAGTAAAAAAAATGTTTTATCTCGACTCATGCGGTCATTGATTCAATCAGGGGTTGTGCGTTCACATAAAGCCTATGCCTTTACAGTCCTCGAAAGCTTGAAACCACCCCAACCCCCACCCTCTTCCTTTTCTTTTTCCCTTTTTACCCAACACGCCAATTTCTTAACGGGCTATATTTGGTCGGAATCAATGTTGTGTTATCTCAACTGAACCAAAAAAATTCACCAGTGAACCACTAGATCGATTCCCATCCGTCGGCAAACAAACCAATAAGAGTTGTGATATGCTCATCGTTACTTTCTTACAACGGTTTTGTACTTTCCTCCGGCCTAGGCAGTAAGTCATTGCAGATTCAGATCTTTAAACTGCTTGCGGTATTTCATCAATAGGGCTTCCTCTTTGAGGTCATTTCATCTACCTATTTTTGGTGTGTTCCGGAGTCTGGACTCTGGAGTGTTTATGCTTCATAGAATGATGTTCAACTATAAATATTTTGGTGAACCTTTCATGGAACTTATCAAGTAGTAGTAACACATAGGAGAGATACAACACGAGTTCTTCCTCAATGGTTATATAACTAGGTTGCATAAAAAGGATCTGGATACAGACACTATTCGAATTCAGAATATGATGTTTTCTAAAAATAATTAGGATGCAGGTACCATCTAGATATTATTACATATAAACACAAACATATAATCAATACATAGAACTTATTTTTCTGCATGTTCTGTATATTAAGTCGGTTCCGAAAATTCTAGAAAGGACCTTTCTACCCCATCGCAAAACAATAACAAATCACCTTCAGCCATGTCTTCCGTTTGTAACCAGACGAGCAGATCAAACACAAGTGCCGAGAAAGTATGGTGTTATGCACAGGGAAGCGGTCCTCTAGGGAGCACAATCTAGTACTACAGTAAGAACGCAAAGACGAGTTGAGTAATAATCTAGAACCACCACCAAATAGCTAGGATATTTGGTCTATTTTAGGATTAGTATATTATTGAAGTCTATTAGATTTAGTCAAAGACGGCCAAACTCAAGATTCTATACATTTCCATATTAACTTGACTACATGAGTGTTAGTGCCGGGTTACAAAGATGGACTCAAAAGACTTGAATAATCGAAGATCATAGATTACTGCAACTCTTGATCTTGGATCTGACTACAACAAGAACAAAAATTAAGCAGAGAATAGAAAAATTGTTCTTTCCATTGCAATCGCAGTTGCTATAACGAAATAAACAAGCAAAACTAGAAGAAGAATGACAATAAAATAAAAACTCTTTGCTGGGGTGATGACGATCACCGTTGTCCAAAGCAGATTTGTCCAATTGACGATCTGCTTCCAGGAACCAGCAAGTTCAATAGATGAACTTCTTGAACGCTCGAAGTCACTTTCGGGAAAGAACTCAGACCTCTCGAACTCAAAAGGACGACTTCTGTGGACTGACAGAATGTCTCTCTCTCTCTCTCTTTATTGTTCTATATGTAGCAAGAAGAAGCACATATGTATATATGGGAGGCCACTACCCCTATGCAGCCCCATACACCAAATTCCTTGAAATCCGAAGTAGGTAACATCAAATCTCCACAAAGTCTGTATGTCAGCGCAATCTTTGTTGACATTAGCATGCTGGCATGGGCGCACGCGACCGCCACAAAATATATCCATCTGCGCAACCGCCACAAAATCTGTCTGTCGATGCAATATGTGTTGACAGCAACATGCTGACACGCGGTGCATGCAATCGCGCAAACCGCGCAACCGCGCCGCAATGTCGCGTTGAACCAAGCGCAACGTCACGCCCGGTGCGAAGTTGTGAAATGCGTCATCAAAATGCAACTTTGCGTCCTTCGTCCGAGCCCGATTTGCTAAGCCCCTACGGGCTTAGCTCCTAAGGAATAATCCCTAAGAGTGGCAAAACATAAATATTCCAGAAAACACCCACCATAGCAACCACATAGGCCATTACACTCCATGTGCGTATTTTAATATAGCATAGCTATATATTGAGATCCACACTTGGAGGTTTTCAAATGTGGGACTATGTTCCTAGTGGCCAAAAAAAAAAAACCAACAATAAGTAGTATTCTTGACCTATTAAAGTTCATTCCAACATTGTACTTCACCCGTCCATGTCTAGGGACTTTTTTCTTGAGATGCCCGACGATAGGCACGGGACTTTGTGCACGCTGCATTGCATGACTTTTGGGTCCACTGCCCCCCAACTCCCACCAATAAAAATGGAAGGAATAATATCCCGTGGCTCGATCCACTAATATTCTGCCACCCAGCCATGATCTTATCTCTCTCCTCGCTAACCACAAGAGCCGCTCGAGTTCGGTCTATGCATAGGGATTTCACTTTTGACATATATAATTACATATTATTGAATCTAGACAAAGAAATTCCAAGTACATATCAACAGTACTCTTTCAAGAAAATGGAAAAAAGCGAGCATTTGTTTACCATAAACGTTGGTATTGAAGAGGTGCTCCACAGCGGGCATCGGCGCCTCGGCGCGGGGCGCGACCAGGTGGACCCCGGCGTTGTTGACGAGCACGTCGATCCGTCCGAACCGAGCCATGACGCTCTCCAGAGCCCTCCCGACGCTCTCGTCCGAGACGACGTCGAGCTCCTGGAGGAAGAAGCGGGGGTCGGACTCGAGGCCCCTCATGGAGCCGAGCGACCGGCTGGTGGCGGCCACGAGGCACCCCTCCGCCGCGAATGCGACGGCGAGGGCGTGGCCGATGCCGCCCTCCGAGCAGCCGGTGATCAGCACCACCTGACGCTCAGAATCTGCAGCCATGGAGTCGGTGGCTGATGAACGATGGGTGGGCAGTTTGGAAATAGAAAGAAGTCAAAGTGAAATCAATAGACACACATCAGTGCAGGTGATTCTAAATTGGGACTATTGGTGCTTAGTGACTATAGACATTTCCAAAAGTGATCTGCGACCTAGGTCATGGTGTGGTGGGCCCGGCTGGCCGAACCCGGCCCATTATTGACCAGGTTTGACCGGGCTTGGGCTGGGTCAGGTTCAGCTCAGATTAAGGATTGGGTCGGGCCAGGCTGATCCGGAATTACAAAATTCAAACTCAGTTCGGATCCAGACCCGGATAGGTTCGGGTCAAGTCGGGTTCGGACCAGGCCCAGGTTAGCCCGCTTGCTGGTCAACTTTAAAAAAAAGACATATTTGTACCCAGTTTTGAATTTAAACTATAATTGTTTCAACTTTCAACAGAAATTAAATTGTGACTATTGGTTGGTCGAACGGTTGTAAGAATTGATTGAGGAGATCTTCGGTTTATTACCCCTGCTCTTGTATTAATTTGAATTTTTATCAAAATATATACCGGGTTGGGTCGGACGAGGCAGCGGGCCTGAAAAATTTTAATCCAGTCCGGACCCATGTGGGAGTACGGGCCGGATCGGGCTACCGGGTCATAACCCTGGATCCAGCCCGAAGCCGGATGCAATGTGGGTCGGGGCTGGCCTGTTGACTGGGCTCGGACCAACCCAGACCGCTTTTGATCGGATCGTTTCAGGCCTATTTCCGGACCGCCCGGCCCAATACACAACTTGAGACCTAGGCCAGGCGACCACCAATTAAATTAAACGATTATCTAATTTTAGGATATTGTATAATATTAAAATTATGCTTATTTTATATTATTCATATAGAAATTGACTTTCATCATAACGGTTGACTTGAACTGATTTTCCAAAATAAAAAACAAAAAGTAAAATTTAAATATTATACAAGATCTTATCGAAAATATGTAAGGATTGTGTGTCTTGGATTATTTAATTTTTGCATGCATGATGGTCATTCGTATGGCTTTATTATTCAGTGTTGTCATGGCCAATCAAGAATAAAACTTGTGACATTGTTATTGTATCTATTCTGATCTCAGCAGCCATAGACCTTTCTTGACGACATATTTGATGTTGGACGACTTCATAGACATCATATATAGTTATGTTTAGTTATGTATAGTTAGATGTCTCTCGTTTAGGTCGTATTATTTAATGATTGCAACTCAAGAGTCTCGAAGGATTGTGTGCCTGATAAGATCAGGATAAAAGCAAACAATATGAGTGTCACAATAAATAATACAAGTCACACAACCCTTATAATGCAAACTAAATAACCAAAGTCACATAATCATCGCATATTTAATTAGTTTTATGGTCTCGTATAATATTCATAATTTACGTTTTGGTTTCTATTTTGATCATTCAATATAAGTCAACCATTAGGACGAGGTCCAAACTCTTTTATACAATATGGAGATCTCGATGCAAATTTTTAATATTAAAGGAGACCCTAAACTAAATTAAAAATTGTTAGGTACAAGGACATGTTTAAACGAGGAATCCATACCTAGAAGTTAGTAACTCCATTTCTAATGGAGCTTTTTTTTAGGATTTAGTTAATTTCAGATTTTTTTTTATTGCTATGTTTATGTAGATCTTTCAGAAGAAAAAATTGCCTGCCATGTGATATCTAATGGAAAAAAAAAACACATTGCACAACTCTCTATATATATATATTATATATATATATCTATTATACAAAACACAAATGTTTTTGAACCCTAGGGCTGACTGTGCCAAGATAAAGAGTGGTTGGGATATCCAAAGAGTGGGATTTGCACTCATAATGGTTGTGGATGAGCATTATTGAGAGTGGAATTTTATGGGGGCCTCATAATTATTATTGTTCGTTTAAAATTGGGGGTCCAAGATTTGAGGGGGAATACCTTAAATGAACCATGCCCTATGGGCACGGGTTATGACTAGTATATATATATTGGAACTAGGTAAATTTTTCGAACTCTTGACCACTCAAGCCGCATGCATCTCTTAACCACTAGACTAGAGGTCATATATATATATATATATATATATATATATATATATATATATATATATATATATATATATATATATATATATATATAATATATATATATATATATATATATATATATATATATATATATATATATATATATATATATAATATATAGTAAATGCCGTTTTTGCACGTATAATATGTATAATAAGAATAATATCCAATTACAGTCAAGTATTTCTTATAACTTATGTGGTTAAGGTGGGAGGTATTTTTCTTGTTTGGTTGAGTTCGATTTCCATATTGAATATAATAACAAATTTAAAAAAAAATTCAACTTTTTTACATCATTTATTTTTTAAAAAAATAAAATGGACCATAATATAATTACAGCTTAGGTGGCTCACTTTTGAGCCATTTTGAAGCCTCATTATATATATATATATATATATATATATATATATATATATATATATATTATATATATATATATATGGTTAATTGAATTAACTACGCTTATGTTTTAAACTTATTACACGGACCACCCCTGCTTTGAAACTAATTACACAAACACCCCCAATAGTTTCTATTTTCTACATAAACTAATAACACTGACCATCCCTATGGTTAATAAAATTTTAAAGGAGAGGGGATGTCCGTGTAGTTATTTTCAGAACAGGAATAGTCCTTGTAATACTCATAAACACAGAAAAAGTTATATATATATATATATATATATATATATATATATATTATATTAATATATATATATATATATATATGAGGAGGTAAATATACGATAATTAATTTTTTAAATTTTTTATTATTAATAATTAATAGAAGATATACATACAACTTAATTAGATGGTTTATTTTTGAATCGTTTTCAACTTGCATTATAATAGTAGAGATTACACGAACTCGAATATGTACTAACGTACAATATCAAATTAGTAACTTTTGCAATAATTAAAAAAAAACTGACATTCATTGGATGATCGAAGTATTTCTCAAGCAAGGCGTCACGTTTAATGAGTTTTGGTTTATCATCATTACCTCCTAATTATATGTTAATTCTTTTTTTTCTCTTCACGGTGATAGATTTGTATTTGACAACCATAATGAATCTGCCAGCATACATGTTATCGCTGTTGGTAGGGGTGGCGATGGGTAGAGTAGGGTAGGGTAAGGACAGGAAGAGGGCAGGACAGGGTAGGGTATTGACATTTTTTTGATACCCTAGGGAGTCATGAGGGTAGGGTAGGGTAGTCCTCTTCCAAAAAACCAATACCCATCCTTGCCCTTTACCCTCACAGGGTAGCTGAGGGTCAGGGTAGGGTGGGTAAGGGTATTACCCTTGCCATTTCAATTTTTTTAACTTTGAAAATCATTTTTTTTGCTAGTAAACACCTTGATACTTAAGATTTTTACAACATTCAGAAATCATAACAACTTAATAAAAAATAACAAGAGGAATATTTTTTACTAAAGGCGCTGAACTCAGTTATAGTGGAACCTGAGCTGTCTACATACCCAAGGAGGGGGCTAGACCTGACTCCTTAGGATCAAGCACCATATAGTTTCTCCTAATCCTAAGTACTAACTAATTACAAAAAAATACAAGTATGTAATAGTAATACTATGGCAGTGGGAGTGTGGGTAATCAGGTTTGGAGAAGGGTAGGGTCGAGGGTTTTAGAGGGTTAAGGGTAGTGGGTAGGGTAATGATTCAGGGTAGGGTAGGGCGAGTACCCGGATAAGTGCACTAGGGTAACAAGATAAAACCCTTACCCTACCCTAATTCTAAGAGGGTAAGGGTAGGGCTTGCCCTCCTAGGGTAGAGGGTACCCGTGGGCACCTGAGGGTACAGGGTACACGGCTCGGGTAGAGGGCACCAGGGCAAAATCGTCAGCCCTAGCTGTGGGTAGTGCCTCCGACCACACTGGTCTGCTGCCAAGATCACCAACAGTGGTTAGGCTCTACTAAATTATTTAGTTGAGATGAGTAGAGTGAAAGTTTCTTAGGGAACCTATCACGGTTACTCCGCATCACATTCCTCCTGCCATTTTGAACTTCTAAAAAATAAAAAAAATAGTTGTGATGGACTCCACACCCTAGGCTACTACTGGATCCACCACTAGGATCAAGCACTAGGCTAGGATCAAGCAAGGTTAACAGTATCAGTATCAGTATCAGTATCGGAATCGGTAACGAACTATTCCTACGATTATTGGTATCGACGATATCGCTAGTATCGACGGTTTCGGATCAGAGTATCGAATTTTTTGGTATCAAAAAAAAATATTAATAAATTATTTATATTTAAAAACATATATTATACATTTAGGCATAATTTAAGTATTTTTAGTGTTATTTCGTAGTACTTTTGAAATTAAATAACATTGTAATCATCCTTAGCGATTGGTTTATATATAATTGATTGATTTCTTCTTTTACATGTTTCTACAATCTTATTATGCTTTAAATCCCTTGATGATTTGTCTTTTTCGTTTAATTTTCTTTGCCGAATTGACCGGAAAAGAGACCCTCAATATTGATATCGGTTATCAGTATCGCGTATCGGTCGATATCGGATCGGGACATGCCAAACCGTATCGGTATCGGTCGTATCGGTTCGGTATCGGCCGATACTTTAAACGATCAAGGGACAACAAAATTAGTTTTGACCATGACAACCCAACCCTCGAGCCAGCCGTGATTCCTTCTTGTCTTAAGTAATCTTGCTATTAGCTAGTTTGTCCATTATTATTTGCAGAAGTTATTATTATTTACAGAAGTTGATCAATATGAATCTATCTTGCATACAAGGATTGGTGTTGAAGTTCTTAGGCCATCTCCAGTGGAAATTTCTAAAATTGGATTTCTATCCTACTTGGCATGGTACTTTAAGCAAATTTGTATCCTAGTTAGAATTTCTATATAGAAATTACACAAACAAAAAATAGTCTCCAATGGTTTTTCATTTCTATCATATGTGACAACAAATGAAATGATCACTTTAATGTTATGGGACCCAATATTAATTAGTATTAGAGATGGAGAGTTTCTATGAGAGTTACACACGTATAAACCCTCATAGAAACTCTCATTCCTATCTCAATACCATCTAGGATAGAAATCTTCATTGGGAGGTTTTTTTTTCTAAAGTTAGTTTCTACCATAGAAATAGGGAAGATAGAAACCCCTATTGGAGATAGCCTTAATCACCATATGTTTTCTTGCCAACTCGTGACAAGATATAGGTTTTTATATGTTTTTAATTTGGATAAATTTCAACTTCATACTCTAAACTATTCATGTTTTTTAACTTGATATTTGAACTTTAAAATTCAACAACTTAGTACCATCAACTATTGATTATTTTTAAGTTGATTCTCCTCGGTAAGTGATTATTTTTTCCGTAAAAGAAATTTCTTTTACCAAATCACTGTTAGTCCAAATCACTAATTTTCATGCTATCACTAGAGTATTTATACTTAAACTTAGCATAGTCCTAATGTGCACTAATTTTATCATACTTGCATATTGTTTTGTTCGTCTAAATGTATTTCAGAAAAAAAATAATAAGCAAAATCAACATGGACATATGCACTGAAGAATCATGATGGACCAAAGACGACGGTATCCCACAAGATTTTTCTGAACCGTCCGACGACATCTCCGGAGCCACATAGTCGGGGATTTTGCTGTCCGATCAACGGACGTGGGTCGAGGGGGCAGCACCCCCTAGGGCTTCGGGGGCGAAGTCCCGAAAGGTAATCAGATTTCACAATCTGGATATCTTTGGACAGTTGCCATTAAGAGAAAAAATTTATCATCTATCAAGTATAGAAGCCAAGTCATGTCATCATCATTTCAAGACTTTGAAAAAACGTGTACCTGCTAAAGTATATCTGGAGTCTATAATGAGTCTTAGAAATAATTGTAAACACAAGAAATGGATAGCAAAATCGAAAGCTAGGGTAGATAACAACCCTGGATCACGTTTGGCAGATAGTCGGATGATCCGACGGATCTCTGCGAAAATTCGAAGGATGATCGAATGGACCCACAGAAAAGCTTCAGTGAACTTTCGGATTATCTGACGGACGTCCGAAAAAATCCAATGTATGATCCGAATTATTACCGTTTGGAATATTCCAACGGTCGGATCCTATCCCATCGATGATCCCACGGCTATATTTATAGCCGTTGCACACTGCAAGCGGATGATCCGACGGACTTTCGCCAAAATTCGATGGATCTTTCGACTGCTGACAGAAAGTTGCATTTTTGCTCTTTCTATTACTTTGGTTATAAATAGCCTTGAACTCCTTCATTTAAGGTTGATGCTTTGAGCCTAAAATTTTCTAATATATCAAATCCTATCCATAAACACTCCACCAAAGCTTTCACTTGCCAATCCACAAATTGTATTAGAGTGTTCTTGAGTTATAAGAGTGAGATCTTCATCATGTTGTAAGTAGATCAAAACCTTCTTGTGAAAAGGTTAAAGTTGGAGAATCTTCAGATAAAAGTTCTCGTGAAGTTGGAGAGTTTTCGGATCAAAGCTCTCATATTGAAGTTGGAGAGGCATTCGGATAAAAGCTCTCGTATAAAAAGTTGGTGAGCCTTCGGATAAAAACTCACGTTATACTATTTGCTATAATAGTGGATTAAAGTCAGAGAGAGTTCCGGGACTAGAGTGCCCCTCGAGAGGATACCAGGATATATCTGATGTCGTTATTGTTGTTACTTCTTCTCTTGCACTCTTAATCTTTAAATTGTCTATTAGCTATCGTTTAGTGCTTGATTAGTTAGCTTGACCCTATTCACCCCCTCTAGGGTGCTTTCAATCACTCCCTCCTACTCCTTCGCTCCACCCCTCACTTCCCCCTCCACCGCAACCCCTCCCCCGCTACCCTCACCCCTGCCCCTAGACTATGGCAACCCAACCCTCCACACCGGCACTAATTCCCTCACATTAAGTAAACTTGCTATTAGCTAGTTTATCCATTATTTGCAAAAGTTGATGGTCGGTATGAATCTATTGTTGGATTGTATCTCGTTTTCGGTTGAGCGCTCGAATGTGGGGGTGACAATGGAGTTGATAATTTAGTCCCACATCGGTTAGGAGACAAGATCATGTGGTGTAGATAATTTAGATTGATTCAGACCTTACATGAGAATTTTCTTTTAAGGCATATGAGTCCAATTCCATATTGCATCTCATGGGCCAACTCTGGTTCGAGTCACATCGCATTTTCCAACAAGTGGTATCAGAGTCCATATTTACGGGACTAGTTTGAGAGGCTCTAATTAGTTCGAGATAGATGGTGCTGAACGTTCATGCGTATAATTGGATTATACGGGCTCTTCTTAAGGTGGAGTAGGAGCATCAACTACACGAATTGGCTTTAAAGGTGGGTTTGACGAGCCCAAAGTGGAGCAAGACCATGGTTGACACACAATTGTGGTATGGATGAACGTGTCAGATTTGGTTCTGTGGTCGAATTGATCGAGATGACAATATGTTGGATCTTTAGGTGCTCGGCTGGCGGGAACGAGCAAAGGTAGCCGGAATGTGCTAAGGTTGTTCGGTTAGCGAGGACGAGTAAGGGTGCTTGGCTAGCGAAGACGAACAAAAGGTAGTCGGGTATATATGCTAGGTTGCTCGGTCAGCGAAGACGAGTAAGGGTGCTTGGCTAGCGAAGACGAACAAAAGGTAGCCGGGTATATATGCTAGGTTGCTCGGTCAGCGAAAACGAGCTAAGGTAAAAATTGTTGGATTGTATCACGTTTTTTGGTTGAGCGCTCAAATGGGAGGTGACAATGGAGTTGGTAATTTAGTCCCACATCGATTAGAAGATTAGATCATGTGGTGTAGATAATTGGAATTGATTCAGGCCTTATATAATAATTCTCTTTTAAGTCATAGAATCCAATTCAAAATCGTACCTCATGGGCCAACTGATTCGAAGCACTATCTTGCATAGAATTAATGATTGGTGTTGAAGTTCTTAATTATATCCGTACATTTTCTTGCCAACTTGTGACAAGCTATAGGTTTTATATGTTTTTTATGCAGTCTTTTTCGCAAAGATATTAGTGTACTTTGAGCAATTGATTTGACAGTCTAGTGTTTAAGAATCTCAATTTGTGAAGATCTCTTGCAGTGGAAACTGGAAAGTCTACTATATGCAGCACAATTGCCAAAAGCAAACTACGTACCTAGCTTTTTTGTTCTCTATATTATCATATATAAAACAGTACCTAAAGTAGTATGAAAATCATTATTAGTGTGTAAGTTGAAGAATTTTTGTTCTTTTAGTCGACTAAGCAGGTTGAAGAATTGAAGAATTTTTCCTCAAGATATCATACATACACCCAAGTTATATTTAAGGTTTTCCTTTTAGTCAATTATAAAACTGTTAACGATGGTATTGTTGACTATTGGGTAAGGTCACACCATATATATATATATATATATATATATATATATATATATATATATATATATATATATATATATATTATATATATATTATATATATATTTTGAAGAAAGGGTAATTTTATTGCTAGAATCAAGGGGAAAAAAGAAAACAACTTTACAATCTCTATAGCAGAGCTATACACCAGCTATGGAGGATCAGTCCTCCATACATCGAATATCAGTCTCAATATTATTTATAATCCCTTGGGTAGTAGTGGCTACTCCCTCATATATACGCCGATTTCGTTCTCTCCAAATGTGCCAAACCGCAGACAGCAACCGAAGACGACCTTTGTTATATGTGTCTGGTATATGTCTACTCATTCCCCTGAGCTCTTCCACAATTTCCATGATGCCTCTACATTGACTGCTTCCAACGCCCAGCTGGCCCAGGTATGTTGCCAAATATGGTCAGTTAAAGGACAGTGAAAGAATAGATGGTCTCAATTCTCCCATTACATAACACACAAGCAACATCATTCGTCAGGATTCCAAACCTATTTAGTCTCGCCTTAGTGAAGAGGCGATCTCGAACCATTTTATAAGCACATAGCTTCATCTTTACGGCCGCCTTCTTGTACCAGATTACTTCCGCCCAGGTCACAAGGGGTCGACGCGGCCTTATCTGATCATAGCACACTTTAGTCTCAAAACTACCAGTGCCCGATCCTTCCCATTCCCACCGGTCTTCCTCTTCATCTGGACAAATGGCCATAGTGTTTATGAAGGCCGCCAACTGTTGACAGTACCTTCGGTTATCCAGCCTCCAATGTCCCGCTTGGATGATAGCCGCTAATGGCTCATCCCTGCCGTACAGATCAAAAGATGGCCAGCCCCATCTGTCGATAAGACTGCTATGTTGGAGCCAAGGGTCAAACCACAAGTTCGTGGTCTCGCCATCATGAATTATTCGGACGATTCTCGCCTTCAATATTGGCCTCGCGCGGAGAATATTTTTGTAGGTACCCGAGAAGTTATTGTCCACTTGTTGAATCCAGAAATTGGTAGTGCGACAATACCTGTGAGTAGTCCATCTCGCCCACAAAGACTTACCACCAAGCAGCTTCCATGCCAGCTTTAATAGAGCAACTTCTCGAAGAGTTTTGAGAGAACGGAGCCCTATGCCACCCTCCTCTTTAGGCTGACACAAATCCTCCCATGAGATCCCATGTAACCCTCCTTTCCATATGAAGTTGGCACACAATTGTTCAATCTTGTGAATAGTTTTCTCTGGAAGGAAGATTGCCTGAAGCCAGAAGCAAGCAGTAGCAAGAATAACCGATCTGATTAATTCTATTCTTCCTCCAAAGGACAGCAACTGAGCCTGCCATCCTTCTAGCTTCAACTGGATTGTTGTATCAGTCATTGACAATCAGCATCTCTGGTGTAGTTGACCGATAGTGGCAGACCAAGATACCTAACCGGGAGTTGGCCAATCGCTACCTGTAAAATCTGCGCTGTCTCTTCTTTGTTGGGACAGTCTTTACTGAAGTATATCTGACTCTTATCAGTGTTTAGTCTGAGTCCAGAAAGGCTTGCGAATTCTTCCAAGACGTCCAATAGGGCTCTCATGGTCTGATCCGAAGGCTCGACAAAAACAAGTAGATCATCTGCATAAATCAGGTGCGTCACCACTGGGGCCACCCTTCTATAGAGGGGAGTGATACGCCTTTGCAGAGTGGCATAATCCATCAGACAGGTGTAATACTCCATAACAATAGTGAATAAATATGGGGACAAAGGGTCACCCTGCCGAAGGCCTCTGCTACTTCCGAAGAACCCACAAGAAGTACCTTTCATAAGGATAGAGAATGTAGGAGTGGAAATACATTCCCTGACTCTGTCCACCCACCATTGGTCAAAGCCCATACTCGACAGAATGTGGCAGACAAAGTTCCTATTAACGGTATCATACGCCTTCCTTATATCTAATTTAATACAACTCTTTCGCCCCCCTGCCTTGTTGAAGTCCCGGACGAACTCATGTGCAAGCAAATATTTTTAGCAATTGCCCGGCCTTTGATAAAAGCAGCTTGGTTTTCAGAAATCAGCCCTGTCATGATGTCCTGCATTCGAGAGCACATTAAATGAGTTATAATTTTGTAGATCACGTTGCAACATGCAATTGCAATGCAGTAGCTCCCTCCTTCTTAGGGATTAATGTCAGGAATGTATGATTGATTTCTTTCAGGAGTCTACCAGTCCTGAAGAAATCCTGCACCACAGTAAGTACCTGATGTTTGATCAGCTCCCAGTGATTCTTGTAAAAAGTCGCATTAACCCGTCCGGTCCCGTCGAGTGTGACGGAAGCCTGGGTGGGTATAGTGATAGGGGGTGGTGGAAGTATCGGGTCCTGCTGGGCCTGGGATGTGGAAGGTGGTATCTGGGTCTGTGGATCTGTGGAGTGGGGGAAAGTGGTAGGTGGAGATGCATCAGTCAACTGGTCAGCTGACTGGATATGGAGGGCCCCATTCTGGGGGTAACATACTGGGACGAGCGAGTAAGCACCATCTAAATTACACATAAAAGATTTATAAGGACTTTGTTTAAAGTAAGCAATCATATGCAAGAAAATCTAATTTATAATAGCAAACATGTGATGTGTTTCCTATGTTGCAATCCTAGCATTCCTCTAAGTGCTCTAAGCGTCTTTCCTAATGTTGTCTAATTACCTTAAGTTCCTAATTGCAGGCATGCTTGGTACAATAACGTAACCAAACAGTTTAGTCAGAGACCTGCATGGGCCACCACTAAAAACATGTCACGATCCGCTACCCAATTTGTTGGGCCAGGCCGAGGCATGCCCAGCCTACGTTGAGATAAAACGTAGTAAGCTGTTCTAAAGACGACAGGATAAGACTAAATGTGCTAACAGTTCTATAAGTGAAGAAGAAACATAAATGCTCCAAACACAAAAGTCGTCGTATATAGTAAAATGTCCAAGTACAAGTAAACTGAAATGTAAAACTGGATACATGTCCAGTTACAAAATGATATAGTCTAATACATGTCTACTCTCAAAAGTCTAAGTAAACAAAAGACAACTAGGCGAGGTTTCTCGCAGGAACATCCTCGTAAAGCAGAGCCGGGTCCTCGGCAGTATCTCCATAGTATGTGTCACAGAGTAACTCCTCCTCAGTAAGGATACCTACAACGTTATCCTATCAGGACGGGAGCAAGTACTAAATCTAACAAACATATAATACTGATCATGTGATGAAAAGAAATGACATATCATGTTGGTTCAGTTTTAGGTATGTTTTAGCATGGCGATAGATATACATTTTAAAGTTTAAAACTGTAGTAGGTGAGTGATCAGTCAATAGGTAATCAGGATGTACAGCGGTACATATCAATTTTCTGATGTGCACATACGTACACATAACGGCATCGGTGTATCCATACACAAACGCGGGACCAGACATACGACACAGATACATATAGAATGTAACGGTGCTCGGTAAATACATACGGAGAAGGGGGTCATGATCACGTACACTACTAGCAGTTTCCCCTTAACCCGTTATTTAAGCATGTGAGAGATCATGAGATACTGTATAAACATGGTAGAAACTGAAAGTAATACAACATGTGAAGTTCTAACTTGCTACCCCAAGGATCAGCATTTAACATGGTTGGTGATTCACAGTTTTATGGTTTATAGCAGTATGTAAAGTTCGTAGAAAGTACTTGCCTCTAGCAAAGCAAAACAAAACAAGCTGCGATAACAGTGCTATGGATGTCCAGTAACTCGTCACTGTAGAAATAAATGCAATAACTTAGCTTTTACACTAAGCTAAAATACTAGAACACTAACTGGTGAGTTACGACTTGTGATTGGGCATCTAGCCAAATAATAACTTTGGCATAGGAGACCAATGTGGGGTGACACACTATGTTAACTAACTCTCTAGGGTCTTCACACTAGTGAAGGATGGGGTTCAACACGACTAAAACTTAAAATAACACAAAAAGCTACAAGTCGTAATTAATCAATAAATAAATCAAAAGATTATTGTGTTCTAACAATTTTAGAGATAGACAAAAGCCTAGTTTTTCTTAAAGTAAATTACTAAAGTGATCCTTGTTAATCATAGAAATTTATTATAATTTTCTGGAATTTATTAACCAGTACAATATTTTAAAAAATCAGTTTTCCTAAGTATACAGAAAGTGAGTTTTGGTTTCATATGCCAAACTAGTGGCAAAACAGTAAATTAAATACTACAAAATTATACTAAATTAGCCAACTTAACATAGTATCTAAAAACTATTTCTCCATAATTTTAGCAATACTTTAAGTATTTTAGAAAATCAAAAACAGCAATGCACACAATAATTATTATCTGCGTATTTTGTCCATGTATATAATTTGAACCAAAGTTCAAATACAGGACCCAAGACCATGAATCAAGTCCAATATGACTTGTACAGGTCTTGAATATGTGAAAACATATTTGGGCCCAAATACCCATGCTAGGCTTGGACACCAAATGGTTGCAGTAATTCAAATATACTAAAAATACGATTTGGTAATAGTGCCAAGGAAACATTATTATTTTAATATGGTAAAGTTATGCGTAGTAAAAATATACATACATATGGAAAAGGTACATATATCTACGTATAAGGAAAATACTTAATTTATAAAGTATACATATATATACAATATGTATATATATAAGGAGACATAAAGTGTATAATAATATATATATGAAAACATATATACGTATACAAATACATATATACAATATTACTAACTATGAAAATATACACAAGAAGAATATATACATATATGTTCATAAATACATATATATATTTATAAAATACATATATAATTATAATATATATTTTTTTTTTTATTATAAAAACATATATATATATATATTATAATATATATATATAATTATATTATATATATATATATATATTATATATTATAGATTTATATATATATAAAATAGTTTATATATAAAGTAGTTAAATAACAATACGTATACATATAATGTATATATAAATATATACACATGAAATTTACTAATTATAAGATATATACATATATATATATATAATACTGGTAAAATATAGTATATACATATATATATACAAATATATATATATATATATATATATATATATATATATATATATATATATATATATATATATATAACATTAATATATATAATAAAAACAGAAAAGAAAAAGGAAAAGGAAAAGAAAAAGAAAAAAGGAAAAGAAACAGCTGGGCCGGGCTCGAACCCGAGCCATCACAGCGCGCGGGGGGGGGGGGGGGGGGGTTTAGATTAGGATGGGCTGGCCAGGGGGTCAGCCCATCAGTTGTGTTAGGGAAAGGGTTGGGTTTATTTTATTTCATTTAGGTTGATTATACTTAAAAAAAATATAAAAACCATCCTGTGTCCTGACAGTTAAGGACACAGGGTTGTCTCGTGTCCGTGCTTCGCACGACACGCACGAACCCTAATTCTCGTGTCCAGACTGGACGAACATCCCGTGTCCTGGCGAGTCTCATATGTGAAGACGAGACTCGCACGACACGAATCGAAGCTGACACTTACGTGTCCGATCAACCCAGGGTGAATCGAAGGTCGGGACGGCGGAGGAGACGTCGGGACGACGGCGCTCCAGTGGCGCTGCCTCCAGCTCGGCAAGGCGAAGCGGATGATGGTGGTGGCGGCTGTCGACGACGAGTGGTGAGGCTGGACAGGGCTCGCGTAGCTAGGGTTCCGGTGGGGTGAGAGGGGGTGATGGGGCGGCGCTGGCGGTCGTGGGGAGTGTTTAGGGTTAGGGTCTGGTCGAGGGGAGTGGGGGGAACTTTTATAGGGGTTTTCGAGGCGGTCGGGCAGCCGGATTCGGCGGGGGCAGGGCGGCTAGTCGTCGGGGCAGCGGGGTGGTGAGGGAGCTAGAGGAGAGAGAGAGAGGGAGCTGTCGTGTGAGAGAGGAGGGGTTTGGGTAATTTTGCAATTAGCTTTTTCAGTTTAGGGAAATTGCATAAAGGCTTCTATCAGCATAAAATGCAAAATAACATTTGCATTTCATAATTAAGAACAAATCATATATTACAAACTGATATAAAATTAATTCTAAAAATTGCAAAACTTATTTAATTAATTTCAAATAATTTGTAAAGTGATATTTTTATATTTAAAACTCATTTAAAAATATAGAAAATTCCTAAAAATCCTAATAAATATTTTAAGGCCAAAACTAACATTAAAATTTAATTAGCACTAATAAAACAAAATTGAAAAACAGGGGCTTACAAGTCTTCCATTCTTGAAAAATTTCGTCCTCGAAATTCACAAGGATTGAAGACCCAACAATATTCTAACATAGCAAGTAATGCAACAAAATGACTAAGGCTGCGATCGAAACTAACTATGGGTATTAAGCGGGAACGGGTGGTTCCCTCGCAGCGGTTGGGTCGAACAAGTAGGGGTATCTCTCCCTCATGTCCGACTCCCCTTCCAAGTAGATTCACCTGGGGAGTGACGGCTCCAAGCTACTCGTACTAGGGGTATAACCTTGTTCCTCAGCCTCTTCCCTTTCTGTCTAATATCTCCATGGTTGCTCAGAAACTGTAAGGCTCGGTCCGACCTCCAACTCTGAATGATCTTGCACATGACTGGGGTCTGGAACATACCTCCTCAGCTGAGATACGTGAAAGACGTCGTGAACTCCTGCTAGATTGGGTGGAAGTGCAACCCTGTAAGCTACCTCTCCGATCCTGCCAAGTACCTCGAACGGCCCGATGTATCTGGGGCTCAGCTTCCCTCCTCGTCCGAACCGGATCGTCCCTCGAGTAGGTGATATCTTCACTAGCACCATATCACCGTCTGCGAACTCCATCGGCCTGCGACTAGCATCAGCCCAGTGTTTCTGCCTGTCCTGAGCTACTCTGAGCCTGTCTCTGATCATCCCGATTTCTTGCTGCATCCGTGATCATCTCTGGCCCGAGCATAACTCTGTCTCCGACATCATCCCAAAAGAGCGGTGTCCGCAGTCGTCCATATAGCGCCTCGAAAGGAGACATACCAATACTGGCCTGGTAGCTGTTGTTGTATGAAAACTCTACCAAGTGCAGATGCTCTCCCATGATCCTTCGAAGTCCAGCACACAGGTCCTCAGCATATCCTCCAGTGTCTGTATCGTCCTCTCGGACTGCCCATCTGTCTGCGGGTGGTACGCCGTACTGAACTTGAGCCTACTGCCAATTCTTCTGCAAGCTCCTCCAGTAGTGGATGTGAATCTGCTGTCTCTGTCTGACACGATGCTCACCGACACTCCGTGTAGGCGAACTATCTGCTGCATGTATAGCTCCGCCAACTTTCGGTTGGAAACCCCACCTTGAAGGGTATGAAGTGCGCACACTTCGTCAGCCTGTCTACGATGACCCAGATGGCATCCTTCCCTCCTTGGAACGAGGAAGCCCTGAAACGAAGTCCATCGTAATATGTTCCCACTTCCACTCAGGAAGGGTAACGGCTGCAACAAACTAGCTGGCCTTTGGCGCTCCGCCTTGACTGCTGGCAAACTAGGCATCTCGAGATGAAATGTGATACATCCCTCTTCATTCCGTGCCACCAAAGATGTTCCCGTAAGTCACGGTACATCTTGTTAGCACCAGGGTGAATAGAATATCTCGATCGGTACGCCTCCTGCAAAACTGTCTCTACTAGCTCTCCCTTCGGCACGCACAATCGGCTGCCATGCCTCAGGGATCCATCCTCTGCTATAGTGAAGTCATCCAGCAATCCAGCTAATGCCTGGGGTCGAAGTCTGCGAAGGCTCTCATCTGTAGACTGTGCCTCCCGATCTGCTCCATCAAACCTGACTGAATGTCAAGCGCCATCATCTGTATCACTGATCCTGGCCGAACTAGCTCGATACCGAGCTTCTCCAGATCCTCCCGCAAATGCCGATCAATCATCAGATACCATGCCATCGGATGCCTGCTCAGCGCATCCGCCACCACATTGCCTTCCCGGGGTGATACTGTAAATCGATGTCGAAGTCCTTCATCAACTCCCACGTCTTTGCCCCATGTTCAGCTATTTCTGCGTGAACACATACTTCAAGCTTTGGGGTCAGTAAAGATTTCCACACGCTCTCCGTATAAGTAATGTTTCCATACTTGAGTGCAAAGATCACCGCAGCTAACTTTAGGTCATGGGTAGGATAATTCCTCTCATGAGTCTCGCAATTGCCTAGATGCATAAGCAATCACTTTCCCATGCTGCTGTAGGACACATCCTAGCCCCTTCCCAGAAGCATCACTGTATATGGTGAAACCTCCAGAACCTGAAGGTAAAGTCAGAACTGGAGCGGTCGTCAGCTCCTCTTCAGCTCCTCAATGCCGTCTGGCAGTCCTCTGACCAAATGTACTCTGCGTC
>JANAVB010005399.1:2341943-2487209 GCA_029216955.1 Iris pallida
ACAATGGATGAGTGAGATGTGTTCACGATTTGTTGCAGCTGAAAACGAGCTTTTAATATCTGTGTGGGAATTGCATCATCCATGGTAGCTCATGCCAACTAGTATTAATACTCTTAACAGAACTTTGTACTGAATGTCTCAAGTCAAATGAGTTCAGGGCCTATTTGGTTTATTTAAAAAAGGTTCTTTGTGACTTACAAAGCAAAATTGTTGCCTTTATGGTAACAGAATTCAAAAGGACCTATTGAAAAGCTTGAGCAAATAAGTGGCTGTTTAAAGAACCAAAAATATGGTTTTTTTTTAAACCCTATAAACCAGAAAAAAAACATGCTTCCACCTACACCTTCTCTGTCATCTTCTCCCTCATCTTATGTATCTCGTCTGCCTTAGATCCTCACTTCCCTCTCCACCTTTATATTGTCTCTGCCCAAATTCCATTTGCTCTTTTCACATTGATAATTGATTCCCACAAATAGTGGTGCCCCTATCCCTCCCTCTCCAAGAAGTGCTTGTCCCAGCTCTTCTCTTCGCGGCTTCCATTACTAGTTCGACGACTGGGTTGTCCACCTAGTCAAGGAGATTCTTCCCGTTGTTGCTTCCTCCTAGATTGCTATGCTTATTTCTCCTTGCCTCTATTGGTCTTCCTTGACGCATCACCGTCAACTTTGTTGCCTTGTGGGAAAGGAGCAAAACAACGATGAGGATGCTAAGACCGTCGATGGTGTCAACCGAGGTAGTCAAAGGCACAAGGTGCATTCAAGACGCAAATGGTCAATATCGTCCAAGGTACAAGGCACACTTAAAGCGGTCGTCCGAGCGAAGCGAGGTGCAAAAATACAAAATAATAAAAATATACATAAATAAGTAAACAAATTAGTAATGTAAGAAATAAAACCAAATAATATTAAAACCAACAAAAACATGTTAAAAACTTAAAACATAACCAAGTAAACTAGCAGAGCAACAATATCAGCCAATAAAACTAACACGAATTTGTGTTCTGCCTACCACTTTTTTAGATTTTTTTTAGTTTTTTTAGTTCAACTATAGCCAATTTTGGCAACCGTGGAAATGACTAGCTCCCTCCCGCTTGTATGAGGTAAGAACTATCTCCATGCCTCAAAGGTTTTTAACAAATAAAAAATTTAAAAAACCATAAGGCGCACCTAGATGCACGTTTTCTTGGTTGCACCTTGCTGAAATGCGGTCTTAGACGCGCCCGAAGAAAGACGTCTCACCTAATGAGGTGCGAGGCGCGCCTTTGACTACCATGTGTCAATCAAGGCCAGAACCTGGTAGCCGGTAGTTCTTGAGTCAGCGAGGTTGGCTTGCTTGGATGGATAGAATAATCGGGTAAGTTATGAAGTGAGGACATACATGAAGGTGATTATGGAGGCCATGGAGTTGATAGTGAATTTTATTTGGGAGAGGATGGATGGAAAGTAAAACTAGCTTCCAATTCACAACTTTTCATTGACTCCCACCAGATCAGTATCATTGAGATTTCTTATGTAACTCTTATTTACCAAAGAACTAAATTGTTGAATTTCTTCTTACATGAGTGCTTTGGAATTTCTCTCCTTAAACACACTCCCATGGGCACACACAGCACCAAACACACCCTTATTCTTGTGCTCAGTTTGTTTGATTTCCAGCATAAAGATTCTTAGATTAATGTTTTCTTTTTTATTATCGCACTTGGACATAGCTTTGTGAGGGTTATTTGCTCTTCCTAACTTATTAGAACTTAATATGGAACTTTATGGATTATCATTGAAATAGAACTTTATTTTAAATTAAAATTATGTAACTGCAAATCACTCTTAACCTTACTGTCTTCTTACTATCTTCATTTTCTTGAGGAAAAAGGAGTTATGCATTGCAGGTACATAAGTTGTTTTTTCCATTCTTCCAATTAGTTTTAGATCAATATCTTTGATAGGTAATTCTTGTGATGTTGCTTTTATAATGACATGTTTTAAAATGTAAAACAAAAGGAGTTATTTCATAGAAGCTCCATATGGGAAGGGCGATGCTTAACAATGTTTGAAATGATTATTTATTAAGCTCTGTTTAAATGTACTCCAAATCTCTTTTTGGTGATTCTTCCTACATGGACAAATGAGATTCCTGGATATGTATTTTGATTATTTCTTGAATGAAGAAACATGAAATATGTTTATTGTAGAAATATTTATACTCGTGAATATTTTGCTAATATTCATGCATTTTATCTAAAAAAACAGTGTTTCATGCATTTTCTCATATTGACCTCGCTTATAGAACAACAGGTTTTGCTTCTTATATATATTTTAGTGAAACTTTTTAAATCAATTACATGCAGGCACTGCCTTAATTAACATATGCTCTTGGTTAGATCAATCATATGTTTCCTTACATTTGCTTTTCAATTCTTTTCATGTACCACTTTTCCATATCATATTAGACTGATAACAAATTGCAAAATTTTCTACCATTAGGCCTACAAATATAAACCTGAGTTACCTCCAAGCCTGCTAGAAGGATGTCAACCCAGTACCCAGTTATAACAACAAACCCATTGATCAATGGAAGGTCACTGAGCTGAAGAGGAGCTTCGTAGGAGGAAACTTAAAATTAATGGTCTTAAGGAGGAGTTGGTGAGGCGGTTGGATGACTCGCTTCGCAGCGAAATGACATCAACTCCAGAGGAAGAAATGGGTAGTGGCTTTGATCCTGACAACCCTGAGAACAATGTTGATGAAAAGGATTCAGACCAGTCACCGGCAGAAAAAAATGCTGAGGATGTTGAAGATCAGAGCAAGAAGGTCGATGATGATGATACCATGGTTGACATTGATAATAACACTTCAGATGTCAACCAAGGTGCCAAAGATGATAATCATAAGGAGATCGCTGATGCCGCTACAGTTGTGGCAGTTGAAGATGCACCAGATAACACTGCTCCTGTGCACTCTGTGGCCGATGATCAGAATGCTGTCACAGAGTTACAGTCAAATAACCAGGAAGCAATCTACGATGAGAAGACAAAGGAATCAAAGCCTCCCGCCGAGGATGTCGAGTTCACCCTTTCTGATACAGCCAATCAGGTATCTGAGGTCAGCCCAGATTTAGGGTTTCTAGTAAAGTCTGAGTCAATTTCTACTGATTCTGTATCAATTAATGAAAAGAATGAACTAAAGGATAGTTTGAATGCTAACAATGTCCATTTAGAACTAGAAGTTGTTAAGCCGGATATGGTGCAACCATCATCCAGTGATGTGCCCACCATTGGTGTCGATTTGCACCCTACGGAGGATGACAAAGAGCTGGTAGACAACCAGGGCTCTTTGGAAGAGGTTGGTGATGTCACTTGTACTATGGAAGTGGAGCTGTCCAAGAAAACTGATAGTGTAGATGGGGGTCTCCAGATAAATTAAATTTAGACAGGAGTTCTGGTGATGAGTCGATGGAGGAAGATGTATTGGAAAGTAAGCAGGTTGAGTCCAAGAATTATTCTGATGAAGTAGGGGAAATGAATGAGGAAAGCAAAGCGAAGGTTGTACAAGAGGTGAATCCGGTTGATGCTTTGGTGGGTAGATTCCCTCATGAGAAGAAGAATAAGGTTCCTGAAGATGAAATTGAAACCATAGCTCCAGTCGAGAAAAGAAAAGCTAAAGGTACTCCCAGTCTCATCATACTCTTTCTATTCACTGGCTGAACAAATGCTGACTGCAATTTCGTTTTTTGTATATAGTGGTACTCAACAGTTAGGTTTTCCTTTGCTAACCTTTCTTTCAGCCTCTAAGGTCAGATTCAGGGGGTGCAGCAAATTCAAATAACCTGATTTGAACCGGATGCCGGGTGCAAATTTGGGCAAAGACATCCCTTATACATAATTTTGTAAATAAGAAAACAAATGTGAATTTTTCGTTCGCATGAAAATCTCAATTATATTCTGATAACATCATAATAAATACCACCGGCGTAAGCTATACATCGTTTCTTTCTAATATCAGTCTTATAACATCTAGTTATATCCATTATCCAATCTTTATGCATTCAATTCAAATCATTTGTATCCGTTTTACTCAGTTATTCATACCCATCCATTATTTTAGTGCTCTATATTCATTTCCTTATGAAAAACTTATAGAAAGTCCGAATGTCTGTTCCATGTCTTCTCTTTTATACATCTACTCGTATTACTTAATTTGCATTATCTGGTTTGCTCCACTTCCAGATTGATTCTACTTTGTATTCTTCATACAAGTACTAGATGTAACATCTCCTTACTCTTATCTGTCAATTATTAACAACTTAGAGTTCATGATCTTGCCTCAATATTATTCTACAATTGGATACATGGAATCTACTTCAAATGTAATAAAGATGTGGTCTGTTTTACTACAGATTATGAGGCGTACTTAATTAACCGACAAGGTTTTAGCTTTTCTATCTTCCTATGTTTTGTTCTATGTATTTCTGCCTGTGAAATTCACAGGAATTTGGAATGTCGCTAAAAATTTGATGCCACATTTTAAGTCTGGCAACTGTGGCTATACCTTGTATAATAGGGGATTTTAGGAGGGCCATGTATCATGATCCTTAACAATTCTCTTGTTATTATTACCCTGGTTAAATCAGAGCTTTCTCATAGTACACTCATACTGTCCACTGTATGATATGCAATTTTAATTTATTTTATTCTCTCATATTCCTCTTTTCTTGCCTTTTTTTCCTGATGAGAATTGTGGTAGGTTAGTTGGTCAACTTTGGTATACTGGAATTGTTTTTGAGCTGCCAATACAATTTTATGTGGTTCTTAACTAAAACATAAGGCCAGGTAATTAGATTTAGTGCTCATATTATTCTTTCTAATTGAAAACGTTTCGGGATTCTTTTTCTCTAAAAACAAGTATGATATAGTACAATAAAAGCTTGTATTGCTTGAAGGGCAAGTGCTGCTCTGTTTTCTCCAAACGAAGTAACTTGTTGGTTCTGATATTTTTGCCTCTATGGATTAGGGGTGGTGCAGCTTTGGGAAAGGCCTATTAGTGCCCAGTCTTTGCGCTATTCCTTGAATAAAGTGCTTATAAGTTTATAAAGTAAAGATTGATATCTCCTTCATTTTATCCACAAAAGCTATTAATGTAGGTAGCTCTAGCTAAGGCTTAGCCAACAGCATCATATGAGTTTTTTTTGCATCTTCCTTTCGTTTGGTTCTATAGCCACTCTTTTTCTTGTTTAACTCACTGTTGTTCATCTCACTTCCCTCGCCCCGTGGTTAAGAAATAAGGAGATCTTTCTAGATCGACATTTTAGTTGAAAAAATCATAGGTCAAGTCCCGCCGGTCAAAATGTGGAGAAGAACCAAATAAGAATAGTTCCACTCGAACGCTACAATGGAAATATGTTGAATCAAGACTATTGGTTTCCTATCATGGGAAACATGTTCTGCACAATAGCACCACCACCACAACAACAAAGCCTTTATCCCCAATTTCTAGGGTCGACTGTGGCCATGTAAGGACCGTCTCCTATGTAATGCTAACAACATCTGTATCCTTCTTTAACACTTCAAACCATGTTCGTCTAGGCGTACCTTTAGTCCTAGCGGCTCCATTAACTACTGTCATTGCTTCTCCTTACTGGAGCATCTATTGGTCTACGTTGCATATGTCAAAACCATTTAAGTCGATTTTTCCTTATCTTGTTCTCAATTGACGCCATCTCTAACTTTCCTCATACACTCATTTCTTATTCTATCTGACCTATCCTTCAATGTTTTGTCACTCATTCATCTTAAGCATTCTCAATTCAGGTATACTAACTTTTTGGACATATTCTTTCTTAATTGTCCAACACTCTGATCCTTAAAGCATGATATCCTTCTCAATCTCTCAATCATGATGAATGATTGATCCTAAATACCTAAAGCTATCACTTATATATATGTTGTCCATCTATATGGACCACCCCTCATTTCTCATTGACTTCGGATTGAAATTTCATTTTATATACTCTGTTTTGTTGTACTAGTTCTAAATTCCTTCAATTTCAAACTCTTTCGGCATCTAATCCTTCTTTACTCTCATCAAGTAACACAATATCATCAACAAACATCATATACTATAAAACCTCCTCCTGGATATGCCTAGTAATTTCATCTATGACTACCACAAAAAGATAAGGACTCAACGCTAATCCTTGATGTTAGCCAATGGTAACTAGACAAATTACTATATCCTCCTATACTTTGCCGATCGTCGAAACTTTATCATATATATCCTTAATAATTTTAATATAATTACTAGAAACATATTTCTTGTTCAAAATCCACCACATTATTTTCCTAGGGACTCGATTGTAAACTTTTTCCAAGTCAATAGAAACTGTATGTAAATCTCTCTCTCTCTGAATCTTTCCATTAGTTTCTTAGTAAGTAATGGCTTTCATAGTAGATCTTCGGCATAAAACTAAAGTGCTTCTCTGCAATTCTCATCTATTTTCTTAATCTTTGCTCAATCAATCTCTTATAGTTTCATGGTAATTCCTCTATAGTTATTATAACTTTGTAATTGGTATATCTACCTTGTTCTTATATATGGCTACTATTATGTGGCTTCTCCATTCATTCGACATCTTTTTAGTCCTTAGGATTTTATTGGATAATTCAGTAAGTCACATCAATCATTTCTCCCTTAAATGTTTTTAAACTTCAATAGTAATATCATAAGGACTCCTACTTATTCAAATTTTATTTTCTTTAATGCATCTAACTTCAGAATTCTAATTTTAATGCAATAGCAGTGACTTATCCGGAGCTAACTCTGAAGCGAAACTAAGCTTTTCTAGGTGGTTCTTGTTGAATATCTTGTGAAAATAACTCCTCTACCTCTCCTTAATTTCAGATTCTCTCACTAGTATTTTGGTCTTTGCTCTTGATACACTTAATATTACCCAATTCTCTGTTCCTTTTTCTACTCTTAACAAACCTATAAATATCTTTCATTTCCTCCTTAGTTTCTAACTTCCCATATAAATAACCAAAGACCTTAGATTTTGCCTCACTTTCTTAGCTTTTTTTGTGTGCAAGGTACTCATGCTTGTACTTACACTTATGGGAGACATTATCGGACATGCATGCCGAATATCATTTAGAACAATTGACACATTTTTTGGAGTACATTGGAAACATTTTTTTTTATTAAGGGTCTGTCTAGTTGCAAATAATTAAGTAAAAAATAACTGACTTCATAAATTTCCACTATTTTGAAGTGATTTTTTGAGATATCTTGTTTGATTAGCAAGTTTTTTGATATATCTTGTTTGTCCTAAAGTTTTCAAAATTTTGCATACAAGTCCTTTAAATCTAATTTATTCGTATACAAGTTCCCATATTTTTTTATTAGCTTAAAAATTCTCAGATTACTAATGTACCAGTTGTGAGTTCCTCGGCTTAACTTCACCAAAGGAAAATGAGATTATTCTGTTAACAATGGATTTTAATTTATTGGACACTTCTATCCCTCTTTCCCACCCGTTCTCTAATGGCTTTTGCTCTTTTTGAAATCCTCATTACATGTCAAGATGGACTAGGATACATACCTGTCCATGTTGCCCCATTTTTTCTCTTCAAACTTCGATCTTTAGAAGTGAGTCGTATTATTGTTGATTATTTTTGATGTGTTACCTTTATTTTGGTAAGTGGACGCGTTTCTTAGAAAAAATGGAGTGCGAAGAAAGAGTAAAAATGGTGAAGTTGGTGGTGATGGGTTTGTAATAACGGGGATCAATGGACGCCCATCTTGGCTCAATCCATCTTACACTTGACGAGCCAATAGTATGTGAAGTCATGCGTTTTAGTTGGTACAAGACTCGCTTTATGTGGGAAATAAAAGTGGAAATCGGGCTCCACTTGCTTGAAATCAAACGGTAAGTTGTGAAAGTGTAAGAAAAAAGTGACACTTTCACAACTTTCACTTCACTTGCTTGCAACCATTCAACCAAACACGTCCTAATTTGGAAATTGCTAACACATTGGAAAAAATACACTTTTTATATAGGTACAGTGGATAGCCATCATAATAGATGTGTTCACTATGCACATTTTCATTAATGTATTACTCATTTTTTTGCAGATCACTTCGTGTAGGAAACAATTTTAGCAACTTTGGGGAGTGAAATTGTAGTATTTAATTGTGATAGTTCGGTTGTATACATAATTATGCATATAATATTAGAATTTGATGTTACATCCAAAAGCATTTTCTGGGTATTAAATAATTTAAATTCTCACATGGATATTTCACAAGTTGTATGACCGAAAGTAGAATTGCCATTTTTAATACACCTTATTATGAGTTTCACAAATGCTTGTCCACTACTATTTAGTTTTTTCAGTAAGTCTGTTAATGTCTAGTTGTAATACATTCCCTTTCTTAAGCCTGCATATCCCATGTCCTTGTCCTGTTTACTGTCTTGTATTTTATTCCCTTTTTGTTATGCCTATCTATTTTATGGCTTGGAGAACATCAAGACTAGCAGTGTTGTACAGTATACAACAACAGCATAGACAAAGTCTTTATACCAAAATTTTGGGTGGGCTGTTTGAATCCTTTTCTTCCATTCAGCTCTCTTAAGGGCATGCCCTCCGCAACACTAACACTAATCCTATTGTTCTACAAAACATCAATCCATTTATTCTAGATTTACCTTTAGTCCCAACAGCTCCTTTAATTACTATTTCATCGCTACTTATTGGAGCTCTGTTGGTCTGCGTTGCACTTGTGCAAACAACCTAAGACGATTTTCTCGCATATTGTCCTCAATTGACGCCGCCTCTAACTTCCCCTTAATACAATTATTTCTTATTGTATCGCAACTTATCTATCTTAACATTCTCATTTCGGCTACGCTAATTTTCTGGACATGTTTCTTAATTGCCCAAACACTTTGACCCGTAGGCATGCTTGGTCTTATAACAGTATTGTAGAACTCTTTCAAGTTCAAAGGTATCTTGTGTGTACAAAATACTCCTGAAGCACTCCAATTCAACCATTTTTTTTAGTTCTATGCATGACATCCTCCTCAATCTCTCCATTGTTATGAATGATCCTAAATACCGAAAACTATCGCCCCTAGGTATGTCTTGTTCATCTACATGTACTCCCTCATTTCTCTGACTTTTTGGTTGAAGTTACAATATGCTATTTTAAAAGTTTTTGTTGGCCATGTGATCTTCCATTTTAGAAGTAGAAAACTGGTAAGTACAGGGACATACATGGTTTTTGGGGGAGAGATTTTAGAAAGTATGCAACTATTGGAGGATGACATTTATTGTTTTAGTTTATTGGCCAACAAGGAGGATGTGTTCTGGAGGGTATATATGCTTTCATAAGTTTGACTAGTGAAAGATACAGGGACATGTGTTTTTGGGAGGGGGGAGAGATTTTAGAAAGTATGTAACTATCGAGGACGACATTAGCTTTATTGGCCAACAAGGAGGATGTGTTCTGGAGGGTAGATATGATTACTAAGTTTGACTAGTGAAAGATACTTAGGTGTAACATGATGAGGTCTCGGCTTATGATCTAATTTAGTGACTGATGTAGTCATTTGAAATGACTATTGTTTATAGACTCAAGAACGAGTCTTCAATTGGAGGCGGTGTGTAGCAAGATCAGCAGGATTCGAAGAACATACTTAAATGAGTGTGAGATGTACTCTCAGAAGTCATAACTTAAAGATACTGTCAAAAGGTCAGGTGCATGCTATTTGGAGACTTAGAGGACAAGTTGATATGGATAGTTCCTAAAAATTGTAATGTTGTTAAATCTGGAGAGATTTAGTTCATTAGAGGCATTTAACTCAGATATGCCTGAATCAATCAAGAAAGGACTTAAATCTGCTTGGACTTGAATAGATATGGGTTCTGCATGCTATTTGGAGACTTAGAGGACAAGTTGATATGGATAGTTCCTAAAAAATTGTAGTGTTGTTAAATTTGGAGAGATTTAGTTCATTAGAGGCATTTAACTCAGATATGCCTGAATCAATCAAGAAAGGACTTAAATCTGCTTGGACTTGAATAGATATGAGTTCTGTATGGGTCCAAATATAACCCAAATAAACTCACTTTGGTCAGATCCGACTGAGCCCCCCAGTTACACCTCCAGTAATAGCAAAATTTCAAACGTAGGGTGCCTAGAAGAAACTTGGGCACTACCCCTACATTGTGTGATGCTCATTAGTTTTCTAGCAGTCTCCCCAAAGGTTCCATTTTTGGTTCTTCCAGGAACAAACACCACTCAGAGTATTCCCTATGCCAGTTCTCCAGTCAGTTTTTTGAATTAGGAACAAAGACTGGACAGTCTTTTGAATTGGCAGAGATCTTCAAGTTTCTTCTACAAGCTGTTGTCGAAGTCTCATTTGATACATGGTGGAATACAGTGTCATCCATCAATTGTCGAATGATGCCAATAGTCTTCCGGTCGAGCTTCTTCCATTCTTCCGCCGTCATGGACTAGCTTGGAAATTCACCTTCAACGGCGTAGAGGTCCTTGCAATAAAGAAGGTCCATCATCTTCGCCTTTATATCATCCAATTGCGGCCATTCAAGCTGATCATTCGAATACCGCCAATGGGAGTCTCCATCTCAACACAAGAAGATTAACAACCTGTGCTCTGATACCACTGTTGGGAAAAAAACAAGACTTTTTTCGTCTTTGTGATGAGATGAGAATAAACTAAAAATGGAAGAAAGAGAAAATAAGAAAAATTGCACACACACAATCTTTATCGAGGTTAAGCTCAATTTGAGCCTACGTCCTCCGTCCGTCCCTTCTTTGCCGTTTTCACTATAATCAAATGAAAGATTACAAATGACCTTCTCTCAAGTTGGTACAACTTAACTTGAGTATCATTTCTCTCACAAACTCACTTGAGGTGGATTACAAGTTGTGTGTGGTTGTGTTGTTCTTTTTTTTCTTGTTCTCAACCTTCACCATCTCTCTCCTATTTATATAGAGGATATGCCTCTTGGGTATACCACATTCGGAGAAGACCAAAAGGTAGCCCTTCCATCTTCCAAGGTTCGTTCTTCCTTCAAGGTTTATTCTTCCTCTTTCAAGGTTCATTCCTCCTTCTCCAAGGTTCTTTGCATGGAGAATGGTAATGCATCAATGTTGTATACATGCAGTCATCATAGGAATGAACCCCATTCTCATCAAGTTAAAAGGTAAAGAATACTTGGTTTGCAAATTAAAGAAGAGCTTGTACGACTTCAAGCATGCACCACGACAGTGGTATAAAAGGTTTGATTCTTTTATGCTTAAGTATGGGTACAAAATAACATCTGTAGATCACTGCGTTTGTGTCCAAAAGTTTTCTGATGATAATTTCAATTCTCTTTGGTGTTGATGATATGCTTGTTGTTGGAAAAGATATATCCAAGATTGACAGGTTGAAGAAGGAATTGAGTAAGTCCTTTGACATGAAGGACTTAGGAGTTGTACAACATATATTGGGGATGAAGATTTCACGAGACAGAAATACAAGAAAGTTGTGGCTATCACAAAAGAGATACATTTAACGTGTTATGGAGGATCAATATGTTGAACTCCAAGTCATCAGCACACCGCTAACAACTCATTTTAAGCAAGTACACAACAAAGTTCTTCAAATAAGAAGGAAAAAGAGGAGATGAAGAACATTAGCTTGATGTACTCCATGGTTTGTACAAGACCCGATGCAGTTGGAATGGCAAGTCACTTTCTTGCCAATCCGGGTAAAGAACATTGGGAAGCAGTGAAGTTGATCCTAAGTTATCTTAGAGGAACCTCCAAATATTCTTTATGTTTTGGAGATGACAAACCTATCTTGGAAGGTTATACTGATTCTGACATGACATGTAATTTGGACAAAATAAAGTCCACATCGGGATACTTATTTACCTTTGCGGGGGGAGTCGCATCATGGCAATCAAAGCTGCAAAAGTGTATTGTTTTATCCACCACAGACGCTGAATATCTCGCTGCCTGCTACAGAAGCTATCAAGGAGCTCTTGTGGATAAAGAATTTTCTAAATGAGTTCTCTCAAGCAAGAGAAGTACACTTTATATTGTGACATCAAAGCACCATTGACTTAATAAAAATGCTACATATCACTCAAGGACAAAGCACATCGACGTATGCCATCACTGGATCCAAGATGCTTTGGAGAATCGTCTTATGCAAATTAAGAAGATTGATACAAGCAAAAATCCGTCTGATATGATGACATAATCTCTACCAAAAAAGAAGCATGACTTCTGCCGAAGGATGGCAGGTATGGGTACTATTTGAAAATTCTCCTCATGAGAATGGAGGGGAAGATTGATGGGAACGGGGTCCATCCCCATGATGACTGCATGCATGCAACATTGATGCATTACCATTCTCCATGCAACGAACCTTGGAGAAGGAGGAACGAACCTTGAAAGAAGAATGAACCTTGGAAGGAAGAACGAATCTTGGAAGATGGAAGAGCTACCTTTTGGTCTTCTCCATGCAATGAATGTGGTGTATCCAAGAGGCACATCCTTTCTAAAAATAGGAGGAAGATGGTGAAGGTTGAGAACAAGAAGAAGAACAACAACACAACCACACACAACTTGTAATCCTCACACTTGTAATCCGCTCAAGTGAGTTTGTAAGAGAAAGTGATTTTCAAGTTAAGTTGTACCAACTTGAGAGAAGGCTTTTGTAATATTTCATTTGATTATAGTGAAAACGGCGAAGAAGTGGTGGGCGGAGGACGTAGGCTCAAATTGAGCTGAACCTCGGTAAATCTTGTGTGTGTGCAGTCTTTCTTAATTTATTCTCTTACATTTTTAGTTTATTCTCATCTCATCACAAATACGAAAAATGTCTTTTTTTTTCCCAACAGATGACGGGCTACCGGATGTGACGTGTGGTTTCCACCTTAGGGGACTCTTAGGAACCATTTACCCACACACACTTCAATCGAGCCAGGTACCATAGAGGACAACCGACAGCTTTCAAAATGCCCCAGTACATCCCATGGAATACCAACTACATATATTGAGAGGAATGGTAGTTATGGGATGATACAGGCTACCCAGATGTGACGTGTGGTTTCCACCTTAGGGGACCCTTAGGAACCATTTACTGACACACACTTCAATCGAGCCAGGTTATCTTGTGCCTTGGACACTTACAGTTGTAGCACTTTGAGTGCATCGTTTGCCTTTGACTCAAGGTTCACAGTATCGGATATCAGACCCTTCCTATGAGAATCGAGATCGGCAGTTTCGGATCGAAATATCGGATTTTTTGGTATCAGAAAACAAATAATTATTAAAATTATAGAAAAATATTTCATATATTTAGCATAATTTTATTTTTTTGTGTTGTTTCTTATAGTTTTGAGATTGAATGAAATTATAATCACCATTAATGATTGATTTTACATTGATAAATAGATTTTCTTGGTTTACATGTTACACCCTTTCTATTGGTCTTTTTTCATTCAACTTTGTCTACTGAATTGACTGGGAAAGAGAACTCCAATGTCGGTATCAGTCAGTATCGGTATCGGATCGAGACATGCCAAACTGTATTGGTATCGGCCGTATCAGATCGGTATCGGGCAATACTGCAAACTATGCTTTGACTACACTGGTGATTGACCTAGTGCATGTCGTTTCGATCATGATAGATCTCCTCGAGTAAAGGAGTCTGCATAACCATTGTCAAGTTAACATACAGTGAGTGACTTATAGTTATTTTATTTCATGTCAGTGGAATTTTCATGTAGCAGGAGAAATGCATCAGTTGACATCACTCTATATAGGTCCATAGTTAATATCCTTGAGAAATTATAATCTTATGACTAAATCAAGGTCATGAATGCCATCCTTTTAAAGTTCCTTTTGAGCTGCTACCGGATAGTAGAGGGGATCATCACCTTCTGGATGTGAAGTTAGATCCATACTTTATGGATGAATTTTCAAATGACACTACATACTCTTTTTGTTTGGTTGGGTTTTTTTTTTTTTTTTTGTGAGATGGGACCAGTCATTAATGACCATCCTTGTCTTGGGCTACTAGCAGCAAGACTCCCTATCTTTATTTTTGGTCTGCTTGGGTTCTTTGCTGCAGGCTATCAATTCTTTACCAGATTATTTAACATAATGCAGGGTTGATTCAACTCACGTCTGTTAATTATTTAACTTTTCTTTGTTATGACTAGATTTTAGTCTATGTACTTTCTGTTGCAATATAGTTACAGACTGTCGATCTCATAATTTCATTTGGATTGCAGTTTTATACTTGTCTGTTTGCATCTGTCTATGAAATTCTGATTTCTATTTTTTTAGCTTGGTTGTGTCAATATTGGAAATGCATTCTTACGTTTTTTTTCTTTCCATAATGCTCTTTTATTAGACCAAGACACTGTTGCTATAAATGTACCAAAGCGACAGCGACGCTGGAACTCAGAGACCGTCAAGGCTCCTGGACCAGAAACATCTAATATAACTGCTGCTACACCAAAAGATGTTTTCCAGCCTAGTCTCGGAAGGTCACTCTCTAGGACTGACTCTTCACTTATTAGTGGAAAGGAACCAAAGGAGCGTGTCGGTGAGCGTCAGTCATTTCAGAAAGATGTTACTGATTCTTCTCTTCTAGTTATTAGTTTATAAATTACTGGTGAAAGTTGTCTCAAGTATTGTTCTTGTGTTGATATTGCAGTGCCACCTCCACTGGGAGCTGCTACGACTTCTTTAAGGATTAATAATTTTCTGCGTCCTTTCACTCTGAAGGCTGTGCAGGAGCTACTTGGCAAGACTGGAACTTTCTCTGATTTCTGGATGGACCATATCAAGACCCACTGCTATGTGACAGTATGTTTCTTATTTCCCTGTTATATACATATTAAGCATCTATGGGGATTATTATTCTTTTTAAAGAATGTTTGTGAAATATGCTGCAATATTTCTAGTAATAAGTTGAGCAAAGTAATTATGGGAGATGCATCCTTAAACAGTTCACAATGTTCCTGGAATGGATGCCTAATCTAATGCACGCATAGCATTATGCATCCAAAAGAATTTACTAAGGCTGGGTTTGGTATAACTTTTCTAGGACGCTTCTGCTTATTTTTCTGAATAGCAGCAAAAAGTTTGATAGAACCGACTTCTGCTTATTCTCTGCTTCTGCTTATGCATTTTGATAAAACCAAATCCGGCCTAATATTTGTCCATCTAGATCAACTGTATTGTTCCATAAGATTACCAGTAGTGTTCCATTTAAATGAACTTTCCAAGAGCTTGTGGTATAAGGTTTATTAAAAATGTCAATCTGCTATAACTTACTGAGTTTTACTCTTCACTACGACTTTGGAACTATCCAGATTGGATAATAAGGTATAAACGATCTCATCTCATTGCGCATATTTGATTGTTTAGAATGGTATGGGGGCCAAGTCTCGGTAGAGTGAAATTTCCATACAAGTCTAGTACTCTTCCCAATCATATAAAATCTTATTAGGCACCACTAAATCTTGGGCAGCTATTTCTAAAATAATAATCAACGAAAAACTTGTTTTCTGACATCAACAATTTCTTTGCCCTTCTGATGTTATTGGTATCTCAGTGTTATGCATAGAAACTGTTTCATGTCTTGAAACCTAATTTTTGTCTTTCCCCTTAGTCTTATATTTCAGGTCATCTGAAACATAATAATTCTTTTTCTTTATACATCTACTCTGCTTCCTTATTTTAGAATTATTCTGATGACAATTCTTCAATGGTTTGTTTTTGGCAGTATTCATCAGTAGAGGAAGCTGTAGCGACCCGAAATGCCCTGTACAACCTCCAGTGGCCCACTAATGGAGGACGTCTCCTGACGGCTGAGTTTGTTGACCCTCAAGAAGTGAAGTCACGACTGGAGGCCCCTAAATCTGCCCCCGTCACCCCCAGCCCTACCACTCCCACTGCCCCATCATTCCAGCCCCAAACCCAGGCTGTGCTGCCGCCTCGTGACCTTCTCAGGCAGCAACAGCTACCTCCCCCACCACCCTTGCCCCCACCACCTGCACTCTCCAACCCCCCTCCAGCGAGGGAACGACTTCCACCACCCCCACCTCCCCCTAAGAAGCCAGAGCCGCCCATTGTGACCCTCGATGATCTTTTCAAGAAGACGACAGCCACACCGAGGATCTATTACCTGCCTTTGTCTGAAGAGCAGGTTGCTGCAAGGCTTGTTGCTCAAGGCAAGAGGGCACAAGAGGGGCAGTAATTAGGGGCAGAGATGGTTTCTTGTAGGTGGTTTAGCTGGTTCTGTATGCACTGTCAGGAGGTTATCTAGAGTTTGTACTGTAGACTGAAGTTTTTATTCAACAGGACAATGACTGGTTGAGGAGTACTGCAGGTTTCTGAGTTTGGTACCATGGAAGTTCGTCATGGAGATAGGGAAGTCTACAGAGCCTGAGCGTTTTTATGATTTTGCTCCTGTTAAGCTTGATAGCTTTTAGGTTTCAAGGGTCCTTTTCCCAGCATGGCTTCTGCCTGTTGTATGAAATGTGACGAGAAGTACGCTGAACTCTATTGCTGATATAACTTGAGGTTTCATGGACACATTGTCGACTATTTGGATCGAAACTCTGAATGTTGTAGGAGATGTTGAGCAATGTAAGTACATTTTGTTGTTTGTTTTGCCGTTTATCAATTAAACTATTTTGATCCAAAGAGTGTCCAAATTCTTCGGAGACGTAGTATTCTACATCGTCATTCTGCCTCTGGTTTCTCACTTGTTGCTGTTGTATTTGCCAGGGATATGTACAAGGTCAAGTGGTCTTTACCTATGGCATGACCAAAAATCTGTTATTTCAGTTGTTTTGTACAGAGTAACAGAATGAACCATGCATGATAGATAACGAAATGTCCAGTTCTTCTGTGAGCCAATGCATATATGGAGCCCCAACTTAAATTTCGGAAATTCAAACATAACACAAGCAACAATTTTAGAAAGCTGAGGCCTGAACTTTCAACTTGCTCTCAACAATCTATATTTTTGAATAGCTGATACTGCAACATTTCAACTATGAGAACTAACATAATTTAGCGAAAATGCGTTCAAACTAAGATTTGAACATGAATTGCTCAAATACTATATTAAAACTCCTTTCCATTGCAAGAAGGGTGCTCGGTGAATTCAATAAAGATTAATGAGACTTGGTAATTACTCCGAAAAATTAAATAACAATAATTATATATTATGGAAATAATAATAAAGAAATTGTTTTGAGTAGAATAACTATTAGAACTGCGGGAGAGTTGTGTGCAGGGGCGGAACCATTATTTTGGAGTAGGGTGAGCTAGCTAATAGTTATAAGGTTCTAAAAATTTATGCCAAAAATTCGGTAGAATTTATTGTAAATTCGATGAGTCACAACCTGTCATACACTATAAATTTAAGAAAAACAAATATGTATTCATCGTAAATATAGATAACAAGTACTCAATTCATCATTTCCAACAACTGTCTATAATACATGAAGTTGGATAATAAAAGTTGTGATATGGAACTATGAGGCCTTTAGGCATGTCTACTCGTACAAGGGAAACCAAAAGCTGCAACGGACTTAGTAGGAGCAATTGGACGTATCTATTTGATCTTCATGAAGTTGAATTTTGAACTTGTAAGAAAGATAACTAGCAAGGTATTCATAGAAAGAGTCAATACTTGTGTCAATTCCAGCATCCATTTAATCTTCATGAAACTAAACTAGTAAAGGAAGATAACTTGCCTTCAAAAGGTACTCATAGAAAGAGTCATTACTTGTACCAAATTCAGCACCATGCAATTGAATCATAGTGGCTAAAAAAATACAAAGATAAATAATAACAATCATCTTTATGAATTTTCACTCAAAATTGCCAATATCAAGCTCCAATGAAATGAAAGCCAATATCAAGCTCCAATGAAATGAAAGCTTGATTATCAGGTTCACGTAACCATTTTTTTTTCCATTATAATCCACTTAAAAGTATATATACTTTAACTTAGATTGCTTAGGTATACATACTTTTCCAAGTAGAAAGAAAGTAGAAAGAAGAGACGAAGAGGCGAGGCCCTTCATTTGGGAAAAAAAAAGTCCTTTTTTTTGCTAACGAGTTGAACATCCGGTCGGACACTTGCTTCTTTTTTGTACAGGGTTGACCGGCCCCATTCACTTAAAAAAAAAAAAAAAAATTGGCATTCATTTTTTTTTTTTTTTTTGCACTGGACTACACAGACAGTGTGTCCCTCCGCCCCTGGTTGTGTGTGTGTGTGAAAATTGAGTACAGTAGACTCAAATGGTATGCAACGTATACAAAGTTCCGTACGTTACGTCGGATATTGTAAAAAAAAAAAAAAAAACCTATTAAAAGACTAACATGACCAAATTTTCACATGGAATGCATGCAACAACTTTTGGATATTTACACTGCCTGCCAATCTAAATCTACATGAGAAGATTCATTGGCTGCATGTAATTCGTGGCTTCCAACAGTAACTCTGAAAAAAAAATTCTGTTCGATTTGTTGTTGAAAATACTAAAATTTCTTATTAGGTTTCAGTTTCGGATTTCGATCCAAAACCGATAACCAAATAAAACTTAACACAATTATATAATTACCCTCAATTTTATGATATTTTATGATAAAAAATGTGTATACTGTTATGTATATTTTAAAATAACAATTATATATGTGTAATCCAACTTTAATAATTTAATAATCAGTCCACTTTTAAAATACAGAAAATTTGTTTGAACGATACAAATTTTAATAAAATTGACTAAAAGATAAGAAGTTTGAAAATTTGAAAATAAAAATATATTCCGACAAACCGTCTGGCGGAAATTGGGCAATGTCCAATTTCCACCAGACGGTATGGCTGAATTTGAACATTTGGTTTTTTTTTTTGGTTTTTTTTTTGGGTTTACTTCGGTTTGATTTATCTTTTTGTTTGATTGTTTTGGTTTAAACTTTAGTTTAGTTTAATCTATTAGGTAATTTGTTATTACATATAATAATTATATATGAACTAATAGATTTTATTATCTATAGTAACAATAATATATATATATAATATATATATCTATTATATATATATATATATAATATATATATAATATATATATATATATTTATTTGTTACTATAGATATAATAAAATCTATTAGTTCATATATAATTATTATATGTAATAACAAATTACCTAATAGATTAAACTAAACTAAAAGTTTAAACCAAAACAAAACAAAAAAGATATAGTGTGTGGGGGGGTGTGGGGGGGGGGGGGGGGGGGGGAGGGGGGGGGGGTGGTTTAGTAACTGATTAATTAGTTTGTGGTTATAACTAATTAATTAATTAATATATACAAATTAATTTGTATATAAGTACATATATATTTATTTATAAATAACTAATTAATTATTATAGATAATAACACGTTTAATATATAATAATAAATTAATATATTAGTATACAAATAACTATAGATAACAATAAATTAATATACAAAATAAAAACTAATATATACAAATTAATATATTAGTATACAAATACATATATTAATATATACAACTAAATATAAAATATGGATAAAAACGAATTAATATATACAAATTAATATATACTTTTTTTATACATTTGTTTAAATATATACCAATATATTAGTTAATATACAAATTAATATATAAAAATAAATAAATATATATTTATAAAAAAATTTGACTATATTAATTTGTATATATTTAAAAAATGTATAAAAATAAATAAATAATTTGTATATATTAATTTGAATATTAATTCGTTTTTATCCATATTTTATATTTAGTTGTATATATTAATATATTTATTTGTATACTAATATATTAATTTGTATATATTAGTTTTTATTTTGTATATTAATTTATTGTTATCTATAGTTATTTGTATGCTAATATATTAATTTGTCTTTATCTATATTAAACGTGTTATTATCTATACTTATACACAAATTAATTTGTATATATAAATTAATTAATTAGTTAAGTAGTTGTACCGCAAACTAATTAATTAGTTATTAACACACACACACATAACACATATAAATTAATTAGTTCATATATAATTATTATAGATAAAAACAAATTAACTAATAGATTAAATTAAACTAAAAGTTTAAACCAAATCAATCAAACAAAAAGATAAACCAAACCAAAATAAACCAAAAACCAACAAAAAAATCAAATAAAAAAAAACCAAATGTTCAATTTCAGCCATACGGTCTGGCGGAAATTGGACATGCCCAATTTCCGCCAGACGGTTTGTCGGAATGTATTTCCATTTTTAATTTTTCAAACTTCTTCTCTTTTAACCAATTTTGTTAAAATTTGTATCGTTCAAACAAATTTTCTGTTTAAAATACAACAAATATTTGTATAAAATTTCTATTTTTCTTAATATAATTGAACCACAATCCCAATTTTGGATCCGACCCATTAACAATAAAAATAGTCCAACAGAACAAACTGAATCTATTATCTGTTCGGTTTCGGTTATGAGTAATTTCGATTCGTTTAAAACTGAATAAACCGAACAGCCACCTTTACCTTGACACAACCCTCATGAGCATTTCCTGATGATTCTGATTCTGTCAGAACAACCGATTTCAATATTCTCCAATGTCATTTTGTGATCATAAAAAAAAAAACCTTTTCACAGAGGTTATGAAATTTCACTATAAACCATTAAATTTCATGAAAATATAGTGCTTGTACAATGTACAATAATATTTGGGTATTATCCAGTAAAAGCGAATTCTTGCAGTAGAATAACATGATGGTCTCTCAAATGTCTTCAAGAGAAACTCTAAATACGCTTGGCTTACCTTTCAAATCTTGTATATCTTCCTATAGACAAAATCCCTGAGACATAAAGGAAGATGGTAAAAGATGGCAAAAATAGTTGACAGATGACCATACGAGAACCAAGCTGGTGGATTCCTCTTCAGAACCACAGAGACCGTCTTCTTCGCGAGCTCTGCAGCCGGAGTCGCTCTGGGGCCCTGAGATTGAGCTGTTCTTGCCCGAATTGAAGCCTCGTATGGTTTGTAGAGCTTCCACTCCGGCATCCTGCTATAGTTAGCCATTGAATGCTCTCCAAAGTTTGATCTGATGCCACCTGGAACTACATTTATAACACTGATGCCGAAAGGCTTTAGTTCCAACCTGCAAACAGAGTATAGGCTTAAAATTCAATTCTGCGTTCAATAGAATTGGTGCATAGTTGTTTGTGGCAAATCCTCCGCACTAAGATGTTGTATTAAACATATCTATTCTACTATATAAAGCCAAAAGTTATGCTTCACCGTGAATTTTTTCCTTCCAAAAATACCCTTGCATATCTATACTAATTTTTGTTCATTCATTTTAATAAGGACAACTTAGTAATTACGAAGACCGTCCTTTGGTCTTCCCAAGTAGTCTTCCTAATCAAAAGAATGTTAAAATACGTGCAAAGCACGTGCATATATACTAGTATATATAGAGATGAATGCAAGAAAGTGCATCCAGCTTCGGAATATTTCAAATGCTTCATTATTGTTAAACATAAATAGAGTGTCATGTTACATGTGACACTGGTAAAGTGGAGACGGAGATAATCCCCTGCAAGAACTCCCATCCTTTTGTATAATTCACAATATCTTTGAAGCCAACAAACTTGTGTATTCTAGACTTGTCCAAAGAGAGGGGAACACTCTACATTGGAAGAATTTACGGATATTTTTAGCAAATGACCCCATTCAAAATATGGAAACTATCATATACCTCCAATATTTAAAATAAAAATAAAAGATACCCTCGTTTTGTACGAAACATTCAAAATATCGGTTAAAATAGTGGGAGTATATCTTGGTTTTTATATGTTCTGTACAAAGAAAGTGGATATTTCTTAGTTTTTAAAATAGCGGAGGTATATACTAGTTTTATATTTTAAATGGGGACATTTGCTAAAATATCCCAAGAATTTTTCTGACACGTAATATACTGCCAAATTGTTCTTATTCATACCTCAAAGTATCTGTCATGGCATGAAGAGCAGCTTTTGCTGCGGAATAAGCACCAGCCCATGGTCCAGGTGCCAAAGCAGTTACACTTCCAACGTTCACAATCTTGCCTTTCCTCCTTGTCACCATGTTAGGAACTACAGCTTGGATTAGCCTCAAAGGGCCTGTAAAAGAAGATACATGAATCAGAAACAATAATAATCAAAACACTTCGGATAACCAAACACAATAATATTTGATCTCCAAATGCTGACAGATGTATAATGATAATATAGAAGGGAATCACAAGGTATGCCACATCTTAGAGACCTGAAAGCCGTAGAGAAATTGGTTTTATAAGAGCATAAGAAAAGTTAATTTATATCGGCATAAAAAAATAAGTTATAGATTGAAGCTTATGGCACAGTAATGAAACTGCTGAAACGAGATAATTTCATGCATATGTCAGTCCAGTATGCCAATGATAAGAGGAAGAAAAAAAATCAGAACAAGGCCGGAAAGAATAGTGATAATGTTCATCTATTGAGTTGTATCTCGCATCCGGTTGAGTCCTCAAGTTTGATGACAAGTTTGATGACGATATACAGGGAGTTGGTGCAGAGAGTTTGTTTAGTCTCACATCATATATAAAGTGGGAGGTTGAGGTATAGATATATGAATTGGTCCTGGACTTAACAAGTGCTTTCCCTTTTTAATTGTATCTCATGGATCAACTCCCCGCTGAATAATACTGTGTTCCACAACAAACTAGTATCAAAGTCCAAGGTCATGAGCTGGGCCGGTATTATACAATTTGGCTTCAAAGTTGGGTCTAGCTGTCACGTCCAAGGTGGAGCAATTACAGTCCGCACCTAGTAGTGATACGATTTGGTGAATAGGTTGGTTCAAGTGTGTGTTTGAAGATCAAGATGACAAAATACGATTTTGGTGTAGTTGTGACTTTAAGTAGATGTTTTCCCCCTTTTTGTGAGAGAGAATCAGGTAGATGTTAATATTCATCACTCATCTTATTTGCTCTATTAAAGTCTCTGCCACTACACCAAAATTTCAAAGTTGTGGGTTAAGGGCTAACTATTTTGTATTATTCCAAACGCACCCCCACAGGTACAAGGTCCTTTTTATGACTGAGAGGTGGATTAGCACAGAAGTATATTTTTAATGGCATCCGCTTAAAGTGTGTGCCACAGGAGAAGATTTGAACCTGATAGACTGATACCATTTAAGAAGAAGAAGAACAAAGGACGAGCATGATTTCCGTGGTTCAGTTCTAATACCATGTTAAAGTCCCTGTTGCTACAACTAAACTACATAGTTGTAGTGAGGTTGAGGGTTGAATATTTATATAAGTCCAACATTATCTTATGAAACAATTGTCATCACAATGACTTCAACACTCAGGGAATATTCTTCTAATTGATATGCTGAATATCAAAAGTTCAAAAGACACTGAAAGTTTATCTAAAACTAGATTGTCACCAAAAGTTTGGGGTGAAGGTTTTGTATAGTTCTTGTTGTTCATGATGATGGTGTTGTTGTTGCATAAAGCTACAGAACATGTTTGTTGATCTTTTCACACAAACATCAGCAAATGTTGCCAACTTAATCTGACTGTGCATTCACCTCAATTTTGGTGGTCTAGCCTCTTTGCACTTCTGTTGATACCACCGCACCTTTTATTTTGATTGTAATACCTTCATTTGTTGGCCATTACCAAAAATCATTCTTGCAGTTCGTGTCATATGAACCAAAACTCTGATGAGGGTTAAATATTTATATCATTCAACAATCTACTCGTGGAGAAACGAGGGGGGAGTCCATATACATGGACAAGAGATACCTAAGAGTGGTAACTTTTAGTATTTATGATCAATCATTCTTCGTGATGGCCATATTGAGAAGAATGTGATGCATATAATTAAAACAAAATGGTTGAAATGGAGGAATACGACTGGAGCACTTTGTGATCGCAAGACAACTCTAAGTTGAAATGAAAATTCTACAAGACCGAGTGTTGGACAATTAAGAAAAATGTTCAGAAAGTTAGTGTAGCCGAAATAACAATGCTAGATAGATGAGTGGCAATACATTAAAGGATATGATAAAAAAAATGAGTTTATCCATGAGAAGTTAGAGGTGACACTAATTGAAGATAAGATGAGAGAAAATTGACTTAAGTGGTTTGGACATATACAACCCAGACTAATAGATGCTCATATAAGGAGGAGCAATAATCTAGTAATTGATGGAGCCGTTCGTACTAGACGAACATAATTTGAAGTGTTAAAAGAAGGATATACATTTTGTTAGCGTTACAGAGAACACGGCCCTTAAGAAGAAGATGCTCAAACAACCGACCCAAAATTTTTGGGACAAAGAACTCTTTTATTATTGTTGTTGTAACAACAAGCATTTGCATAAACCTTAATGCTCTCTATGACTTTGCCCTTCTACAGATACTTACAGTTACACTATTAGCTTTCTTGTCATGATTCCATCCCTATAATTACATTCCTACTTGTCAAAGTAATCTTCTATGCTTCAAGACAATGCAACCTATAAAGGAATTTGGAAACTATTTATCCAGCATGTTTGATATGAAAGATCTAGGTGAAGCCAACTTGACTCTAGGAATGCAAGTGTCCAAGACTCCAAATGCTAAGAAAGTTTGAGGGTCCGTTTGGATAGTGTTTTTTGAATTTTTTTTTTCCGAAAACAGTTTTCTGAAAGTAAGTTATAAAACTATTTTCTGAATATAGAAATTTTGAGTTTGCGTTTGGATAATTTCATCTGAAAAGTAATTTTCTGAAAGAAAAAATTAAAATTTTGTTTGGTAAAACTATTTTCAGAATTATTTTTAAGCATGTGTCCGTTCTGTTTCCCCAATAAATATGTCAATGTGCCCCAAAAATCTGTTCATGTGTTCAACAAATCTGTCTCCAACTCAATTCGTATCCGACACAAACAATGTCCTGTGTATTCCTTCGTCGAATATGTGCCCAGTGCCGGGAGATCCAACCCTAACCCTAACCCTAGCCCCTTTGCCGGAGCTCGAGCTACGAGCCCGGCCATGGTGTCGCCCTTCGCCCAGATTTGGGTCCTCCACTCGAAGGGAGTCAGGCTGTCGATGAAGGTTGCGGCGGCGGCAAGGAGGGAGGCGAGGGAGAAGGAGGCGACGACAAGGAGGGATCTGGGTCCTCCACTCCCACAACCGACGTCCAGGTCGGAGTCGAGGTTGACCTCCTCCAGCCGACGTCGAGGTCGACCTCCTCCAGCCGATGTCGAGGTCGGAGTCGGAGTCGACCTCCTCCCCTAGCGGCGACTATGCTACCCTCGAGCCCCGTGCGGAGCAGATCGATGACGTCGACGTGACGGCGCCGGTGAGGTAGCCGATGGGAGGAGGAGCTCTGGAGGGAGGAGGAGGGAGCTCTAGAGTAGTTGAAAAAAAAGCTCAGGAGGAGGGAGCTCCAAAAGTAGTGCTTCGTTGTGGAGGAGAGAAAAAAAGAGGTGGTAGTGCTTCGATTTTGGAGCAGTGGAGGGAAATTCCATTTAGAAAGCTACTTTTTTCTACTTTCCCAAAGCTGAGTTTAAACAATGGTTTCAGAAAAATTATTTTGGAAAGCAAAACCGGAATGGTGACAGCCAAACAATATTTTCATTGGGTTTTGATTTTAAACTCAAAAAGCTGATTTATAACTCACAACCAAACAGGCGCGGAGTATTTTGACAAGAAACTTGTCCCTACTCATTATGACAGTAGTATTGTTCTCAAGAAGAATGAAGTATCACCTATGGAACAACACATATATTCACAAATGATAGGTTCTCTTATGTACATAACAAACATGACCAGACCTGATATTGCATTTGCTATTGGGAGACTAAGTAAATATACCAGTAATCCAAACCAGTCACATTGGATATCATTGGATAGAGTATTTAGATATCTCAATGATACTCTTAATTATAAAGTTCAATATACTAGACACTCTGATATTATAGAAGGTTATTTAGATGCAAACTGGACAACTGACTCATATGATGTGAAATCCACTATTAGATATGTTTTTACTCTAGGAGCTACTATATACTGGGGCTCTTGTAAACAAATTATCATAGTTAGGAGTACAATGGACTCTGAAATGATAGCTTTGGATAGTATCTGTACAGAAGCAGAATGGCTTAGAAATCTTATTATGCATATACCTGTCTCTCATATTCCTGTTGCTGCCATTTCTATAGTTGCGATAATAAATCAGTTATAGAACTACTAAAGCATAATAATGTGAATGCTAAGATGAACAGACAAATATGTGGTTCTTGACTATATAAAGTCAGAAAATATTCTTGCAGACCACTTGACAAAGGGTCTGTCGAGGACTTTAATCCTAGAATCATCGAGGGTGATGGGGTTACGCCCATAAGTAAGTCACCAGCAGTAGCAACCCAACCAAGTCTGACTAGAGATCCCAAGAAGCCGATTCGATAGGTAGAAACAAACTAGATTTAGGTTACTATTATGAAACAATAAACCGAGATTAAAACTCTCATAAACTAATGTCCAAGTGGCTGTACACTGATACTCTATCCCTATGGTGACAATATTCCGGTGTGATATGGTGAGGATGAGTTTTAAACTCTTAATAGGTCCAAGCATATCTACGCAGGGTTGACACCAATCACCAACCCTTGAGGACTTACCTATATGAGAGATCATGAAGGCCGCAACTACGGTGCATGACGATCCCAAACAACTCTCATGAATATAGAATCGATAGATCCAAGAACCTTTAGCATACTATGTGTGATATTTTCTGAATTTGGTTCAAGAAGTCTAATTCAAGGCCTAGTCCATCAAGCACTTCTTCAGACAAAGAAAACAGTCACTAAGTGAGATTCAAGGCTGCAGTCCATCTCATTTATGCATAAAATATACTTGCCCAGATCCATTCCCTTCTCTTTGTTTTCAGAACTTGGTTTTCTTTTTGGAGGGGGGGTTGTTGGATATGGTGCTCAAAAATCAATCTCCTCCTTTGCCTTTTAGTCCCACATCAGTTGCACACCTCCATGTTAAGGTGTATATATTAATTCATCCCTCTTGTACTCTTGTGGATTTGTGTGGGTAGTCCTATGGGCTACACAACGCATTGCCGCCGCCCGGCACGGTTCAACATGCATACGTGTCCACATCTGCGGACGTCGAATGTCGATTCGATTCCTTCTTCGGGTTTGGGTTTGGATTGAGACCTTAATTAAATTTTGTCCCTGTCCCAGGGCAGCCATGGCGACTGTCCAGGGCCCACAGATGATGAGGGCCCAAAAAATTATTTTAAACATAAATATGTTAACAATTTTGTATCTAAAATAGAACTGGATGTATCATGGGCCCTTTTTGAAACAAAGCTATTGCGGTGTAGTGGTTAGTACATTAGACTTGTACACTAAAGGTCCTTAGTACAATTCTTGTGGTAGCCTTTTTTTAAAATTTACTTTTATTCTAGTTTTTTAATATATTTTACATTATGTTAAGGGGGCCTATTTTGAAAGTTCGTCCCGGGCCCTTATGAGCTCAGGGCCGACCCTACTTCACATGGAGATGTAAAGCAATATGGGACTAAAAGACAAAGGAGATTGGTTTTTGAGCACTATATCTAACAGCAACTGCGTTGCAAGTGACCACTTTTTGCAAGTGCATTGTAAATGGTTTCATCTCGAGCGTTTGGATAATTGTAAGTACATTAAAAGTTCATTGAAAGTGTCACTTTCAATGCATCTGCACTTGCATTACAATAGTTTCAGTGTTTGGCTAGCCACTGCAGGTACATTGAAAGTGAAGAATTTTGTTGCAAGTAGAGAGATTTTGAGTTGCAGTGGAAAATGAGTGGAACTCGTTGAAAGTGGAGAGTTTATAAGGTTACGAATCTGTTAGTAATTAATTTTTCGTTAATTAATTTATTCAACAATTAAAAAATTGTCGTTAGTAGCTACAATAATTAAATTTTTGCATTACTAAAAAAGCACGTCTGCATATAGTGGCTACAATAATTAAATTTTGATAATTAATATATAATGGCTACAATAATTAAATTTAAAGAAGCATGCTGCATATAATGGCTACAATTATTTATTTTTTTAATTAAATTTTGTTAATTAACCTATATTCATTAATTAGTTTTCCGTTAATTAGTTTTCCGTTAATTAATTTTTTGTTAGTTAAATTTTGTTAATTAGCTTTCCATTAACTAATTTTTGTTAAATAAAATTTGTTAATTAAATTTTGTTAAATCTTTTATTAATTAGTTTTTCGTTAGTTACCTTTTGTTAATTAATTTTGTTATGTTAATTAATTTTTTATTAATTAAGAATCTGTTATTAGTTATATTTTCATTAATTAATATATTTATTAATTATATTGTTCGTTAAATAATTCATTTTGTTAATTAAATATGAAATAATATATTTTTATAATTATTTGTAACTTTCACGTTAATTATTAGATAATTTCAATTCTCACTTCCACTTTCATGTTATCATTCAAACATTGAAACTCCAAACTTTTAATTCTCATTTCCACTTTTATGTTGCCAAACAAACAAAATTGATATGAACCTCAGACAAAAAACCATCCATCCAAACACTTTATTGAAAGTGACACCACTTGCATTACAACGTATTGGAAGTCCAACTTTCACACTTTCAAGAAGTTATATCCAAACAGTCCCTTAGTGTAACTGACCATGTTGCAAGGACACAAATATGACTACAAAATGCAGACACATCTACACAGATACGAGTCGTACGATGTATCTGTCTTTCCCATCCAATGCCTGCACAGAGTAAAAAAATGTTTTATCTCGACTCATGCGGTCATTGATTCAATCAGGGGTTGTGCGTTCACATAAAGCCTATGCCTTTACAGTCCTCGAAAGCTTGAAACCACCCCAACCCCCCACCCTCTTCCTTTTCTTTTTCCCTTTTTACCCAACACGCCAATTTCTTAACGGGCTATATTTGGTCGGAATCAATGTTGTGTTATCTCAACTGAACCAAAAAAATTCACCAGTGAACCACTAGATTCGATTCCCATCCGTCGGCAAACAAACCAATAAGAGTTGTGATATGCTCATCGTTACTTTCTTACAACGGTTTTGTACTTTCCTCCGGCCTAGGCAGTAAGTCATTGCAGATTCAGATCTTTAAACTGCTTGCGGTATTTCATCAATAGGGCTTCCTCTTTGAGGTCATTTCATCTACCTATTTTTGGTGTGTTCCGGAGTCTGGACTCTGGAGTGTTTATGCTTCATAGAATGATGTTCAACTATATAAATATTTTGGTTGAACCTTTCATGGAACTTATCAAGTAGTAGTAACACATAGGAGAGATACAACACGAGTTCTTCCTCAATGGTTATATAACTAGGTTGCATAAAAAAGGATCTGGATACAGACACTATTCGAATTCAGAATATGATGTTTTCTAAAAATAATTAGGATGCAGGTACCATCTAGATATTATTACATATAAACACAAACATATAATCAATTACATAGAACTTATTTTTCTGCATGTTCTGTATATTAAGTCGGTTCCGAAAATTCTAGAAAGGACCTTTCTACCCCATCGCAAAACAATAACAAATCACCTTCAGCCATGTCTTCCGTTTGTAACCAGACGAGCAGATCAAACACAAGTGCCGAGAAAGTATGGTGTTATGCACAGGGAAGCGGTCCTCTAGGGGAGCACAATCTAGTACTACAGTAAGAACGCAAAGACGAGTTGAGTAATAATCTAGAACCACCACCAAATAGCTAGGATATTTGGTCTATTTTAGGATTAGTATATTATTGAAGTCTATTAGATTTAGTCAAAGACGGCCAAACTCAAGATTCTATACATTTCCATATTAACTTGACTACATGAGTGTTAGTGCCGGGTTACAAAGATGGACTCAAAAGACTTGAATAATCGAAGATCATAGATGATTACTGCAACTCTTGATCTTGGATCTGACTACAACAAGAACAAAAATTAAGCAGAGAATAGAAAAATTGTTCTTTCCATTGCAATCGCAGTTGCTATAACGAAATAGAAACAAGCAAAACTAGAAGAAGAATGACAACATAAAATAAAAACTCTTTGCTGGGGTGATGACGATCACCGTTGTCCAAAGCAGATTTGTCCAATTGACGATCTGCTTCCAGGAACCAGCAAGTTCAATAGATGAACTTCTTGAACGCTCGAAGTCACTTTCGGGAAAGAACTCAGACCTCTCGAACTCAAAAGGACGACTTCTGTGGACTGACAGAATGTCTCTCTCTCTCTCTCTTTATTGTTCTATATGTAGCAAAGAAGAAGCACATATGTATATATGGGAGGCCACTACCAATCCCTATGCAGCCCCATACACCAAATTCCTTGAAATCCGAAGTAGGTAACATCAAATCTCCACAAAGTCTGTATGTCAGCGCAATCTTTGTTGACATTAGCATGCTGGCATGGGCGCACGCGACCGCCACAAAATATATCCATCTGCGCAACCGCCACAAAATCTGTCTGTCGATGCAATATGTGTTGACAGCAACATGCTGACACGCGGTGCATGCAATCGCGCAAACCGTGCAACCGCGCCGCAATGTCGCGTTGAACCAAGCGCAACGTCACGCCCGGTGCGAAGTTGTGAAATGCGTCATCAAAATGCAACTTTGCGTCCTTCGTCCGAGCCCGATTTGCTAAGCCCCTACGGGCTTAGCTCCTAAGGAATAATCCCTAAGAGTGGCAAAACATAAATATTCCAGAAAACACCCACCATAGCAACCACATAGGCCATTACACTCCATGTGCGTATTTTAATATATAGAGCATAGCTATATATTGAGATCCACACTTGGAGGTTTTCAAATGTGGGACTATGTTCCTAGTGGCCAAGAAAAAAAAAAACCAACAATAAGTAGTATTCTTGACCTATTAAAGTTCATTCCAACATTGTACTTCACCCGTCCATGTCTAGGGACTTTTTTTTCTTGAGATGCCCGACGATAGGCACGGGACTTTGTGCACGCTGCATTGCATGACTTTTGGGTCCACTGCCCCCCAACTCCCACCATAATAAAAATGGAAGGAATAATATCCCGTGGCTCGATCCACTAATATTCTGCCACCCAGCCATGATCTTATATCTCTCCTCGCTAACCACAAGAGCCGCTCGAGTTCGGTCTATGCATAGGGATTTCACTTTTGACATATATAATTACATATTATTGAATCTAGACAAAGAAATTCCAAGTACATATCAACAGTACTCTTTCAAGAAAATGGAAAAAAGCGAGCATTTGTTTACCATAAACGTTGGTATTGAAGAGGTGCTCCACAGCGGGCATCGGCGCCTCGGCGAGGGGCGCGACCAGGTGGACCCCGGCGTTGTTGACGAGCACGTCGATCCGTCCGAACCGAGCCATGACGCTCTCCAGAGCCCTCCCGACGCTCTCGTCCGAGACGACGTCGAGCTCCTGGAGGAAGAAGCGGGGGTCGGACTCGAGGCCCCTCATGGAGCCGAGCGACCGGCTGGTGGCGGCCACGAGGCACCCCTCCGCCGCGAATGCGACGGCGAGGGCGTGGCCGATGCCGCCCTCCGAGCAGCCGGTGATCAGCACCACCTGACGCTCAGAATCTGCAGCCATGGAGTCGGTGGCTGATGAACGATGGGTGGGCAGTTTGGAAATAGAAAGAAGTCAAAGTGAAATCAATAGACACACTGCATCAGTGCAGGTGATTCTAAATTGGGACTATTGGTGCTTAGTGACTATAGACATTTCCAAAAGTGATCTGCGACCTAGGTCATGGTGTGGTGGGCCCGGCTGGCCGAACCCGGCCCATTATTGACCAGGTTTGACCGGGCTTGGGCTGGGTCAGGTTCAGCTCAGATTAAGGATTGGGTCGGGCCAGGCTGATCCGGAATTACAAAATTCAAACTCAGTTCGGATCCAGACCCGGATAGGTTCGGGTCAAGTCGGGTTCGGACCAGGCCCAGGTTAGCCCGCTTGCTGGTCAACTTTAAAAAAAAGACATATTTGTACCCAGTTTTGAATTTAAACTATAATTGTTTCAACTTTCAACAGAAATTAAATTGTGACTATTGGTTGGTCGAACGGTTGTAAGAATTGATTGAGGAGATCTTCGGTTTATTACCCCTGCTCTTGTATTAATTTGAATTTTTATCAAAATATATACCGGGTTGGGTCGGACGAGGCAGCGGGCCTGAAAAATTTTAATCCAGTCCGGACCCATGTGGGAGTACGGGCCGGATCGGGCTACCGGGTCATAACCCTGGATCCAGCCCGAAGCCGGATGCAATGTGGGTCGGGGCTGGCCTGTTGACTGGGCTCGGACCAACCCAGACCGCTTTTGATCGGATCGTTTCAGGGCCTATTTCCGGACCGCCCGGCCCAATACACAACTTGAGACCTAGGCCAGGCGACCACACAATTAAATTAAACGATTATCTAATTTTAGGATATTGTATAATATTAAAAATTATGCTTATATTTTATATTATTCATAATAGAAATTGACTTTCATCATAACGGTTGACTTGAACTGATTTTCCAAAATAAAAAACAAAAAAGTAAAATTTAAATATTATACAAGATCTTATCGAAAATATGTAAAGATTGTGTGTCTTGGATTATTTAATTTTTGCATGCATGATGGTCGTTCGTATGGCTTTATTATTCAGTTTTGTCATGGCCAATCAAGAATAAAACTTGTGACATTGTTATTGTATCTATTCTGATCTCAGCAGCCATAGACCTTTCTTGACGACATGTTTGATGTTGGACGACTTCATAGACATCATATATAGTTATGTTTAGTTATGTATAGTTAGATGTCTCTCGTTTAGGTCGTATTATTTAATGCTTGCAACTCAAGAGTCTCGAAGGATTGTGTGCCTGATAAGATCAGGATAAAAGCAAACAATATGAGTGTCACAATAAATAATACAAGTCACACAACCCTTATAATGCAAACTAAATAACCAAAGTCACATAATTATCGCATATTTAATTGGTTTTATGGTCTCGTATAATATTCATAATTTACGTTTTGGTTTCTATTTTGGTCATTCAATATAAGTCAACCATTAGGACGAGGTCCAAACTCTCTTTTATACAATATGGAGATCTCGATGCAAATTTTTAATATTAAAGGAGACCCTAAACTAAATTAAAAATTGTTAGGTACAAGGACATGTTTAAACGAGGAATCCATACCTAGAAGTTAGTAACTCCATTTCTAATGGAGCTTTTTTTTAGGATTTAGTTAATTTCAGAAATTTGTCTTTTTTTTTATTGCTATGTTTATGTAGATCTTTCAGAATAAAAAATTGCCTGCCATGTGATATCTAACGGAAAAAAAAAACACATTGCACAACTCTCTCTCTCTCTCTCTCTCTCTCTCTATATATATATATATATATATATATATATATATATATATATATATATATATATATATATTATACAAAACACAAAGGTTTTTGAATCCTAGGACTGACTGTGCCAAGATAAAGAGTGGTTGGGATATCCAAAGAGTGGGGTTTGCACTCATAATGGTTGTGGATGAGCATTATTGAGAGTGAAATTTTATGGGGGCCTCATAATTATTATTGTTCGTTTAAAATTGGGGGTCCAAGATTTTGAGGGGGAATACCTTAAATGAACCATGCCCTATGGGCACCTCTCTCTTAACCACTAGGCTAGAGGTCATATATATATATATATTATACAATATCCAATTACAGTCAAGTATTTCTTATAACTCATGTGGTTAAGGTGGGAGGTATTTTTCTTGTTTGGTTGAGTTCGATTTCCCATATTGAATATAAATAACAAATTTAAAAAAAAAAAATCAACATTTTTTTACATCATTTTTTTTTTTTAAAATAAAATGGACCATGATATAATTATAGCTTAGGTGGCTCACTTTTGAGCCATTTTGAAGCCTCATTATATATATATATATATATATATATATATATATATATATATATATGGTTAATTGAATTAACTACCATTATATTTTACACTTATTATACGGATCACCCCTGTTTTGAAACTAATTACACAAACACCCCCAATAGTTTCTATTTTCTACATAAACTAATAATACTGACCACCCCTATGGTTAATAAAATTTATAAAGGAGAGGGGATGTCCGTGTAATTATTTTCAGAACAGGAATAGTCCTTGTAATACTCATAAAACACAGAAAAAGTTATATATATATATATATATATATATATATATATATATATATATATATGAGGAGGTAAATATACGATAATTAATTTTTTTAACTTTTTTTATTATTAATAATTAATAGAAGATATACATACAACTTAATTAGATGGTTTATTTTTGAATCGTTTTCAACTTGCATTATAATAGTAGAGATTACACGAACTCGAATATGTACTAACGTACAATATCAAATTAGTAACTTTTGCAATAATTAAAAAAAAACTGACATTCATTGGATGATCGAAGTATTTCTCAAGCAAGGCGTCACGTTTAATGAGTTTTGGTTTATCATCATTACCTCCTAATTATATGTTAATTCTTTTTTTTTTTCTCTTCACGGTGATAGATTTGTATTTGACAACCATAATGAATCTGCCAGCATACATGTTATCGCTGTTGGTAGGGGTGGCGATGGGTAGAGTAGGGTAGGACAAGGGCAGAAAGAGGACAGGGCAGGGTAGGGTATTGACATTTTTTTGATACCCTATGGGAGTCATGAGGGTAGGGTAGGGTAGCCTTCTTCCAAAAAATCAATACCCATCCTTGTCCTTTACCCTCACAGGGTAGCTGAGGGTCAGGGTAGGGTGGGTAAGGGTATTACCCTTGCCATTTCAATTTTTTTAACTTTGAAAATCATTTTTTTTTGCTAGTAAACACCTTGATACTTAAGATTTTTACAACATTCAGAAATCATAACAACTTAATAAAAAATAACAAGAGGAATATTTTTTACTAAAGGCGCTGAACCCAGTTATATAGTGGAACCTGAGCTGTCTACATACCCAAGGAGGGGGTTAGACCTGACTCCTTAGGATCAAGCACCATATAGTTCTCATAATCCTAAGTACTAACTAATTACAAAAAAATACAAGTATGCAGTAGTAATACTATGGCAGTGGGAGTGTGGGTAATCAGGTTTGGAGAAGGGTAGGGTCGAGGGTTTTAGAGGGTTAAGGGTAGTGGGTAGGGTAATGATTCAGGGTAGGGTAGGGCGGGTACCCGGATAAGTGCACTAGGGTAACAAGATAAAACCCTTACCCTACCCTAATTCCAAGAGGGTAAGGGTAGGGCTTGACCTCCTAGGGTAGAGGGTACCCGTGGGCACCTGAGGGTACAGGGTACCCGGCTCGGGTAGAGGGCACCAGAGCAAAATCGCCAGCCCTAGCTGTGGGTAGTGCCTCCGACCACACTGGTCTGCTGCCAAGATCACCAACAGTGGTTAGGCTCTACTAAATTATTTAGTTGAGATGAGTAGAGTGAAAGTTTCTTAGGGAACCTATCATGGTTACTCCGCATCACATTCCTCCTCTTGTGCCATTTTGAACTTCTAAAAAAAATAAAAAAATAGTTGTGATGGACTCCACACCCTAGGCTACTACTGGATCCACCACTACGATCAAGCACTAGGCTAGGATCAAGCAAGGATCACAGTATCAGTATCGGAATCGGTATCGAACTATTCCTACGATTATTGGTATCGACGATATCGCTAGTATCGACGGTTTCGGATCGGAGTATCGAATTTTTTGGTATCAAAAAAAAAATATTAATAAATTATTTATATTTAAAAACATATATTTTATACATTTAGGCATAATTTAAGTATTTTTAGTGTTATTTCGTAGTACTTTTAAAATTAAATAACATTGTAATCACCCTTAGCGATTGGTTTATATATAATAGATTGATTTTCTTCTTTTACATGTTTTTACAATCTTATTATGCTTTAAACCCCTTGATGATTTGTCTTTTTCGTTTAATTTTCTTTGCCGAATTGACCGGAAAAGAGACCCTCAATGTTGATATCGGTTATAAGTATCGGGTATCGGTCGATATCGGATCGGGACATGCCAAACCGTATCGGTATCGGCCGTATCGGTTCGGTATCGGCCGATACTTTAAACGATCAAGGGACAACAAAATTAGTTTTGACCATGACAACCCAACCCTCCGAGCTTGCCGTGATTCATTCTTGTCTTAAGTAATCTTGCTATTAGCTAGTTTGTCCATTATTATTTGCAGAAGTTATTATTATTTACAGAAGTTGATCAATATGAATCTATCTTGCATACAAGGATTGGTGTTGAAGTTCTTAGGCCATCTCCAGTGGAAATTTCTAAAACTGGATTTCTATCCTACTTGGCATGGTACTTTAATCAAATTTGTTTCCTAGTTGTTAGAATTTCTATATAGAAATTACACAAACAAAAAATAATCTCCAATGGTTTTTCATTTCTATCCTATGTGACAACAAATGAAATGATCACTTTAATGTTATGGAACCCAATATTAATTGGTATTAGAGATGGAGAGTTTCTATGAGAGTTTCTACACGTATAAACCCTCATAGAAACTCTCATTCCTATCTCAATGCCGTCTAGGATAGAAATCTTCATTGGGAGATGTTTTTTTTTCTAAAGTTAGTTTCTACCATAGAAATAGGGAAGATAGAAACCCCCATTGGAGATAGCCTTAATCACCATATGTTTTCTTGCCAACTCGTGACAAGATATAGGTTTTTATATGTTTTTAATTTGGATAAATTTCAACTTAATACCCTAAACTATTCATGTTTTTAAACTTGATATTCTGAACTTTAAAATTCAACAACTTAGTACCATCAACTATTGATTATTTTTAAGTTGATTCTCCTCAGTAAGTGATTATTTTTTCCGTAAAAGAAATTTCTTTTACCAAATCACTGTTAGTCCAAATCACTAATTTTCATGCTATCATTAGAGTATTTATACTTAAACTTAGCATTGTCCTAATGTGCACTAATTTTATCATACTTGCATATTGCTTTGTTCGTCTAAATGTATTTCAGAAAAAAAACAATAAGCAAAATCAACATGGACATATGCACTGAAGAAATCATGATGGACCAAAGACGACGGTATCCCACAAGATTTCTCTGAACCGTCCGACGACATCTCCGGAGCCACACAGTCGAGGATTTTGCTGTCCGATCAATGGCGTGGGTCGAGGGGGCAGCACCCCCTAGGGCTTCGGGGGCGAAGTCCCGAAAGGTAATCAGATTTCACAATCTGGGTATCTTTGGACAGTTGCCATCAAGAGAAAAAAGTCATCATCTATCAAGTAAAGAAGCCAAGTCATGTCATCATCATTTCAAGACTTTGAAAAAATGTGTACCTGCTAAAGTATATCTGGAGTCTATAATGAGTCTTAGAAATAATTGTAAACACAAGAAATGGATAGCAAAATCAAAAGCTAGGGTAGATAACAACCCTGGATCACGTTTGGGGACGGATCTCTGCAAAAATTCGAAGGATGATTCGAATGGATCCACAGAAAAGCTTCAGTGAACTTTCGGATTATCTGACGGACGTCCGAAAAAATCCAATGTATGATCCGAATTATTACCGTTTGGAATATTCCAACGGTCGGATCCTATCCCATCGATGATCCCACGACTATATTTATAGCCGTTGCACACTGCAAGCGGATGATCCGACGGACTTTCACCAAAATTCGACGGATCTTTCGACTGCTGACAGAAAGTTGCATTTTTGCTCTTTCTACTGCTTTGGTTATAAATAGCCTTGAACTCCTTCATTTAAGGTTGATGCTTTGAGCTAAAATTTTCTAATATATCAAATCCTATCCACAAACACTCCACCAAAGCTTTCACTTGCCAATCCACAAATTGTATTAGAGTGTTCTTGAGTTATAAGAGTGAGATCTTCATCATGTTGTAAGTAGATCAAAACCTTCTTGTGAAAAGGTCAAAGTTGGAGAATCTTCAGATAAAAGTTCTCGTGAAGTTGGAGAGTTTTCGGATCAAAGCTCTCGTATTGAAGTTGGAGAGGCATTCGGATAAAAGCTCTCGTATAAAAAGTTGGTGAGCCTTCGGATAAAAACTCACGTTGTACTATTTAATATAATAGTGGATTAAAGTCGGAGAGAGTTACGGGACTAGAGTGCCCATCGAGAGGATACCAGGATATATCTGATGTCGTTATTGTTGTTGCTTCTTCTCTTGCACTCTTAATCTTTAAATTGTCTATTAGCAATCGTTTAGTGCTTTATTAGTTAGCTTGACCCTATTCACCCCCCTCTAGGGTGCTTTCAATCACTCCCTCCCCACTCATTCGCTCCACCTCTCACTGCCCCCTCCACCGCAGCCCCTCCCCCGCTGCCCTCACCCTTGCCCCCTAGATGGCAACCCAACCCTCCACGCCGGCACTAATTCCCTCCATCTTAAGTAAACTTGCTATTAGCTAGTTTATCCATTATTATTTGCAGAAGTTGATGATCAGTATGAATCTATTGTTGGATTGTATCTCGTTTTCGGTTGAGCGCTCGAATGTGGGGTTGACAATGGAGTTGTAATTTAGTCCCGCATCGGTTAGGAGATGGGATCATGTGGTATAGATAATTGAGATTGGTTCAGGCCTTACATGAGAATTCTCTTTTAAGGCATATGGGCCCAATTCAATATTGTATCTCATGGGCCAACTCCGGTTCGAGTCACATCGCATTTTCCAACAAGTGGTATCAGAGTCCATGTTTACGGGGCTAGTTTGAGAGGCTCTAATTAGTTCGAGATTGATCTTGCCGAACGTTCATGCGTATAATTGGATTATACAGGCTCTACTTAAGGTGGAGTAGAAGCATCAACTACACGAATTGACTTTAAAGGTTGGTATGACGAGCCAAAGGTGGAGCAAGACTGTGGTTGGCACACATTTGTGGTATGAATGAACGTGTCAGATTTGGTTCTGTGGTCGAATGGATCGAGATGACAATATGTTGGATCTTCTAGGTGCTCGGCTGGCGGGAACGAGCAAAGGTAGCCGGAATGTGCTAAGGTTGTTCGGTTAGCGAGGACAAGTAAGGGTGCACGGCTAGCGAAAACGAACAAAAGGTAGCCGGGTATGCTAGGTTGCTCGGTCAGCGAAAACGAGCTAAGGTAAAAATTGTTAGATTGTATCTCGTTTTTGGTTGAGCGCTCACATGGGGGGTGATAATGGAGTTGGTAATTTAGTCCCACATCGATTAGGAAGATGGGATCATGTGGTGTAGATAATTGGGATTGATTCAGGCCTTATATAATAATTCTCTTTTAAGTCATATGAACCCAATTTAATATCGTACCTCATGGACTAACTCTGATTCGTAGCACACCGCGTTTTCAACATCTATCTTGCACAGAATTAATGATTGGTGTTGAAGTTCTTAATTATATCCGTACATTTTCTTGCCGACTTGTGACAAGCTATAGGTTTTTATATGTTTTTAATGCAGTCTTTTTCGCAAAGATACATAGTGTACTTTGAGCAATTGATTTGATAGTCGAGTGTTTAAGAATCTCAATTTGTGAAGATCTCTTGCAGTGGAAACTGGAAAGTCTACTATATGCAGCACAATTGCCAAAAGCTAACTACGTACCTAGATTTTTTGTTCTCTATATTATCATATATAAAACAGTACCTAAGTAGTATGAAAATCATTATTAGTGTGTAAGAAGAATTTTTGTTCTTTTAGTCGACTAAGCAGGTTGAAGAATTGAAGAAGTTTTCCTCAAGATATCATACATACACCCAAGTTATATTTAAGGTTTTCCTTTTAGTCAATTATATAGAATTTTTGTTTTTTTTTCCTTTTTTTCTTTATTGGCTACAAAAGCATGACATGCGACTGGGTGAAAGTAGGTGCACCGAGAAATTATTCAGTGGGATGGACTCATCACGTGGTAGTGGTAAGACTTGACTCTCCTCCAATATAGATAATATTGTGTACCTACTTCAAAATGTTATGTATCATGTATGTATTCCTATCGAGTCTGTATATCGATATCTATGTCCACGATCATGCAACATAGCTTAGCAAGAAAGATAAGAGGGGCGTAACAGATTGCTTCAGTAACTCCTCTTTTGCAAAGAGTTCTTTTTCTTTTTCTTCTTTCATCATATATGATCATTCTACCATGCTAAGATGCTAACATATATGCTCAATACTTACTTCAGGGTTATGTTGGCTCGAGTAAGGATGTTATCGGAGGTTCTGGCTGATTATTAGTTTATCCGTACAATTGATTCATGCAACGTAATATAATTGCTATTATGTTATAATTCTAGATTTCTAGTTCCTATTCCACTAGCATATGCGTACATGCGTTACACGGATTTTAATCACCTTTTAATTAACATTTTTTTATACTTGGCAAGAGCAAAAGGTTAGACCGTTGACATGATAGGGGAAGGTCTCAAGATCGAGTCCCAACAGGGACGGCTAGATGGCGGTGGTCCACGGTTCCCGAGCCAAAGTTGGCTAGATGACTTTAGTCCACGGACTTTAGTTTATATATATATATATATATATATATATATATATATATATATATATTATACAAAACACAAAGGTTTTTGAATCCTAGGGCTGACTGTGCCAAGATAAAGAGTGGTTGGGATTTAATCTTGGTAAATCAACGGTTGTGGAATTTTATGGGGAATCCAAAGAGTGGGATTTGCACTCATAATGGTTGTGGATGAGCATTATTGAGAGTGGGATTTTATGGGGAATGAGCATTATTGAGAGTGGGGTTTTATGGAGAATCCAAAGAGTGGAGTTTATACTCATAATGGTTGTGGATGAGCATTATTGAGAGTGGGGTTTTATGGGGAATCCAAAGAAAATTCACATCCAGCAGTCAGTGGTTGGGATTTAATATTTTGATGGGGGCCTCATAATTATTATTGTTCGTTTAAAATTGGGGGTCCAAGATTTTGAGGGGGAATACCTTAAATGAACCATGTCCTATGGACACGGGTTATGACTAGTATATATATATATAGCCTAATGGTTAAGAGAGATGCATGCGGCCCAAATTAATATCATATTTAATGTACGGGTGGAATTAGAATGATAGAAAATTAAAAAAGGAGTGCGAGATGACATTTTAGAAGTGTCAATAACAGCACAATATATATATATATATATATATATATATATATATATATATATATATATATATTATACAAAACACAAAGGTTTTTGAATCCTAGGGCTGACTGTGTCAAGATAAAGAGTGGTTGGGATTTAATCTTGGTGAATCAACGGTTGTGGGGTTTTATGGGGAAGAGCATTATTGGAAGTGGAGTTTTATGGGGAAGAGCATTATTGGGAGTGGAATTTTATGGAAAATCCAAAGATGGGATTTAATATTTTGATGGTTGGGATTTAATATTTTGATGGGGGCCTCATAATGGTTGTGGATGAGCATTATTGAGAGTGGGGTTTTATGGGGAATCCAAAGAAAATTCACATCCAGCAGTGGTTGGGATTTAATATTTTGATGGGGGCCTCAAAATTATTATTGTTCGTTTAAAATTGGGGGTCCAAGATTTTGAGAGAAAATACCTTAAATGAACAATGTCCTATGGGCACGGGTTATGACTAGTATATATATATATATATATATATATATATATATATATATATATATATATATATACACACGTAATTATTCAAGGGGAGATTTATGAAATGCCCAAAAACTAAAAAAGTTTTATGTAAAACCCACCGCTAAAAAAACTTTCATCGCGTGCCCAGAATTAGAGAAACTTATCCAAAGCGGGTTCCAAATGACCCTTTTGCCCTTCCTTTTAATTTATTGAAAACACCCACAAAACTGCTCTTAAAAAAACGTTTCAATACTCCATCTTCTTCCATACGCTGCTCACTTTCGAATCTAGGTTTTCTTCTCAAAAATCTTCAAAAACTCGTCGAAAAATTTCGGAAAGACCGGGACGAACGACAAAAGTGCTAAAACGGAGGTCCAAACATCATTTTTTTGCGAATCTAAAATTTCGGAAGGCCGTCTAACTATGAAACAGTTACTTTCAGTCTCCTCGACAATACGCTCATTTTGCGACAAACGGGACCTCGTTTCGACCTCCCGTCAAAAGTTATGGCCCTCCAAAGTTTCAGCTAACCATAAAATGCAGGAGAATGACATTCTCCGTCTTAATTTACACGGAGAATGACCATTCTCCGTCTTAATTAGGACGGAGAATGACATTCTCCGTCTTAATTTACACGGAGAATGGTCATTCCAGTGTTAAAACGCAGGAGAATGACCATTCTCCGTGTTAATGCCATTCTCCGTGTTAAATGAAACGGAGAATGTCATTCTCCGTGTTAAATAAAACGGAGAATGGCATTCTCCGTCCTAATTAAGACGGAGAATGGCCATTCTCCGTGCTAAATTAAACGGAGAATGACCATTCTCCGTCTTAATTAGGACGGAGAATGCCATTCTCCGTGTAATTTATCACGGAGAATGGCCATTCTAGTGTTAAAACGCAGGAGAATGACCATTCTCCGTGTTAGAAACACGGAGAATGACATTCTCCGTGTTAATTAGGACGGAGAATGCCATTCTCCGTCTTAAATAAAACGGAGAATGCCATTCTCCGTCCTAATTAAGACGGAGAATGACATTCTCGGTCCTAATTAAGACGGAAACGGAGAATGTCATTCTCCGTGTTAATTAGGACGGAGAATGGCATTCTCCGTCCTAATTAAGACGGAGAATGGTCATTTCCAGTGTTAAAACGTGTAATTTAGTCCGTGTTAGAAACACGGAGAATGCCATTCTCCGTGTTAATTAGGACGGAGAATGCCATTCTCCGTCTTAAATAAAACGGAGAATGCCATTCTCTGTCCTAATTAAGACGGAGAATGACATTCTCGGTCCTAATTAAGACGGAAACGGAGAATGTCATTCTCCGTGTTAATTAGGACGGAGAATGGCATTCTCCGTCTTAAATAAAACGGAGAATGACATTCTCCGTCCTAATTAAGACGGAGAATGGTCATTTCCAGTGTTAAAACGTGTAATTTAGTTTTTTCAGGAATAAAGAGTTTCGTTCTTCTTTCAAAGCGATGATAATTCTTATGGAAAAGAAGAAGAAAGATCTTCTCTCCACAATTGAAGATCTGAGTTCAAATGTCTCCACGATGAAGATGATGATGATGGTGATGATGATGACGAGCGATGATCTGAGTTCGACTGAAGAAAAACACACCGAACTACGAACGATCTTTGCGATCTCTGCTGAATATGAGAGCAATGGAATTCAGATTTCCCGTGAAGAAGAAGAAGACGAAAATCGCAATCCAGATCTGAGTTTTTTGAATTCAAATACATATAGATGACCAATTCGCGCGGAGGGGTAGTTTCGGTATTATAAAAATAGCAGTTTCTACCGGGTGGCATCTAAAAGGAAATCTTGGAATATTTAACGTGAAAATACTTAATTCTGGGTATTTCATAAAACTTATCCAGCGGGTGAGCATTTCATAAAAGCCCACCTCGAAATTGGGTTTCTCAGCAATTTCCAGATTATTCAATTGTTCTTATATATTAAATTTAATGAACATTTTTAGCTTAGTAAAGTTAGACAAAGACATATTTGAAGAATTTTTTTTTTTTATGGTGAAGCTAATTTTTATTATTATATAGTAGTATAGAACTATAGATTATTATGCTATTTGGCTCCCAAAATTTTTGGGTGATGCTATTTTCCATTATGTGGCATCTGACATGACAACTGACATGGCAGCTGACATGTCATGTTTTAACCCAAAAAATTAATTACCCAATTTGTTTTTTATTGTTAATGTTAATGTTAATGCTAATTTTAATTTAATGTTAATGTTAATTTTAATTTTAATGTTAATGTTATAACTAATGTTAATGTTAATTAATGTTAATGTTAATGTTAATATTAATATTCATGTTAATTTGATATTAAAATTAATTTTAATGTTAATATAATGCTAATTTTAATTTAATGTTAATATTAATGTTAATATTGATGTTAATTTTAATATTAATGTTAATATTAATTTGATATTAATTTTAATTTTAATTTAAATGTTTAATGTTATTTTGTCATGTCAACTGTCATGTCATCAGCCATGTCATATGTCACATATTGAGAGATAGTATCACCCAAAAATTTTGGAAGCCAAATAGCATTTTTGTATATTTAAACAACTTTCCATTGATTTGTTTTGCCATGAATATTCCAGTTTAGTCTTCCACAAATGAGATCAAGTGGTAACCCACAAGTGTGAAAGTTATTATTGAGTTATTTCTTGCAGTTTAAGTTTTCTTTGATAAAACGCTTGGAACAAATCTCCCGTGTTTCCTTTAAGACTATTAACCAAACAAGCTTTAAATACAAAAGGAAATCACTCTCATGATATGTGTAAGGCGAATATGGATACCGACTCAAAAAAAAAAAAAAGACTAATAATTTGGTGATAAGTCGCTAGCTTATCATAGCCATGGGTCAACTTGACGCTCTGGATCCTATCTGACTTATGGGGATATTTTACAGTAGCTCGATCTCTACTATGCCATAAGAGGTACTTGCTATGGCCTTCCTATGAACACAAAGCTATTCCTAGCGCTCATCGAGATGTACAATCGTCGTACGGGGACCTTTTATACACCTGCTGGGGAGATAGGTCTCGCCCTTCACGAGATGCATGACGTCTCCTAGAAGCTACCATTTGTTTTTTTAAGAGAAAATTTGAGATGTACCTCACTTTTTTTATCCATATTCAAGATATACTCCATGCAATTACCAAAATGTAAAGTACTCCTTCACTTTTGACGAAAACCGTCTTCACTGACGGTCAATCTATTTGACCATTTTTTGGACTATTTTTTTTCTTCTTTTCTATGCCTCCAACCCATCCGCATCCACCGCCGCCACCCCCCATCCTCGTTGAGGTCCCCTCCCTGCCGCCGCCCCCTCCTCGTCGCCGCCCCTCCTCCTCGCGCCCCCGCTAACAGGCCTCCTCCCCACGGCCACCCCCTCCACACCGCCACCCCCTCCATGTCGCGCTTCCTCCTCGCTGGCGGCCCCCTCCCCCGCGCCATCAACAACAACAACAGGAGCTCCAGCGACAGCATCAACAGGAGCTCGGGCGGCCAGTGTGCGCATGCAGGCGGGGGGGATTGGGGAGGGGGCAAATCTCACCGGTGGAGGAGGGGGGGGGACGAGGGGGGTTGGGCGCGGGGGTTGGACGAGAGGCACACGAAAGGGGAGAAGACAATAGGAATATTTTAGTTAAATTTTTTTGGTCAACATGGTTGACCGTTAGTGAAAGACGATTTTCTGTCAAAAGTAGAGGGTGCCTTATATTTTGATAATTAGTTAGGATGCACCTTAAATATAGATTAAAAAAAAGTAAGGTACAATTTTTTTTTTTTTTTTTACTCACACCCACCTACACTCCGAATTGTTCCCAGGCTCAAACCCATCTCTCCCGTGACCCGATAGGAAGCGCTTTCACTGGAGCAATGCTGTATTGGCTAGTGGCTACCAAAATTGTAGATTAGAGTCATTAGACGTACGTCGAACACTTGAAATATCAGCATAATCCCCCTTAATCTATTATAGCTTTAAGTTGATATTGTCTAGAGTAAGAATGTTTGAAAGTCGTCTTCCTTCTTGACGTGATGTGTTTGTTTAACAACCATATTCATTGATGTGGTAGTATAGAAATATATGCATTCGAACATTACTCTTGTTTTGTAATTTTGTTAGGTTATGAGAATATGACCAGCCACTGAATCAAATCCATATAAATATACTAGGCAGTTCACCAAATGCAAAATCTCAAACAACATGGGTCAGGTTATATGACCCGAACCCAACCCTTATTTTTTTGTTTTTTTGTTTTTTGTTTTTGTTTTTGTTTTTGTTTTTTTTTTTGTATGTGGGCACAATTTTCAGTCCATACATAATTTTTTTTTTTTTTTTAGAGAATCCATAACCTGAGCCAAGTATCCAACCAAAATTCACACACAATAACTTTTATCATTTTGTAATGGTTTTTCCTAATGGTCATGACACATATTGTATGTACAATTTTCAACGAAAGAAGAATAAGTACACACATAGAGAAAGGGGATGCCGGTTTTAAATTAGTATGCAAGTTTAAATTACTGACTGACTAAATAAATTTTTTATCTATAAATAACAATTTTATTTTGTGAAAATAATGTTACACAAAAATTAGTGATACATCTTATATTTGAATTACATATTAAGTATAACTACTGAAAATTTTCATCAAGATGTCATGAAATTATCGGATACTCGGGTCGGGTTTACATTCAGGTATAACCGATACCCGGCATGCTGACTTGGAATTTTGAAGATTTTTCATTCACAAGTTAGGTGGTCCAATTTGAGTTATGTCGGCTGCCCAATTAAGATAGCACAAGCCTACTTTGATACTTCCTTGTGGCCCTGCGTTGCTGTGGATTCTGATCAATATCAACCAAATGAATATGAATCTTGGCATCTAATAAATCACCTTGGCACTAAACAATGGATGCATGATAATGACTAGTTAGTTACTCCTCATTTAGACCCAATAATGGGAATATGGTTGTATTAAGACTTAGGCCTCGTTTGGTTTGCGGAATGGAAAGGAAAGAAAAATGATTCCTTGCTATTTCCTTTCCTTTAGGAAATTATAATTCCTATAAACTTTCCTTTCCGGTGTTTGGAAAGATCGGGATTATAGCCGGAATATATCTTTAATTTTCATTATAGTGTTTGGTGTTTGTAAGAAAAGGAAACAAAATCAAGTCAATTTTCCAAAAATACCCTCGTGCTAATAAAAATAATTATTACTCAGAAATATTTTTGTCTAAAAGATATTATGGATAAAAATGGTAAATAATATTATGAACATGGATATTTTGGTCAAATTTTTTTGTAATAAATGCGGAAAAGTTGGAGGGAAAGTGATTCCTTAGATAAATGGGAGGAACCACTTTCCCTCCTATTTTCCTACCTCTTGGGAATCATTTTTCCTTTCCAACAACTTTTCTTTGGCTCCCAAACATAGGAAAGGAATCACTTTCCTTTTCCAAGCTCAAATTCCGGTAACCAAACGAGGCCTTAGTGAATCGAGTCACGAGAGCATATTATTCTTTTCGTGTAAAAATAGTAAAAGTTGGGGGGACAATGAACCCAAAAGACATACAGTGCGTAAAGTTTCGAGCGTTAGGTCGAGCATCTAAAAAATACTTCTTCATGCGACTAGCTTTTTATAATCACCAACTAATTATTGTTTTGTACATAAGGATTGAACCAAAACTTCGAACTGAGGTGTACTGGAGTGGGCTAGGATGTACTGCATGGACTGACTCATTTAGAGAAAAAAATAATTTTTTTGGATGGACTTGAGCCCACCGCAGCCTACAAGGTGGTTATGTTATTGTTTATTTTTTGTAATTTTTATATAATTATTTACACTAACTAACACTAAAAATTTGGATTTATATTACGGGATACCACTACTTTTAAACTAATTATATTGATCACCCCCATATTTTTATTACACGGGATATCCATATTTTAAGATAAAAAAAAATACAACACTAACTACCCCTATTTTTAAAAAGAGGAGTAATCAGTGTAATTAGTTTTAAAGTAGGAATATTGCATGTTATAAATAAAAAATTAGGAGTGTAAATAACCTTTTTTTTTTTACATTATAAAAACAAGCTGTTGATTATATTACAAACACAATATTTAATCAAAAAAATTCGAATAACAAATCAAAATCCCAAGAATTTAATTTTTGATAACTCAGGAAACACTTCAAAAAGTAGTAAAAAGAGAGAGAGAGGGGGATGGACAGAATAGTTGGAAACGAAAGAGATTCTATTTTCTGTTCTTCTTTTATATCAAAAATATTATTCATGTGAAAAATGAATAGATTCAGTCAAAAATCCAATAATATAAATAATAAATACATATATAAAACCCATACTTGGTGGTGGTTTTGGAAAGAAAGAAAAAGCAATAGCAAACCTTTTGGTCTTCTCCTCCTCTTCATTACTCTCTCCCTCTCTAAGTTAAACAGTAGTGGGAAAATCCCTAGCTGGGCTCCTCTTCTTTGATCTTCGAATCCATAAAAATCCAATCTTTACGCTCTACTACCCATAAAAATCCAATCTTTCTGCTCCTTTTCTAGTTCTTGGAGGAGTTTGAGGTCAATTTCTTCACCGGGAGGGGGAAAACCTGGTCAATTTTGATGAATTTGTGAAGATTTGGGGGAAAAGCCATGGAATTTGATCTGGGTCTCGAGTAATTGTCAGTTACTGTTGTGGATTTTTGTGGGTTGGTAGAGTTGAATACTTCTTCCTCAATTGTGTTCTTTTGTTGGGAGGGGTTTTGTTAGATGGCAGAGGATGATCTGGTCGAGGTCAAGTTCAGGCTCTTCGATGGCACCGACATCGGGCCGAACAAGTACGATCCCTCCACCACCGTTGGATCTCTCAAGGAGACCATTCTTTTGCGTTGGCCGCAAGGTGAGAAGAGTTTCGATCATTTTGTTTTGATATGTAGCTGTTTGTTTGGATTGGTAGATGTTGAATGGTGGACTTGGAAATTTGATGTCTTTGTAGTAGATTGTTGATAATATTACTGTCAATGTGTTGAGTAATATTTGGAAGAGGATTTATTCATAGTAGGAAGAATTTATGATCTGTATTTGTGTTTCTTTTTTGACATGGATGCAAGGCTTGAACCAGAAATTCAAGCTGGAGTGGGTTAGGGTGAGCTAGGTGTAGGCTAACTCAACGAAAAAACAAAAAAGAAAAAAATGAAAAATATTTTTTCTGGAAATTGCTGAGAAACCCAATTTCGGGGTTTGTTTTTATGAAAAACCCACCCGCAGGATGAGTTTTATGAAATGCCCAGAATTATATATTTCCACGTTAAGTATTCCAAGATTTCCTTTAGATATCTTGTATTTACAAAATTAATACCATAACTACCTCTCCGCACAAACTCAGATTTGGATTGCAATTCTCGTCGTCGTCTTCTTCTTCTTCTTCACGAGAGATCTGAATTCCATTGCTCTTATCTTCATCAGAGATCGCAAATATCGTTCGTAGTTCACCATGCTTTTTTTTTCCAGTCAAACTCCGATCATCGCTCTTCTTCTTCTTCTTTTCCGACAATTATGTCAATTATGGAGATAATATTTTATTTTTCTTTTCCATAAGAGTTATCATCGTTTTGAAAGAAGAACGAAAACTCTTGAATCTTTATTCATGTCAAATTTCTTTCCACAAAACAAAAATAAAAAATAAAAAATTTGGTTTATGTCAACTGTTCTCCGTCGATATAACACGAAGAATAGTCATTCTCCTGCATTTTAACAAGGAGAATGCCATTCTCCGTAATTAACACGGAGAATGTCATTCTCCGTGTTACTAAAACGGAGAATGGCATTCTCCGTGTTAATTTACACGGAGACCACGGAGAATGACATTCTCCGTGTTAATTTACACGGAGAATGGTCATTCTTCTGTGTTTTAACATTTGAATGACCATTCTCCGTGTCATTTAACATGGTGAATGACCATTCTCCGTGTAATTTAGCACGAAAAATGGAGAATGGCCATTCTCCTACGTTTTAACACTGGGAATGACCATTCTCCGTAAATTAACACGGAGAATGTCATTCTCCGTGTTAAAGGTCATTCTTCTGCGTTTTAACACTGGAATGACCATTCTCCGTGCTAATTTACACGCAGAATGGCCATTCTCCGTGTAAATTAAGACGGAGAATGGCCATTCTCCGTGTAAATTAAGACGGAGAATGCCATTCTCCGTGTTACTAACACAGAGAATGGCCATTCTCCGTGTAAATTAAGACGGAGAATGACCATTCTTCGTGTAATTTAGCACGGAGAATGGCGATTCTCAGTGTAAATTAAGACGTAGAATGTCATTCTCCGTGTTACTAACACAGAGAATGACCATTCTCCGTGTAAATTAAGACGGAGAATGCCATTCTCTGTGTTACTAACACAGAGAATGACCATTCTCCGTGTTACTAAGACGGAGAATGTCATTCTCCGTGTTACTAACACGGAGAATGGCCACCCTCATGCGAAATTAACATTCTTCGTGTTCTAACACGGTGAATGGTCATTCTCCTGCATTTTATGGCTAGTTGAAACTTTGGAGGGCCATAACTTTTGACTGGGAGGTCGAAACGAGATCCGGTTTGTCGCAAAATGAGCGTATCTTCGAGGAGCCTTAGATAAACCGCTTCGCTGTTTGTCGGTCTTTCGAAATTTTAGAATCACAAAAAAATGATGTTTGGACCTCCGTTTTAGCACTTTTGCTGTTTGTCTCGGTCTTTCCGAAATTTTTCGACGATTTTTTGAAGATTTTTGAGAAGAAAACCTAGATTCGAAAGTGAGCAGCGTATGGAAGAAGATGAAGTATCGAAATATTTTTTTTAATAGTAGTTTCGTGGGTGTTTTCAATAAATTAGAAGAAAGAGCAAAAAGGTCATTCGGAACCCTCTTTATATATTTTTTATATATATTTTTTGCTAATTTTGGGCACGCGATGAAATGTTATTGCGCGGTGGATTTTTCATAAAACTTTTTAGTTTTTTGGGCATTTCATAAATTTTCCCATATTTTTTTTTAGGGTGGGCTGGAGCCTACCCCAGTCCATAGCTGGATCCGCCACTGCATGGATGATTGTTTGTAACCCGGATTTTGGGTCAAAAAGCAATTGTTTGCTTATTGGTTTTCTTTGTGAATCTTTAGGGAGAGATTTTGGAGGTGGCAATACTTTGAAAGATATGATAAGAAATGAGTGTTTGGTGGAATGTTGGAGGTGACGTAATTCAGGATAACATGAGAGAAAATTGTCTGTGGTGGATCGGATATGTGTAACATAGACTAATAGATGCACCTAATACGAGGAGCAAGGAGCTGCTGCATCTAGGGGTTGGCCTGACGAACTTGGATTGAGGCTGTAAAAAACAATATGGTAGAGGACATGGCCTTAAGAGAGCTGAATGAAAAAAGTAAAATTTTCAAATAGCCAACCCCAGAATTTGGGATAAATGTTTTGTTTGTTGTTTGTACTTGTATGGCATAATCAACTTCATTAACCTCTTCATTAATTTTGAAAAATAACAATAGCTCAAAGATAGGTGTTTCGAAGACTATTTTGAGTTGAAACATGCAGCGATACACATTTTATTGACTAGTCCAAAGATATTATTGGTGTGTGTATCTTTAAGGGTCTGTGATAAGAGAATTGTATATTGATTTAGAATCTTCAGATAAAAAGGCACATTTTTTTTACTTGAGTTACTTGGAAGGTAGTACTGAAATTTTGCCATTCAGCCAAGTAAAGTAGGATTATTCTCTGGTTGAGGACTGTAGTGACAATGGACTATATGGAGAATATTTGAAATAAAGAAGTGAATGAAAGCTAGAATATCATGCCATAGTTATCCTATCGTGTTGTTTTATAATTTATCCCATATATTTAATAAAATTTATCTACACCCCTTCGCAAATAAGAACAAAGAAACACTTCATTTCATCCCTTGAATTTGGCTAATAAAAACAAGCTTTTTTTTTTATTTTTTTTTATTGAAACTAGGTGTTCAAAGTCATGTAAAATAAAGAAACTACAATAAGTGCAGTTTCAGTGAAAACTATTTAAATGGATCTGAGCTTTGATTGTTAAGGGATAACCTTGAATGCTGGACATAATCTAGTGACATGAAACAAAATCTTATGAACAATTGCCTTGGACCTGTCACTAACTTTGTTCTTATTATATGATGCATCCCTTTAAACATGTTCATCTCAAGCATCAGTCATTCAAACAGAGTTCAGAATCTGTATCTGAATGATGATGTAGAATAATCAAAGTGAAGTTGTCACTTGAAGTTAGATAGTGAACAGGTATGGAGGGTTAAAAGACAAAGGAGTGCATCTTTTTAGAGGAGTGTTGGAAAAACCAAAGACGAATGCTTGAAATTAACTTGGTGGATATTTTACAGAGGACATCAAAAAGATATAAGTTGTATAATCAGCAATATAGCTATCTTAACTAGAAGCTCTTAATTGTGTTGTGTTTTGGTGATTTTTTTTTTTTATATATCAAGGCTTTGAATGTTATGCACATAATAGGTTTGTGCTAAGCTGTCATAAAAAATGTTTACAACTTCAAAGTTTGGACCCGAGTTGCCATAAATTGCTCAACTCCAACAATTTTGCTTTAACTTCATTCCAAATCGTAGAACATTTCCGTTCCAGAATGCTAATTGTAGCGTACCGAAATTCCAAAACCAAGCCAATCAAAATTACTGATAGTTGCACACTTCTTATTGTTTTGATTAGAAAAGGGACATGATTCAACACCATTAATGGAGGAAAACTATATCGTGCACATGATCTGCAGTAATCAAGAGGCCTATCTCTACTATAAGTGAAGAAAAATTACTCTCCTGTTTGCACATTTCGTTCCACCTAAGGGTTACGAGGAAGCCTACCTCCACAGTTCTCTGTTCCATGCCAAATGACGTACCAAGTTCCCATTTTGCTTGTTATGACTTGTCAGTGTTTTGTAATGTTTTGGTAGTTTATATTCTAGACTCATTCTAGGAAATATGTAGAGAGAGGAGCATTCGGCCAAATGTAAAGAGCTAATTTCATTCCATGGCTTCTTTTGTGTTTGACTAAAACAACACTAATTAACTTCCCATGCAAAAAGATGCATTTGAAGTATTCTTTCTGAATGACTTCTGTTGGATGTTAAATCTGTAAGTGTTCTACATCATTGGCGAGGTGCCTGAATAATCTGAAACAGTAGTGTGTATGTTTTTTATTTTTGAATTCTAGACTATTATGTCTCTGCATATTAAATCATGCTATTTGGTTAATTCTAATTTGGCTTTAAATGAGGTATTGATAAAGTACTTCTGTTTCATGAAATTTCCCTATTGATAGACAAAGAAATTGTTCCAAAAACCATAAATGATGTGAAGCTCATCAATGCTGGAAAAATACTAGAGAATAATCGCACTCTTGCGGAGTCCAGAGTGCCTGTTGGAGAACTTCCAGGTGGTGTAATAACAATGCATGTCGTTGTGCGGCCTCCTGTATATGACAAAAACAATGGTACTATGCTTCACTTTTCTTTCTTTGGATTATTGTGTTTGTGAATAATACTTCCAGTTAAAAGTTGGTTTGGTGTTTGTTACGATTACACAGTGCAAATTTCTTACATTGGAACAAGTTCGAGCATGTGGTCTTGTCTATATTGAATATATATTCAGATGTCGACAGTGATAAAAAACGATTAGTACTTATCAACCTTCAGTTTTGGGTTAATTGGGGAGCATCCAATTTTGATTCAATGTGTTGTACTTGTTATTTTTCCAAATTCCAGTTTTTGGATGTTGGGGACCTTGATGACCCCCTTCATGGTCACATCATATAGTTGACCATGACAATAACAATATCATATTGCAAGTTTACAACTTTTGCCACTCCTTGAAAGGTGTCAAGTCATACTTTGATGAAATAAAGGTCTATATATAGCTTCCAATTACCCATATATGTCGTAGTTGTGAACATATATGTGAATCATGTGTTATCCTTCAGAAGTTTATATGGTTCCTCTGTCTGATTCTTCCGGGGACTTCATAGTCATGTGACATTTCCATGGAATATTGCTTGCAGCTCTATAATTGTCAAAAATTTGATGCAAAATGTAGTACCTGCTTGGAATCTAAAGCATGTTTAATAAAATAGGCGGACAATTGCTTAAAGTAGGCTTTATTTGAGATCGTGGTTAAATGTGGAAATTGGGCCTGGCTGTCATGTAGTGGCTCCTTGGACATGTCTCTGTTAAGATGTTCATTCGTGGTCCCTTTTCTTTCTTCTAATACACGGACTCCGACTTGCATGCAGACGGCATGGGTGGATTCAAACTACTGTATTATTATTTTCTAAAATTGAGGCTACGGGTACGACATGAATACAACTATATCTACAAGTATATACATATTTTTTTATATTAGATCTTAATAATATCTATATTTATGCATGTTTTGGATTATAAGTTTATAACTAGGTTCCATGAAGTTTGAGAGAGGATCCTCTTCTGAAGAAATGTTACTTTCTAATATCTCAATTATGTTTCACACAACCATGACCATGCCAAATCACTTCCAACCATTTTTTGGGCCCCTTTGGAACCTAGACATATGAGGTTCACATTTGACATGAGTGTCGATGAATTATCATGTTAGATACATGTCAGACACGGATATGGACCTCTAAAGCAATAACGTACAACTTAGGAACGTAAGACCAAGCCAGGAAGCCTAAGCTGTTGAAATAATAAGTTACTAGGAGATGGTGCTAACAGCCTAAAAGTGGTGACACATTTCTAATACATTGGGGTTAAGCCCTAAACACTAAGTTGCTTATAAAATTTTGTGTTGTTGCAAAGTGATAACATATGGTAAACATTGATGTAAGGATGATAATCCTAGTTTTCAGATGGTCAATGTGGAGATTGCAACTATGGTTTCATATGCAATATAACATGGATATTTGTGCATCATTTATCGTATATGCCACTTGTTTGTTTTCTCTCTAGATGAGGCTTTTTTTGTTGAGCAATCTTTTTCTTTGCCTGGAGATGAAATGATGTTGAAGCTACTAGAAATAGATTCATCTGGCATAATAAGTTCAGTTTTATTAATTAGGTTTTATGTGCTTAAAAATTTCAGAGAACACCTGCCACTAGAAGAACGATTTTTGTTAAACTATAATCGTGAACTTCTATTTATAAAAGAGTAAACTATGTTGTGTTTTTCCTGAATATTCAATTACCAAGCGTTGTAGGAAAAGAGAAGAATTGTGTTGCAATTTTATAAGGTAGTAAATCATTGTACTGACTGAATCTGACATATTAACTAGTATAATACACATGCAATAATTTTCATATCAGTCATCTCACCCATATATCAAACACTATAATTCCAAACACCCATATGGCCAAATTCTTAAAGCCATAAAACCATGAATCACTCTGTAGTAAAAATAACAATTCAGAAATAGCACGAAGTAGCAACATTGAACGGTGATGTCTATCGTCCCTTCACCCAAAGGAAAAGTACGGAAAAGTGGCATGCATCGTCTTTGCAAGTGCTCGGTTATGTCTATTGTCCCATTCGCCTCCAGTTGCTGGATGCTGGTTTAATACACGAACAACCTAGTAAAAAAGGTTCATTTCACACCTATATCAGCCGAAGCAACTCCAAACCTTATTGTACATGCCTTCACAAGTGAAAGTGTTGCACACTTCAAATGTTCTATGGAATTTTGGTCCATTGAAGAATTAGATAGGGTGTTCGAGTCGCTGAGACATGTTGAAGGTGAGTAGCACATGTTTGAAAGTGTCTCTGCTCGCTGGAAATTTAACTTTACATACTGCAATTCTTCTTAATAGATGCATGGTTCATACATCAATATTAAATGTATTAGGATCGAAGACCAAAAGTATATAACAAGCTAGAAGGCTAGAAGAGCTTATCTTTAGATACAAAACTTGTTTGCGATATGTCCTACTGCTATTGTCGTAAGACTAGAATTTCTGAAGTTAGGGATGCTTAAGAAAATGAAAAGTAGAAAAACTGTAGGACTTGATGATATTCCTATTAAGGTTTGAAAATGTTTAGGTGAGAAAGGAATGATATGGGTTTACTGATTTATTCAATTAAATCCTAAGGACTAAGAAAATACCTGATGATTGGAAAACTAGTATCATAGTACCCATATATATATATATATATATATATATATATAAGTAAGATATACCTAATTGTAACAACAATCGAGGAATTGAGCGTATGAACCATACCATGAAATTATATATAAATAAGTAAGATATACATAATTGTAACAACAATCGAGGAATTAAGCGTATGAACCATACCATGAAATTATATGAGAGACTAGTTAAGCAAAGATCAAGAAAGAATTTAGATTTTTAGACAATCAATTCGGTTTTATGTTGGAAAGATCTACTGTGGAAGGCATTTACTTATTAAGAAGATAATGATAATATTTATAGAGAGGAGGAATTTAAATATAGTTTTTATTGACTTAAAGAAAGCTTGGGGAAGGCATTTACTTTTTAAGAAGATTAATGATAATATTTAGAGAAGGAATTTAAATATGTTTTTTTATTGGCGTACAAAAACTTATAGTAGAGTTATAGGAAGTTAATGTGGTGGGGTTTGGAGAAAAAACAAGTTCATAATAGTATGATGGAGTCATGATGACTGTGCGAACACGAGGAAATTTTATTACTGTTGGCTTACATCAAGGATCAACATTTAGCCTATAACTTTCCGTGCTAGTTAGGGATGAGATTACTAGGGATATCCAGGAGGAGGTTCCATGATGTGTGATGTTTGTTGATAATATTGTGTAGGTCGATGAGAGTAAAGAAGAGAGACTCTACAATAGAGTTGTGGAGAGAGTTTGGAATCTAAGGGTTTTAAATTTTTTAGAACAAAAATGGAGTATGTGAAATGTAACTTTAACAAAAAAGCAAAGAAAAATGAGGGAAGAGTGCATATAGGTGGACGAGATACTTGGGAGTGATAGTTTTCTGTATTTAGGATAATTATTTGTCATGATAGAAAGATTGAGGAGGATGTCATGCATATAATTAATCGTGTTAGTTGGTTTGAACATGTGCAACGTAGACTAATAGATAATTCCAGTAGAGAGGAACAACAAGTCAATAATATAGTAGTTAAAGGAGCTTCTAAGACTAGAGGTAGACCTAAATGAACTTGGATTGAGGTTTTAAAGAATGATATTTTTTTTTAGTGTTAGAGAGTTGGTGTTACGGAGGAAGACGTGGTCCGCAATAGAGCTGAATGGAATAAAAGGATTCAAACAGCCGACCCCAAAAATATGGGATAAAAGCTTTGTTGTTGTTGTTGTTGTTGTTGTTGTGGTTGTTAGTATCCTTCTGCTAGAAGACATCAAACATCAATTATTTGTCTAAATGTGAGGTGATTTATGTTGTATGGACTATGGACACAAAGACTGGCATTATATGGTGCAGACAGTGCCTAGGATATGGTACTAAACTTGGATTGCCCAAATATATTTTGGCATTAGTATGTGCCCTTTACGGACACGCAGGGGTTCTAAATTTCCAAGCTTCATAGCTTATGATTTTATTTCACTTTTCCTGTTTATGTCTTTTGTTGCTGGAAGGTGTGGTTTTCATAAAAAAATTGGAATACATGGAAGAAATAATAAAACTTAATAATTTTGGACATCATATTGTGGTAGAGTTCTGTCTTATTAGCAAAAGGATATTTTTCTTGTTCCTATATTGTTTGTATAAGCATTTTGATCTTTTAGTACTCTTTGCTTCCAGTCTTTGGTATTTAGAAGTTCTCGATGTATGGATATAGAAACATCCTTGAATATCATCACCTCATGTTCTTCGCTAGTCATCTGGGTCTAAACTGTAAGACTAGTAAGGTATGTGTCCTCTTGTGTCCTTACCTAGTCATCTATGAAGTTTGATTGGGCAGACATTACCAGTATCTGTTGATCCTATTGCACGGCCTTGCTCATTTGATTTGAAAAACCTTTGAGATACTACCTTTTCTGTTATTTATTCTCCTTGTGTGATCAAATATGAAACATATTTTGATTGTTACATACATCTATGTGAATCCTGTATTGTTTCTTCTAATTCTGTAATAATAAGAAATTTTGTACTTTTTTTTGCAGAGAAGCAGCTAGCAAATGCTCCAAAGCAGCACAGGTGTGCATGCTCAATCCTCTGACACGCCGATGTATAAATCAACATTTGATACACCAATATATAAAGCAATGGTTGAATCTCTCTCCAGTAAGAATTTAGTTATAAGATCCTCGCTCTTCTTCTTCTTGCATTGTGATCCAGAAGAGCAAATTCCCGATGCACGGAAGTTGGCACCGTTCTGTTGCACCGCCTGTGGGTTCTTGGGTTGTCTCGACCAAGTGTTTGATTTCTCTGCGAGGTCAGTCTGGATACTGGGAAGTGTATAAGACATTTTGTGATTATTTAAGTGTCTGTTTGTATAAATGATAGGTTTGGAAGAAGAACCAACTGTTGTTTTGTTTAGTTGTTGGATGATAGAGTGATATACTTCATTTGTTCTGCAGTTTGTAAGATTTGTCTTACTCTCCAACTCTGATTCAACGTTTAGCAGAGAACTCCTCCATGTAAGCTATAGTACAAGTCAAACTGCATTTCAACGTCTACTTTCAAACAAAGTGAATTCCCACCACAATATTTCTTTTTTGGAGATGTCCGGCAATACACACTGAACTTTATACATGCTGTATTATATGCCATTTGGGTACATTGCCTCCAACTTTTACCTTTTTTTTCCTTTATAAATAAAAGGGATATTACGTCCCCGTGGCTCGATTTACTGATCTTTCATCATTCAGCCAAGATCTTATGTTTCTCCTCGGTTAGTAGTTTGTAGTTGAAGATTGAAGAATATTACATCTTACAAATATTGGTGATAGTTAGTATTTGTGTGCTTCCTATTGCATTCGCAATAACTGGACTTCCAGGGACCTTGTGTAACATGAACCTTTTTTGTTTTATGGCAAGGTTGCATAGTCGGTGGAACTTCTGTTGATAATTTCTCTCCTCGGGTTGCTGCAACTCGAGTAACTAGAGCACTTTGAAGTGTTGAAACAAGTGTGGGTCCTATCAACTTAAGGTTATTTTTTTTTTTTTTGCATTTTAAAGCTAATCTATTCTTCTTCCCAATTATATATTTCTAAAAACACAGAAAGAAAAATATTTAAAACTTCCTATATTATCAAATAATTTCCGTGTCCATAATGGGCATTTGGCTAAAACATTAACAATTGCATAATCATCAACGACAAAAAAAAAGTGTTAAATTATTAATTTTTTTTACAGTTATTTGAAGGTGAACTTGAGAAGAATGAAATAGTTTTATATTGGGTTGACAAAAGTATTTAAAGATGACCTTAAATATTTATCTTTTTCATTTGTAATATTAAATTTGTATTTAAAATTTTGTACTATTAAATTTGTATTGAAAATGACGTCATCGTACTTGAGGACAAAATAGTCAATTCATTGATGAAAAAACAAACAACAATAATTTTAAATGCTCTATATAGTTATATAAATTTTTTTAATATTTTATGGCACTATATATAATGTTCAATACTTTAAAGTGCTAGTACAGTATTTAAATATGAAAAAAAAAAAAAAACACTCCCAAGTATCTTATAATCAATGAACTTGTAGTTTTATGTATACACTTTATAGTCTACAGTACAATCTTGAATTCTATTTACCATATCAATTGTGTAAGCACACAAACAACAAACAAATCTAAGCAGAACAAATAGGCCAATGCTAAGAGAACAACAAAACTTGTTAAGAGCTATCATACTTTCTGCAGTCTTGGACTGACAAGATTTTGATGGTCCCATATAAGGATGTCAAAATTTTGACGGTCATTAACAAAATTTTGATAGTTTATGACTACATAAAATTTGGCAGCCCTAAGCATATGGACGGAACCAGAAACTCAATCTCGGATGGGTGAAGTGGGCTATGGTAGGCTAGGTTTAGCCTTCCATGTAGTTCCTCCCGTCTAAGCATAAGAAAAGCAGTCTTGACTATGCATAGGACTGCAGAAAATGGTGACAACCCTTAAAAACAAATGTAGTGGCCTTAGCATTGATGACACGACAACGGTGCAATCCTCAAGTGTCACTTGCCGTCAGAGCCGGCCCAGAGGTTTAGGTTGCCCTATCCTGGAGCTAATTTTGGTTGCCCTTTAACCCTTTGGTGAGGTTATGCTGAGTCTAAGGGGTTGTCCTAGCAGAGAGGAATTGTCCTAGCAGAGGGGGGTTGTCCAAGCCCCAAGGCTTGTCCGGCTTACCCCAGGGCCGGCCCTGCTTGCCGTTGCCGGCCACCGGAGCTTGAGCTTCGTCGGGTGCCGACACGTTCGGATGGATCTTCTTCCTCAATCCAAATAAGGCAGAGCCGTGAGATGTCTTCTTCTTCTTAGTGTTCTCCGCTGTGCATCTTCTGGCTTCCTTGTCATCTCTTTCCATTCTCTCCATCTTCTCCTTGTGGAGCTTCTTCATCACATAGGCCTCCACAAATCCTCCTCCCATCATTGATGCCATTCCCTCTTCTTTCTTTCTTCGTCTCTTGAAAGTTGGTGTTGTAGAATTCGAATGATATAGCTGAACCAATGCTATATTTATATAGAGTTTCTTTATTTTTCTCATTCTTTTTTGAGGGGCGCTATTCGTATATAGAGTTGAAGTCTTGGCGGCCAAGTCATAGGGACGGGAAGTTTGAAACGTGCTTGTTGGCGTCCTCCTTGTTTCTGTGGTGTGTACGTGTGTCATCAGTGACGAAATGCTTGACCACTAGGAAAAGGACTCGCAACAACTTAACATTCCATTGTGAACAAACAAAGCATCACTCAATCTAGAAAATTTTGCAACCATTTAGAGCATCGTTAGTATGGCCCAACACACATTTTAGATTCAAAATTCAAAATATAAGAGCTCATTTTGTAGAATAGTAAGTCTTATCCTAATGGCTTAATTGTACTTTGATACCCTCAACTATTTTTGTTTTTCAACTTGATATCTGAACTTTTTTTTTTTCAACATGATACTCTGAATTTTTTTGGAAAATAATGTCCCTGCTCAAAATTTAAAACTATCCCCCAATCTGCCCCCCTCCCCCCCCCCCCTCTCCTCCCTCCCCCCCTCCCCCCTCTAGCCACCCCCCCAGCTCCCTCCACCCCTCCGCCCCGCCCGCACCCCCCGCTCCGGCCACCCGCACCCCTCCGCTCCCCCCCCCCCCCCCCCCCCCGGCCACCCACGCGCCTCCCCCCTCCTCCCACCGCCCTCCTTTCCCGCCTCCACCCGCGCCACCTCCTCTAGCCGTCGGCTGCCCCCACCCCCACCCCCTCCTCCACCCGTGCCTCCTCCTCGCGCACCGCTGGAGGGGAGGAGGGGGCATCGACCGCCGGAGAGGGAGGGGAGAGGGGGGGGGGGGGGGGGGGGGCATGGGGAGAGAGAGGGAGCCACGAGTAGTTTCGATTTTTGTTTTGTTTTAGGTATTAAGTTGAAAAACTAAAATAGTTGAGGATATCGAGTTGTTGAGTAAAAAAGTTTAGGATATTAAGTTGAAAAACTGAAATAGTTGAGGGTATGAAAGTGCAATTAAGCCTATCCTAATTTCAATTTCTAGATTTTGGATTCCATATTCCACCCATAGGAGCTATAGGTTGAGCCTCCCAATTTCTACATTCTAGATTGTAGCAACTCATTTTGTAGAATATTAAGTTCCAATTGGAGCACAATTTTCTAGATTCTAGATTTTACATTATTTTTTTCCTACGTTAATTTTTGACCACACAAGTTTTGGGACCGGAGCTCACTTTATCATTTCTTTCTTCGTCTCTTGAAAGTTGGTGTTGTAGAATTCGAATGATATGGCTGAACCAATGGAGGTGCTATATTTATGGCTTCAAAGCTACTAAAAAATATTCGTCCAAAATTGTGTATATATATATATATATATATATATATATATATATATATATATATATATATATATATATATATATATATTCTCTATTAAATAATAAAAAATGTAAAAATGTAAAAATATATATTATAATTACTGTTTATCATCATGTAGCCATAAAAAAAATAAAAATCATTCTAACTACTTAGAGCATCCACAGTGGAAGAGATTTCAAGTGCTACATTTTGACTTTAGCCAAATTTTGTAGCACTTGAAGGCTATAGTGGACACTTGTCTATACTTGAAAATTGGTAGAAAGCTAAGAGACACTCCAGATTTTGAACGTGTTGTCATAAATTTAGTATTTTTGCTAGCACTTCGTCCCGTACGATATTTCTGATCATCGTAGGAAGGATCTGATACCGGTTCAATACTACAAACCTTCGCACAACTATATTTATCAAGATCAAAGTTTAGAGGAATATATAACTTAATTATCATTAATAATGGACTCTTTTTTTTAGATATAAGTGCTTTAATCTCACATGTATCGACATAAATTACTTCAATTTTATTATTGTCTTATAAGTCTCCTTAAAACACTAAAGAAGTCTAGTTACAAGGACACATTTACACTGTTAGACAAAAAAGGTAACCTAACCAATGGTTCCAGCTTAGCCAAAGATATTGGATATCAAAATACTCTTTGGTCATAATTAACATCTCCTCGTAAGGGTCACATTTTTCATCATCCTATCCATGAAAGAGTGTAATATATAAACATGGTGCTTGAGGTTTAGCTTCTGCTTGTGGTTGAAGCTAGAAATGGAGAGAGTTTGAACCATCATAATGCTGGATCTGAGCTTGGAGAAGAGTGGGTTGGGGAAGTGTTGGAACTCTTGTTTTTTTTTTTAGTTCCACTTTGTATGTATTTCAAATACACCATAGACAAAAAGAAAGAGACTTTTGTTTAGTCCCACATCGCTTAAAACCCACACTTGAGAGTGGGTATATATATGTTTACACCTTCTACATGGTTGTGATGAGTGGTAGTAAGAGGGGTGCTCGTGCGCCCGGGGGCATTGGGCTAGAATGCACCCGGTTTGGAGGGAAGTTCCAGAAAACCTTAATGCGCATGTGCGGGCACGTCGCACGCGCAGGGGTGGTGCAAATCCGGACCGTTTAGCCTCGCGCGTAGGCGGGACACGACCCTACTTTTTGCATTTTCTCTTGGTAGTGAGCCCGAAATTTATGCGTAACAGCTACTACTCATTCAACACGTCTCATGCACGTTCCTGATTCTCCTCCTGAGATTTGGTTCACGATCTAACAGTATTAGAGTTTTGCAACTCTATTTATTCATTCGTTCTTCAGAGAAAGAATACACTGCTGAGATCCAAAACCACCAAATAGAGAGAGATCAGAAACGTTGCCGTTCGTCTTCTTCCCTGTTCGATCGTAGGTTGCAGATAGGTACTGCTATCTGTAACTCGTTGTTGTATCCTGGAGGAAAGTCGCCGTACGAGCCTCACAGTTACGATAAGGGGCGAATCTTTTCTTGAGGACAGTGATTCACACGCCTCAACGATTCCGAGTTCTGATCCACGAAGCTTTTACACCAACAATCTTAAGAAAAGATGTCTTCTCAGAACAATGACCTCGCTGCTGCTGCTGGATCCGTTCAATCTCGTTCCAGGCTTCCTGACGTTTCGAAGATTGAAGTTTTCAACGGTACCCACTTCAAACGCTGGAGGGAGAGGATCTACGTCTGCCTAGACGTGCTGAACTATGCGAAGTACCTGACTGAACCTGAACCTGAAAAGCCGGCGGCTATGGAGTTCGATTCGGCTAACATAGAAGATGCTGCCAACGCTTTCGATGATTTCCAAAAGCTGCACGTTGAGTGGCAGCAAGGAAACAAGGTATGCCGATACACTATTCTAAACACCTTGTCGAATGAGATCTTCGATATATACTATTCATATAAATCAGCTTACGAAATCTGGGAAAATATGAATAAGAAGTATATAATCGAAGATGCTGGTACTCAAAAGTACGCTATTGGGAATATATCTTAAATTCCAGTTTGTTGATTCTAGAGATATCTCTTCTCAAATCATTGAATTTCAAGTTCTTTTAAATGATTTGAAAACTGAGGATATTGAACTCCCTGATGCTTTCGTCTCTGGTTGTTTGGTTGAGAAACTACCTGAATCATGGAAAGACTACAAGGATAAGGTGAAGCACAAAATGAGGCAGATGAGTCTGGAAGACGTGATTATTCATGTCCGGATTGAAGAAAAAACAGGAAACTTGACATAAGATTAGCTACGGAGTTTGACTCTAAGGCTAACATTGTGGAAGGTAATCCCAGTTCTGCTTCTAATCGATTTAGGAGAAATCCTAAGAAAACCGATAAGAAATCTTCTATTCCGAAGACTAAAAATTCCCGTCCTTTTAAGAAGAATAAAGGAAATTGTTATGTTTGTGGAAAACCCGGACATCATGCTTTTCAGTGCAGACACAAGAAGGATGGAGACAACAAAGACGTCACTCCGAAAGCTAATATAGTGAAGGATGATGTCTTTGCTGCTGTTGTCTCTGTTGTGAACATGGTGGCTGAGAAAAAAGACTGGGTTATTGATTCTGGAGCAACCTGTCACATCTGTGGTGACTTAAAGTCTTTCTCAGAGTACACCCAAGTGAAAGATGGAGAAGAACGAGTCTATATGGTGACTCTAGGCCTGTAACCGTCCTGGAAAAAGGCACAGTTCTTCTCAACTTGACTTTTGGGAAAACCCTTTCACTGGGTAATGTACGGCATGTTCCTGACATTCGCTGCAATCTGATCTCTGTGTCACTTTTGGTTCAAGCTGGAATCAAAGTGAACATGGAATGCAACAAGGTAATGCTTTCTAAGAATGAGGCATTCATAGGGAAAGGGTATTGTAACCAGGGTTTATTTATTTTGAATGTACTCAAAACTATTATTAATGAAAATTCTGCTTCTTCTGCTTACATGGTTGACTCTTTTGATTTGTGGCATGGTAGACTAGGACATATTTCTGCACCTTATATTAAGGAAATGAGAAAAACTGGTTTATTGCGTAACATCAATAAACCAATGAATGATAAGTGCGAAGTATGTGCTAAAGTTAAAGCCATCAAAAAGGGTTGTTTACCTGTTGTTTCTAGAGATAATATTGATTTGCTTTCTTTAGTTCACACCGATCTTGCTGAATTTAGAAGCTTAATGTCTAGAGGAGGAAAATATTATTATATTACCTTTATAGATGATTACTCTAGATACACGAAGGTATATCTCCTTAGAAACAAGCATGAAGCAGGTGAGATGTTTCTGAAATATAAAGCTGAAGTTGAGAATCAACTAGATAGGAAAATTAAAAGGCTTAGGTCAGATAAGGGAGGTGAATATGAGTCTAATCCCTTTGCTGATCATTGTGAACAACTTGGCATAATTCATGAGACTACCCCTCCATATTCACCTGAATCGAATGGGGTAGCTGAAAGAAAGAATAGAACCTTGAAAGAGATGATGAATGCTATGCTGGTTAATTCATGTGCACCCCTGAACTTGTGGGGGGAAGCCATCCTATCTGCTTGTTTTGTTCAGAACAGAATACCTTATAAAGCAACTGGCAAGACACCCTATGAGTTATGGAAAGGCTATACGCCTAACCTAAAATATCTAAGAATGTGGGGGTGCCTCGCCAAAGTTCTGTTAGTAGGACCTAAAAAGACAAAATTAGGTTCTAGAACTGTTGATTGTGCGTTCATTGGTTATGCTAATAACAGTGCTGCTTATAGATTTTTGGTGGTTAAGAGTGACTCTGACCAGGTTGCTGTCAATACTACTCTGGAAACCAAAAACGCTGATTTCTTTGAAACTATTTTTCCTTGGAAGACTAGTCTCGAAAGAACTGTTAACCATACCAAACGTATCTCTGAGACTCCTAAAAATTCAGAATTTGAATTGAGAAGGAGTAAAAGAGCGAAGATATCCACCAATTTTGGTGATGATTTTCACATGTTTCTTGTGGATGGTGATCCGATAACCTATGATAATGCTATGCATTCTAGAGACGCACCTTTCTGGATAGAAGCAATCAACAGTGAGTTAACCTCAATTATGTCTAATCATACTTGGGAAGTTGTTGATTTACCTCCTGGTGCTAGAGCTATAGGTTACAAATGGATTTTCAAGAAGAAACTAAGAGCAGATGGCTCTATTGAGAAATACAAGGCTAGGTTGGTTGCGAAGGGATTCTCCCAGAAGAAAGACATAGACTATTTTGACACTTTCGCCCCTGTGACACGAATCTCTTCTATTAGGATCTTAATTGCATTGGCAGCAGTTCATAAGTTAATTATCCATCAAATGGATGTAAAAACTGCTTTCTTAAATGGTGATTTAGAGGAGGAGATTTATATGTCACAGCCAGAAGGTACTATTGTACCGGATAGTGAGAAGAAAGTATGCAAACTAGTTAAATCTTTATATGGGTTGAAACAGGCACCTAAACAATGGCATGAGAAATTTGATTCTGTGATGGTGTCTAATGGATACCTGATCAATGATGCAGAAAAATGCGTATACTATAAGTCTTTTAATAATTTTTATATTATGCTTTGTCTCTATGTGGATGACATGCTTATTTTGGGACCTAACCTTGATATTATAAATGAGACCAAAAGATTTTTAGCTTCAAATTTTGATATGAAAGATCTTGGTGAAGCTGATGTAATCTTAGGTATTAAAATTATAAAGACAAAAGATGGTCTTACATTGTGTCAAGAACACTATGTCGAGAAGTTTTTGAAAAGATTTGGATATTATGACTGTAAGAGGGTGTCGACGCCATATGATGCTAATATCCATCTTAAGAAAAATAAAGGACATAGTGTCTCTCAGAAAGAATATGCTCAAATTATTGGTAGCTTAATGTACTTGATGAACTGCACGAGGCCTGACATAGCTTATGCTGTTGGCAGACTGAGCATATATACTCAGAGTCCTAGTAAGGAACACTGGGTTGCCATTGAGAGATTAGCCAAGTACTTAAAAGGTACCATTAATCATAGGATATCTTTCAAAGGGTCCCCACCTGTGCTAGAGGGTTATTGTGATGCTAACTGGATCTCAGATTCAGATGAGATCAAATCCACTAGTGGTTATGTGTTTACCCTCGGTGGGGGTGCAGTGTCTTGGAAATCTACCAAGCAAACGTGTATAGCTCGTTCAACCATGGAGTCCGAGCTAATCGCCTTAGAGAAGGCATGTTCTGAGGCTGAGTGGCTTAGAAACCTCTTAGCAGATCTTCCCATTAGTGTAAATGCTCCTCCGCCTGTGCCTATGCATTGTGATTGTCAAGCTGCTATTGCAAAGGCAAAGAGCAATATTTACAATAGGAAAAGTAGACATATACGTCTAAGACATACAGTGGTAAAACAGCTGTTAAAATTCGGAGTTATATCCTTGGATTATGTGAGGTCAGAGTTGAATTTGGCCGATCCTCTGACCAAACCACTTAATAGGAGGCAAGTGGAAGATACGTCGAGGGGAATGTGACTTATACCTAAAACAGAAGACAAGAGTGATGGTAACCCCACCTATTTGATTGGTGATCCCATGACTTAGGTTCGTAGGGGTAAGAACAAGTCACTGGTTGTTTTTGTGTACTATCGACTATTGTATTTGAGATGTCCCATTCTTATGATGAGATAGTACTGTATTTATGAATACAACTACTGCAGTGAGAAGGTTGAGCTTTGCTCTTAATAGAATCCATATCCCAAATCTTGAGGTGGTGTGTCTAAACTGCAATACACACTTGATGGAAATCTACCTATACGAGTGAGGAACTGGGTCAGTTCCTATGAGAGCTTTTGGCAGGCTTTCTAGAGCACTCATGAAAAACCAGGAATCAGCGCAGGGCCAAAAAGCGCAAAACCGCAGAACAGTGAAGTACTAAGAATTACAATGTGGATGCAAGTTCTCTATTCACATTTAAGGTTATTGGTTCATAGAAACTTGTTTCACCAACCTCCTGTGAACAAGTCTTGCTATCCTAATGGCTGGTTCATAGCTGAAAGGCACCAGTACTTAGGCATTGTGTTCGTGCTACGGTTAGCAGATGAGACAACCACATATTTCAAAATATGTGGGGGAGGTGTAGTCGATATAGACATAGCATGTGTGGTGTATTTTGAAATAGTGGGGGATTGTTGGAACTCTTGTTTTTTTAGTTCCACTTTGTATGTATTTCAAATACACCATAGACAAAAGGAAAGAGACTTTTGTTTAGTCCCACATTGCTTAAAACCCACACTTGAGAGTGGGTATATATATGTTTACACCTTCTACATGGTTGTGATGAGTGGTAGTAAGAGGGGTGCTCGCGCGCCCGGGGGACATTGGGCTAGAATGCACCCGGTTTGGAGGGAAGCTCCAGAAAACCTTAATGCGCATGTGCGGGCACGTCGCACGCGCAGGGGGTGCAAATCCGGGCCGTTTAGCCTCGCGCGTAGGCGGGACACGACCCTACTTTTTGTATTTTCTCTTGGTAGTGAGCCCAAAATTTATGCGTAACCGCTACTACTCATTCAACACGCCTCATGCACGTTCCTGATTCTCCTCATGAGATTTGGTTCACGATCTAACAGTATTAGAGTTTTGCAACTCTATTTATTCATTCGTTCTTCAGAGAAAGAATATACCGCTGAGATCCAAAACCACCAAATAGAGAGAGATCAGAAACGTTGCCGTTCGTATTCTTCCCTGTTCGATCGTAGGTTGCAGATAGGTACTGCTATCTGTAACTCGTTGTTGTATCATGGAGGAAAGTCGCCGTGCGAGCCTTACAGTTACGATAAAGGGCGAATCTTTTCTTGAGAACAGTGACTCACACGCCTCAACGATTCTGAGTTCTGATCCACGAAGCTTTTACACCAACAGGAAGGTGGTTTGAATGGAGAAGAAGAAAGCGAAAAGGTTTTAAGAGCCATTAAGAATACTAGGGCAAAAAGGTTATAATACTATCACTTATAAGCCTTTCTAGTTAATGAAATATTGTGTTCTTTGTTATACGACGTAGTTATGTATAAAATATCCTTAAAATATGCATATTATATAAAAAAAAAACAGTGGTAAAATGGTAAAAAAAAAAAAGTCCAAAATGCATTAAATGCCTAGGCGGCGCGTTTAGGCGGACCTTCTCCACCACGCACCTGCCTACCTCCGTTTGGAACCTTGCTTCCACTTTACTTCTCTTAGTCTTTCATTTTGTTTTCTCCCTCTCTTTCTTGTTGGTGTTATTGACTTTATGCTGCTAATGTCCTTTAAATGCTCTCAAAACCAATAAATTTTGCTTACTTTGTTGTCGTCGTTGTTGTTGTTGTTGTTGTTGTTGAATTCACATCCTTATGTTTCTTGACAACCTCATTTAGGCCTAACCCTACTTCTGCTTCAACTGATATCCTATCATTCCTAACTAGTGCACCGGTTAGAAGAAAAAGGATATAGTTTAAAGAGAACTATGGATAGACCTAGCCGAACATTGATTAAGGTAGTAAAAAAGATATGGTACTAGCCAATATTAGAGGGGAAATGACCCTTACAGTAACATTGCCAATATTATGTATTTAATATTACTCTTGTTTAAAATTATTTCAAATATTATATTAGAGTCTGATAAACCCGATGGATCCGACCCAACCTGATCCTCCGGACTTGGTCTTGGACTTCATATGTTGAACCCGAAGTCGGGTCGGACTTGGGCTTGGACTAGACTTATGATCTATCGGGTTGGGCTCGGATTGACCTCAAATCCGACCCAACCCGTCCGAGTTGCACCCCTACTTACAACTTCAATCCCCAAGTTTCCATCTAAATGATATTTTTTTTTCTATTCCAATGCAAAGGGTACTTGTGGATGAATGATGACGGAGTAAATACTCAGTGTGGAAGTTTGTCCTAACCTACCTATATAAAGTAGATAACTGCATGTACAATATAAGACTCGATTGTGTTAGGGCAATGTAAAACACCATATTTCTATATTTCAAGAATAAATATTTTGACACATTACATTTAAATCATCATTGGCACCAGAATGTTGTTGGGTATGCACTGATACCGCTAATTAGGATGGAGATAGCTTACCCACTTAACGTGGGAGCTACAATGAGTTAAAGTTTAGCTTATCCGCTTAACACGGAGGCTAGAGAAAAGAAAAGAAAAACAAACATACAAAAGACAAGAGAATTAACGAGGTTCGGCTATGTGCCTACGTCCTCGGACAATAATAGTTCTTTTCTTTCTTTCTCCACTAAGAATAGTGGGATTACAGAGTTACAAACTCTCTCTTGGATACACTCAAGAGGATCTCTTTTATACAAAAGTACGGAAGACACTTTGGTGAAGAAGCATCCGAGGTAGAAGCACCGCCCGGAAGAACACCGCAAGCAAGGAGCACCAAGAGCACCACCACTTCTAGCACCAAGATCAAAAGGGAGGATTAACCCAAACATCTTCCAAACCAACTTCTTATATAGCCATAAGGGAATGAACCTTCTCCTCCAAGATTCGTTCATGGAAGATGAATGAACCTTGGGAACTCCACAAGTCTTTAGACTTTCTCCAAGGTGAATGAACCTTGGGAACTCCAAATCCTCTCTCCAATTAAGGAGGGACCACCCAACAATTTTCTCCCTTTCTGACTTAAGTGGAAGGCTCCGTCATACCAGCTGCACTTCTGCAAAAGATGTGTTTGTCTTTAGGTAAAGATTTAGTCATCATGTCTGAGCCGTTGTCATTGGTATGGATCTTCTCAATCTGAAGTTGCTTGGATTCCACCACGTTACGAATCCAATGATATCTCACGTCAATATGCTTTGTCCATGAATGAAAACTCGAATTATTGCTCAAATGGATAGCACTCTGGCTATCACAATAAAGAACATATTCTCGTTGTCCTTGACCCAACTCCTGTAGGAATCTTTTCATCCACAGTAGTTCCTTGCATGCTTCTGTCGTTGCGATATATTATGCTTCTGTAGTCGACAGAGCAACACACTTCTGTAACTTTGACTGCCAAGACACATCTCCCCCTGGAAGAGTAACTAAATATCCTGAAGTAGATTTTATGGAGTCAAAATCTTCAGCCATATCTGCATCTGTGTACCCAATCAACACATGCTTGTCATTTCCAAAGCACAATCTCATTTTGGAAGTACCTCTGAGGTATCTCAAAATCCACTTCACCGCTTTCAAATGCTCTTTTCTCGGATTGGATAAGAATCTGCTGACGACACCAACTGCATGTGCCATGTCAGGTTTGGTGCACACCATTATATGCATAAGACTGCCAACTGCTGAGGCATATGGCACTGATGCCATCTCTTCTTTTTCTTTGTTGCTTGTAGGACACTGTCTTGAGTTGAGCAAAAATTGATTAGCAAGTGGAGTTGCTACAGGCTTTGCCTTGTCCATGTTGAACTTCTTCAACACCTTCTCGATATAGTGCTCTTGTGATAACCACAGCTTCCCATTTCTTCGATCACGGGAGATATGCATACTGAGAATTTGCTTTGCTGGACCTAAGTCCTTTATTGCAAAGGACTTGCTGAGCTCTTTCTTTAACTTGCTGATCTTGTCATTGTCACGACCTACGATCAATATATCATCAACATATAGGAGTATAATCAGTTCACCATCAGAGTACCTTTTGACAAACACAAAATGATCTGAAGTGGTCCTCAGATATCCTTGATTGGTCATGAAGAGATCAAACTTCTTATACCATTGACGTGGTGCCTGTTTCAGTCCATACAGGCTCTTCTTTAGTCGACAGATTAGATCTTCTTTTTCTTTGACTTTGAAACCCTCTGGCTGTACCATGTAGATTTCTTCTTCAATCTATTCGTGAAGGAATGCAGTCTTCACATCTAGTTGTTCCACTTCTAGATTTAGACTTGCAGCCAAGCTGGGCACTACTCTGATAGATGTCATCTTCACTACTGGTGAGAAAATCTCTTCATTGTCAATTCCTTGCTTCTGACTAAAACCTTTCACAACTAGCCTCACCTTGTATCTTGGTTGTGATTTGTTTTCTTCTGTCTTCAGCTTATACGCCCATTTGTTCTTGAGTGCCCTTCTTTCTTTTGATAATTTTACCAAATCATAAGTGTGATTCTCATGCAAGGACTTCATCTCATCTTGCATGGCTTCCAGCCACTCCCCCTTTTTCTCGTGTGTCACGGCTTCTTGATAGTTTTTAGGTTCTCCTACATCTGTTTGCAATATATACTGTTGTGGACTGTAGAGGCTGTTAGACTTCGGTTGTCTGTTTGATCTTCTCAGTTGAGGCCCTTCAGGAGCTTGCTCTTCTTGAACATTTTCATGTACAATGTCATCATCATTATTGTCCTCGACATGATCATGGATTTCAGCTTCATTGTTCTCGACCGGATCTCCCCTTTGTTCCGGGGGCTGAGAAACTGGATCTAGGTTGACAGGAAATTCCCTGGAGCTATCAACCTTTTCTCCCTTCTAAAAATCTTCAATAGTTTGATCTTCAAAGAAGACCACATCTCTGCTTCTGACAATCTTCTTATTGACAGGATCCCAGAGTCTGTAGCCGAACTCTTCATCTCCATAGCCAAGAAAAATGCATTCTTTTGATTTGACATCAAGCTTGGACCTCTCGTCTTTGGGAATGTGCACAAATGCTCTATACCCAAACACCTTCAAGTATTGGTAGGACACATTTTTTTCTGTCCAGAACTTGTTCGGTACATCACCATTAAGTGGAGCTGATGGAGACAAGTTGATTAAGTGAACTGCTGTCATTAATGCTTCACCCCAGAAACCCTTTGGCAGCTTGGAGTGAGATAACATGGTTCTGATCCGCTCAACGATCGTTCTGTTCATCATCTCCGCCAACCCGTTGTGTTGAAGGTCTTTGGAACCGATCTTTCATGTCTGATCTCATTATTCTTGCAATAGATTCTGAAGTCTCCTATGTACTCTCCACCATTGTCAGTACGGATGCACTTCAGAGTCGTACTAGTCTCACGTTCAACGCTGGCATGAAACTGCTTGAACACATCAAAGACTTGATCTTTGGATTTGATTGCATATGTCCATACCTTCCTGAATGATCATCAATGAAGGTGACAAAGTATCTTGCACCACCAAGAGTGTTAGTAGTCATAGGCCCACAAACATCAGAGTAAACAACATCCAGTACATTGGGTTTTCTAGTTGCAGCCTTATAATGAAATGAAACTCTATGTTGTTTTCCAGCCAAACAATCAGTGTAAGGTTCAAGAGGTGTACCTTTCGATTTTAGCCTGGTCAATACCTCTCTTTTGGCTAGAATTTGCAATCCTTTCTCACTCATATGACCCAGTCGCTTGTGCCATAACCCAATCGTTGATCCTGATTGGTCGATTGCTGCATTAACATGCTGATTGTTGATCTTAGCATATGTCATATAGAGTGTGTTCTCCTTCTTCCCTCTAGGAAGCACTAGGGAGTCTTTGCTGAGTTTCCATTTGCCTCCACCAAACACATTGGTGTAGCCTTCATCATCCATCATGCCAGTGGATATCAAGTTGAGAATATATATATATATATATATATATATATATATATATATATATATATATATATATATATATATATATATATATATATATATATAGCATGTCTGGAACATATCTTACATTCTTGAGAATCAAGGGGCAGCCAATGTTGGTCTCAAGAGCTATTTCTCCTTTTCCCATAATCTTGGGAACTTTTTCATTTCCCATACTCATATTTCCGAAGTCTCCGTTTGTGTAGGTTGTGAAGAATTCCTTTCTGGAAGTAACATGGAATGATGCACCAGAGTCTCCAATCCAGCATGAAACTTGAGAGGTTATATTAACCAGACCATCATCACAAATGATGATTATCTCATCGCCTTTTGAAGCAGTGACAGTTGTGTCTTTGGCTTCATTCTTCTCATTTGATTCATTTTTCTTTTCCTTTTTGTGTTTTCTGCATTCTCTTTTCATATTACTCTTAAGGCCACAATGAAAGCATTCTATCTCCTTTCTTGGTTTGAAAGTGCCTCTGGAATGATCTTTTGGCCTGCTTTTGGAGCGGTCACAGTTGTGGAATTTTTTTTTGATAAGTTCTTCCATGATTCTCAGAAACAAGAGCATCTGACTCGGTTGTTATGTCTTGTTCTTTCCGCCTCGCTTCTTCATTCAATAAACTATCCTTCACTAAGGTTAAAGTGATGACGCCTTGAGGAGTGGAGTTGCTTAAGGAAACCACAAGTGTGTTCCAACTATCCGACAACGAGCTGAGTAGCAAAAGTGCCAATAGCTCATCTTCCAGCACCAACTTCATGGTTGAGAGTTGATTTACCAACTCTAGGAAATTACTCAAGTGTTCAGAAACACTTCGTCCGTCTTTGTATTTCAGGTTCACCAAACGTCGAATGAGTGACGCTTTGTTTTGAGGAGTCTCTCGCTCGTACATCGATGCTAACTTCATCAACATTTGATGAGCATCGATTTTTTTGGAAACATAGTGAAAAATACTTTGGTCGATCCAAGGACGGATCTGTCCAATAGCTTTTCGATTTAGAATGGTCTAATCTTTTTCAGATTTGTCTTCTAGCTTCTGTCCATTGCATAGTAACACTTCGTACAAATCCTTACAATAGAGGATATCTTCCATCCGTAGCCTCCATATGGAATAGTTTGAAGACGTAAGCTTGATCATGGTTGAGGAGGTAGAAGACATTAATGATTTCGCCATCACGATCGATAAGCTTGTGTGGCTTTGATACCAATTGTTGGGTATGCACTGATACCACTAATTGGGATGGAGATAGCTTACCCACTTAACGTGGGAGCTACAATGAGTTGAAGTTTAGCTTATCCGCTTAACACAAAGGCTAGAGAAAAGAAAAAAAAAATAGACATACAAAAGATAAGAGAATTAACGAGGTTCGACTATGTGCCTACGTCCTCGGACAACAATAGTTCTTTTCTTTCTTTCTCCACTAAGAATAGTAGGATTATAGAGTTACAAACTGTCTCTTGGAAACACTCAAGATGAGCTCTCTCATACACAAGTATGGAAGACACTTTGGTGAAGAAGCACCCGAGGTAGAAGCACCGCCCGGAAGAACACCGCAAGCAAGGAGCATCAAGAGCACTACCACTTCTAGCACCAAAATCACAAGGGAGGATTAACCCAAACATCTCCCAAACCATCTCCTTATATAGCCATAAGGGAATGAACCTTCTCCTCCAACATTCGTTCATGCAAGATGAATGAACCTTGGGAACTCCACAAGTCTTTAGACTTTCTCCAAGGTGAATGAACCTTGGGAACTCCAAATCCTCTCTCCAATTAAGGAGGGACCACCCAACAAATGTTACTATCTGGCACAATTCAAAATTGTCAGAATGTTACTATCTGGTTGTAATGCCTGTAGTTTGTATTACGTATCTTGGAATACGTGTACGTATTTTTCTTGTATTTGCATATCTCTTGGCTTGGCTCGATTTATTTTGGGTTGGTTCGGCTAGGCTTGGGTTGCCTCGGTTCATCATGAACCAAAGGGAGAACCCCCACCTACCACAACCATCCCCATTTATTAGCCCACTCCTCTTTCTCTCTCTTCATTATTTCTTCTTCTCTACCATTTACTTCTTCACCTACCAGGAAGAGGAAGAGAGAGAGAGAGAGCTTAGGCAAGTGCAAACTTGCTTCATGATGGATCTCAAATTTTATTGTTCTATTCTCTTCTTTACTTGATTCTAAGCCTTTTTAGAACTTAGCATTTTTGGATTTGGTGGATGGGTTCTAGTAGATCTAAGTTTGTAACTTTTTAATTTTTTTTGGTTTTGATCTCTAAAACTTAGTTATTTTCAAAAACTAATGTTTATATGAGTTAGAGAATTCAATTTCATGCAGTTTTGGCTTTTGTTTCGCTTGATTTCGACTCCGGATGAGGAAGTTATGGCCAGGGCAAGTTTTCGAAACTTTCATGGCTGAACTTGCTGTTTGGGGACGATGACCCCCATGCGCCCGGGAGGCCATGCGCCGGGAGGCCATGCGCCGTGAAGTCCCGACAACGCACGCGCCGATTGGTGCAGAAATTCTCACGCGTCGAAGGTACAGGAATCCCATGCGCCGATTGTGCAGGAATCTCATGTGCCGATTGCGCAGGAATCTCATGCGCCGATCTGTACAGGAATCCCATGCGCCGATTGCGCAGGAATCCCATGCATCGATCTGTGCAGAAATCCCATGCGCCGATTTGCACAAGAATCTCATGCGCCGATCTGTGCAGGAATCCCATGCGCCGATTGCGCAGGAATCCCATGCGCCGATCTGTGCAGGAATCCCATGCGCCAATTTGCGCAGGAATCTCATGCGCCGATCTGTGCAGGAATCCCATGCACCGATTTGTGCAGGAATCCCATGTGCCGATTTGTGCAGGAATTCTATGCGTTGAAATTGCTCTATTTCGCTGTTTTTGCCTGTTTAAGTTGTTTTGTAGCTAGAATCTTGAAAAACTCAAAACATGAAAGTTGTAGATCTTTTCCTTGGCTTCAAGAATATGTTACTAGTTATTTTATATAAGTTTTTCTCACTCATGATAATGTATGAGTAGAACATGATAGTGGCCCGCTGTGGCGCTCTCTTGACAAGTAACTGACATGCTGTTATGACAGCTAGCCTGACATGACAAGTATGAATGACCTGGATACCATGGGCGATTGCGTTTGTACAAATAAATCAGTACTGTCTTTCATCATGTCTAGGATAGGGATCCCTGAGTACCACGGTCAGGGATACCAACAGTAATTGACTAAGGTTAATAAACTAGAATAATTCAGTAGACATGAAGAGATTTCCAGCTACAGGCAATCCCGTTATCTGGGCGCATTAAGTGGACTTGTAGCCTACCGACGAGTAGGGCACATTTCCAGCACACAGTCACGTGTTGCATTCTTCATAATGGACATTCGATCCGGATAACTGGATGGTCTGCAGGGCTTGTGGCTGTTGGGATAATCTCATCGCATCTTGCTAGTAACGAGGCCTGTGATAACCCTAGTTAGTTAAAGTATCAAGCCGTACGTATTGCTTGGCCGTGATTGATTGGATGGAGTCCAGCCCAGTCTAGTTTGTCATGATCCTGTATAAGATTGTATCATGACATGACTTCTTGTATCGATAAATGATGGGATACCAAGTTCTGTTCAGATGAAGGATTACAACCCCGGTCCTTGTTTGGTTTAAGGGTTGTAACTTGGCTATCTGAATAGTTCCATGGTTATCTTATCATATATCGTCCTGATTATTGTGCCTGCCTTAACAATAACGATCATGGCTCCGGTTCTGTTCAGGCGAAGGGTTACAACCCCGGTCCTTGTTTGGTTTAAGGGTTGTAACCTGGCTCCCGGAGCAGTTCTGTGTCCTCTTTTCGTATATTGTCTTATTTCTCCTCATGATATGCTCGTCATGTTTTACCTTATTTCAACAACATGATTAATTACTTATGCTGGCCTTAACAATAAAGATCAGGGGTCCAGTTCTGTTCAGGCGAAGGGTTACAACTCCGGTCCTTGTTTGGTTTAAGGGTTGTAACCTGGCTTCCGGAGCAGTTCTGTGTCCTCTCTTCGTTTATTGTCTTCACTGTACCAATAGTATTTGAGACGGGTTTCTATTCAGGTGAAGGGCTGCAATCCCGGTCCTTGTTTGGTTTAAGGATTGTGATCCGGCTACTTGAATGATTTCTTCGTACTCAGTTTATTGTTGCTATCTCTATTATTATCAGTTCTTTATTTATTATCTTTAATATTCTATTGTGATATGCTGATTTTAGTTCCTAAGTGAAGCCTCATTTGTGGCACTTGCTCTTCTGGGGTCTGACCCAGCTGGTTTTGTGTGACCAGATATCGGAGCAGCACCAGAGGATCCACTTGTCTTCCAGCCCGATGGTGACCACAAGGCGTAACCAGGGCAACCAGTGGATTTCTTTTGTCCTCCCACTCTATTTGTAAAATTATTCTTTTGAGGCGTTTAGCCGACGAGCACGTGTTAGCTCGTATTGCACCTTTATTTACTGTCTGCCTATGGGCTGTAACATGATTGACAAATCCTAGGGTTGATCATGTATGACTGAAACTCTTGCTAGTCCTGACATTTTGTACGACTAGCTTTATGATCATCCGAATATGTAATGTAAGGGACGCTTTACTATTGTATATTTGGTGTTCTGACATTTTGTAACTGTTATTACATTGCTTGAGATTGAGACAATAGGCTTGTTCTTGACCATAGGAGACTGATGGCTTGTAGTTAAACCCTCATATATCTAGACAGCCGTGACCGTATAGTAACGTGGATTCCATTTCATTATACGTAGCTGGCTATGTCTGCCCCCGCTCTCCAGTATTCTGGTTCTGGGGCGTGACATGGTTTAAGTGGTGGCCCATGCAGGTCTTGTAAATCAAGATATGTGAGGGTTTAACGAATAGATGTCTCAATCAATATTCGCCCTTGATCTCTACTCATATCTTCAAATCCCTGAGAATCTTGACCTGATCACATGCTTGTATCGTTGGTCTGTCCTGGTCCTTCCTTATTGTTCCCTATGTCGTCTTCTTCAGTGGCATTGTTCCAGGACCTGTCGATCAGCAAGGCGGAGCACCTCCTGCGGACCAGCAGCAACCTGGAGATCAAGCCCAGCATTCAGGAGTAGCCTCCAGAGTCATGCCTACTGGAGGCGAGCCACCAGTTCAGTCCGTCCAACCTGCAGAGCCTGATGATGGCACTTTGGTGGGTCTTATCAGGTCCCTATTAGCTTCCCAAGATCGTCGCGAAGATGCCTTGCACCAGGCGGTGGCAGATGCCTTGACCAGAGGAGGTCTTCAGGGTAATAGCGCGGCCAACAGCTTCAAGCACTTGAACCCTCCCTTCTTCGACGGCAGTGAAGATGCGATCGCTGCAGATGTATGGCTTCAGGACACAGAGGTGATTCTAGAAGCAGCCAGGACTCCAGAGAACGAGAAGGTGGCCGTGGTGCGCTTGCAGTTACTAGATCTTGCCCCAGCTGGTGGGCAGTGCAGGCTGATGGATTAGTGGCCCCTATCTCATGGACAGTATTCAGAGAGAGATTCTAGACCAAGTATTTCGATGCTGTAGCTCGATACGATCTACAGATGAGGTTTACCAACTTGAAACAAGGAGGCAGGACGGTCGACGGTTATGCATCTGAGTTTTCTAGACTCAGTAGGTTTACCCCCACCTTGGTAGCAACCGAGCTTGATAGAGCCCAGCGGTTCCAGCAGGGGTTTCATCTGGAGATTTTGCTAGCAGTGGAGCAATTTAAGCATCAGACTTTAGATGCAGTATTGAGAGCAGCTAGGAGGCACGAGTATACCTCCCAGAGGATCATGGATAGGACCGGAGGTCGGAAGCGATCCCATAGCCAGATGAATCAGTCATCAGCACCAGCCCCGGCAGCCAGGGCTTTGACCATTGGAGCTCCGAGGCGGGCGGCCTCAGTAATGTCGGTTCAGCATTCAACCCCGACGCACCCTCAGCAGCAGAAGCAGAAGCAGTCTTCCGCAGTGGGATGTTCACACTGCGGGAAGCCAGGGCATGTGATATCAGAGTGTCGCAGAGCACAGGGTTTGTGCTTGGTTTGTGGTTCCCCAGACCATAGGGTTGGGAACTGCCCGAACATGGGGAGTTCATCGGCCTTCTCTAGTCCTTCAATTAGAGGACCAACACCAGTCCAGCAGCAGCTGCAGTACCCGTTCCAGAGGCCATTGCCGACGCAGGACCAGGCGTTCCAGTAGCAGAGACCGCAGCAGTATGCCCAAGCCTTGATCCATAGCAGGCAGAGGAATTTTTAGCAGAGGGGACCCGCACCCAGAGGGCATGGTCAAGTACTGGCTTTGACCATGGGAGAAGAAGGAATAGCACCAGGTGAGGTAGTGGCAGGTACTATTCTCGTCAACACCTTTCCAGCTTCAGTATTATTTGATTCTGGTACCTCGTATTCATTTATGTCTGCACGATTCGCGACACGGGTAGGATTGGAGCCCGAGTCATTATCATGAGGCTCAATATACTTACTGGTAATGGACTTGTGGGAGTGGATAGAGTGTTTTTTTCGTGTCGGATCGTAGTTAGCGGTAGAGAATTCCCCGCTAGATTAATAGAGTTCCCGATGGCCGATTATGATATGGTCTTAGGAATGGATTGGTTGAGGGACCAGTATGCTAGGATAGACTGCCACATTGGCAGGATTGTTTTTAGCATTCCAGGCGAGCCAGAGTTTTCCTTCTTCCGGGGCAAAGTTGAACCTTCTCCTCCAGTGTTGCGGATGGCAGTAGCAGCAGTGCAGTTGCCTCGGATAGTCGAAGAGTTTCCAGATGTTTTCTCTGAAGAGCTTTCGGGGATGCCGCCAGAGCGAGAGATCGATTTTACCATCGACTTGATTCCCGGGACAGCCCCAGTGTCAGAGAGAGTCTACAAGATGGCGCCGTCAGAGCTAGATATATTGTACAAGATGATTGAAGAACTTAGGACCAAGGGATTCATTCGTGCTAGTGGATCGCCTTGGGGAGCCCCGATGCTTCTTGTGAAAAAGAAGGATGGTACGTCCAGATTATGTGTTGACTATCGTACCTTGAACTCGGTGACAATCAAGAACAGACACCCTCTCCCAAGGATATATGACTTGTTTGATCAACTCAAGGGGGCAGCAGTATTCTCGAAGATCGACTTACGGTCAGGATACCATCAGATCAGAGTCAGAGAGCAGAACATCCCGAAGACTGCTTTCAGATCTAGGTATGTGCATTGGGAGTTCCTTGTGATGCCATTTGGAGCAACCAATACGCCGGCTGTATTCATGGACCTCATGAATCGCATCTTCATGCCTTATTTGGATCAGTTCGTGATTGTGTTCCTAGACGACATCCTGGTCTACAGTAAGAGTGAGGCGGAGCATGAGCATCATCTCAGAATTGTCCTCCAGATTCTCAGGGAGCACCAGTTATATGCCAAGTTTAGTAAATGCGAGTTCTGGCTCGATCGTATTTCATACTTGGGTCATGTCATCACCAGAGGAGGAGTTGAAGTGGATCCCCAGAAGATTGTGGCCATTGAGACCTGGCCAGTGCCCAGCACGGTTGCAGAAGTTTGCAGTTTTCTTGGATTGGCCGGCTACTACCGTCGATTTGTTTCGGACTTTGCTCGGATTTCAGCGCCACTGACCCAGTTGACCCGCAAGGATGTGCAGTTTGCTTGGACATCAGAATGTCAGGATTCTTTTATGAAGTTGAAGCGAGGCTTGATGACGGCACCCATTCTCACACTTCTAGATGGGACCGGAGGATTCTCAGTATACTGTGATGCTTCAGGTAGAGGTTTAGGATGTGTTCTGATGCAGCATGGAAAGGTAATAGCTTATGCGTCACGGCAACTTCGTGATCATGAGAGGAATTACCCAACCCATGACTTGGAGCTGGCAGCAGTAGTATTTGCACTTAATTTGTGGAGGCACTGCCTATATGGAGATAGGGTGAAGATTTTTACCGACCACAAGAGCCTGAAGTATGTTTTCACCCAGAAGGATCTTAACATGCGTTACAGAAGGTGGCTAGAGCTACTTGTGGATTATGATGTTAACTTGCAGTATCATCCTGGGAAGGCCAACGTCGTTGCAGATGCATTGAGCAGGAGAGCCGGAGTTTATTTCCTAACAGCGCAACCAGAGCTGTTAGCAGATCATCAGAAGATGGGAATAGAAGTTGTCCTCCCTTCCAGTGTGGCATTGATGGCCAGCATGCAAGTTCAGTCCACTATAGTCGAGAGGATCCAGATGGCGCAGTCAGCAGATTTAAAGCTTCAGCGACTCAGAGAAGAGTGTGAGGCAGGACGAAGACCAGAGTTATGCATTCATGAAGACGGTACACTTCGACATGGTAAGCGTCTTTGTGTACCCAGTGGAGATATCAGACAGGAGATCATGGCAGAGGCTCACAGTTCGCAGTATTCCATTCATCCCGGCGGTACGAAGATGTACCGTGATATTCGTCAGCACTTTTGGTGGAATGGCATGAAAAGGGAGATAGCCCGGTTTGTCTCTCGTTGTTTAGTCTGCCAACAAGTTAAGGCTGAACATCAGAGATCAGCTGGACTACTTCAACCATTACCGATTCCCGAGTGGAAATGGGAGCATATAACCATGGATTTTTTGACTGGATTGCCTAGATCCCCGGCTGGCAGAGAAGCTATTTGGGTTGTCATAGACAGGCTCACGAAGGTGGCTCACTTTCTTCCGTTCAGAGTTGGTCAGTCGACGGCTCAGCTAGCGGAGATGTATCTCCGGCAGATTGTCAGATTGCACGGTGTACCAGTCAGTATCACCTCGGACCGAGATTCAAGATTTACGTCGCACTTTTGGCGTAGTCTGCAAGAAAGTTTAGGAACTCACCTCCAGTTCAGCTCAGCTTATCACCCGCAGACAGATGGCCAGTCAGAACGCACGATCTAGACTCTCGAAGATATGTTGAGATCTTGTACGCTCGACTTCGGTGGTTCGTGGAAAGATCACGTGCACCTGGTGGAGTTCTCGTACAACAACAGTTTCCAGGCCAGCATCCAGATGGCACCGTTCGAGGCACTATATGGTAGGAAGTGCCGATCTCCGCTAGCATGGGACGATGTCGGAGAGAGGCAGATGCTCGACCCAGAAATGATTGCTCAGACAGTTGAGGTGGTCAAGAGAGTCAGAGATTATCTTCGAGTTGCCCAAGATCGCCAGCGTCATTGGGCCGATTCTCATCGGCATCCACTTGAGTTTTCTGTCGGCGATCATGTATTCCTGAGAATTTCGCCTAACCATGGCGTCATTCGTTTCGGCGTACGGGGAAAGCTTATTCCTAGGTATATAGGACCGTTCGATATTCTGGAGTGAGTAGGAGATGTATCCTATCGTCTTGCTCTTCCGCCGTCGCTACATGAGGTGCATGATGTGTTCCATGTATCCCAATTACGACGGTATATCCCGGACCCGAACCACATCCTAGATCATTCAGAATTGGTTGTTGGTACTAACCTTTCGTATGAGGAGAGACCCGTGTCCATATTGGACCGAAGAGAGAAGACACTCAAGAACAAGACTATCAAGTTAGTCCGAGTTGCTTGGGGTCATCACTCTTTGGGTGAGTCAACGTGGGAGCGTGAGGATGGTATCAGATCGCGATATCCCGACCTGTTTGACTCGTAAGGTATAATGTCCTTCTTATGCCTTACACCCTTAGCTTCCTTGCTTGCACGAATGATTGCTTGAATGATTGTCTAGTTATAGCTTGCCTGTGATTAGTATAGCTTGTCCTTGCAATTCTAGCCTCTTGATTAAATTCTGAGGATAGAATTCTTTTAAGGTGGGTAGAGTTGTAATGCCTGTAGTTCGTATTACGTATCTTGGAATACGTGTAGGTATTTTTCTTGCATTTGCATATCTCTTGGCTTGGCTCGGTTTATTTTGGGTTGGTTCGGCTAGGCTTGGGTTGTCTCGGTTCATCATGAACCAAAGGGAGAACCCCCACCTACCACAACCATCCCCATTTATTAGCCCACTCCTCTTTCTCTCTCTTCATTATTTCTTCTTCTCCACCATTTACTTCTTCACCTACCAGGAAGAGGGAGAGAGAGAGAGAGAGAGCTTAGGCAAGTGCAAACTTGCTTCATGATGGATCTCAAATTTTATTGTTCTATTCTCTTCTTTACTTGATTCTAAGCCTCTTTAGAACTTGGCATTTTTGGATTTGGTGGATGGGTTCTAGTAGATCTAAGTTTGTAACTTTTCAGTTTTTCTTGGTTTTGATCTCTAAAACTTAGTTTTTTTCAAAAACTAATGGTTCTATAGTTAGAGAATTCAATTTCATGCAGTTTTGGCTTTTGTTTCGCTTGATTTCGACTCCGGATGAGGAAGTTATGGCCAGGGCAAGCTTTTGAAACTTTCATGGCTGAACTTGCTGTTTGGGGACGATGACCCCCATGCGCCCCGGAGGCCATGCGCCGTGAAGTCCCGGCAACGCACGCGCCGATTGGTGCAGGAATTCCCACGCGCCGAAGGTGTAGGAATCCCATGCGCCGATTGCGCAGGAATCTCATACGCCGATTGCACAGGAATCTCATGCACCGATCTGTGCAGGAATCCCATGTGCCGATTGAGCAGGAATCCCATGTGCCGATATGTGCAGGAATCCCATCCGCCGATTTGCACAGAAATCTCATGCGCCGATCTGTGCAGGAATCTCATACGCCGATTGCGCAGGAATCCCATGCGCCGATCTGTACAGGAATCCCATGCGCCGATTTGCGCATGAATCTCATGCGCTGATCTGTGCAGGAATCCCATGCGCTGATTTGTGCAGGAATCCTATGTGCCGATTTGTGCAGGAATTCCATGCGCCGAAATTGCTCTATTTCGCTGTTTTTGCCTGTTTAAGTTGTTTTGTAGCTAGAATCTTGAAAAATCAAAACATGAAAGTTGTAGATCTTTTCCTTGGCTTCAAGAATATGTTACTAGTTATTTTATATAAGTTTTTCTCACTCATGATAATGTATGAGTAGAACACGATAGTGGCCCGCTGTGGCGCTCTCTTGACAAGTAACTGACATGCTGTTATGACAGCTAGCCTGACATGACAAGTATGAATGATCTGGACACCGTGGACGATTGCGTTTGTACAAATAAATCAGTACTGTCTTGCATCATGTCTAGGATAGGGATCCCTGAGTACCACGGTCAGGGATACCTACAGTAATTGACTAAGGTTAATAAACTAGAATAATTCAGTAGACATGAAGAGATTTCCAGCTACAGGCAATCCCGTTATCTGGGCACATTAAGTGGACTTGTAGCCTACCGACGAGTAGGGCACATTTTCAGCACACAGTCACGTGTTGCATTCTTCATAATGGACATTCGACCCGGATAACCGGATGGTCTACAGGGCTTGTGGCTGTTGGGATAATCTCATCGCATCTTGCTAGTAACTAGGCCTGTGATAACCCTAGTTAGTTAATGTATTAAGCCGTACGTATTGCTTGGCCGTGATTGATTGGATGGAGTCCAGCCCAGTCTAGTTTGTCATGATCCTGTATAAGATTGTATCATGACATGACTTCTTGTATCGATAAATGATGGGATACCAAGTTCTGTTCAGATGAAGGGTAACAACCCCGGTCCTTGTTTGGTTTAAGGGTTATAACTTGGCTATCTGAATAGTTCCATGGTTATCTTATCATATATCGTCCTGATTATTGTGTCTGCCTTAACAATAGCGATCATGGGTCCGGTTTTGTTCAGGCGAAGGGTTACAACCCCGGTCCTTATTTGGTTTAAGGGTTGTAACCTGGCTCCCGGAGCAGTTCTGTGTCCTCTTTTCGTATATTGTCTTATTTTTCCTCATGATATGCTCGTCATGTTTTACCTCATTTCAACAACATGATTAATTACTTATGCCGGCCTTAACAATAAAGATCAGGGGTCCAGTTCTGTTCAGGCGAAGGGTTACAACTTCGGTCCTTGTTTGGTTTAAGGGTTGTAACCTGGCTTCCGGAGCAGTTCTGTGTCCTCTCTTCGTTTATTGTCTTCACTGTACCAATAGTATTTGAGACGGGTTTCTATTCAGGTGAAGGGCTGCAACCCCGGTCCTTGTTTGGTTTAAGGGTTGTGACCCAGCTACTTGAATGGTTTCTTCGTACTCAGTTTACTGTTGCTATCTCTATTATTATCAGTTCTTTATTTATTATCTTTAATATTCTATTGTGATATGCTGGTTTTAGTTCCTAAGTGAAGCCTCCTTTGTGGCACTTGCTCTTCTGGGGTCTGATCTAGCTGGTTTTGTGTGGCCAGATATCGGAGCAGCACCAGAGGATCCACCTGTCTTCCAGCCCGATGGTGACCACCAGGCGTAACCAGGGCAACGAGTGGGTTTCTTTTGTCCTCCCACTCTATTTGTAAAATTATTCTTTTAAGGCGTTTAGCCGGCGAGCACGTGTTAGCTCGTATTGCACCTTTATTTACTGTCTGCCTACGGGCTGTAACATGATTGACAAATCCTAGGGTTGATCATGTATGACTGAAACTCTTGCTAGTCCTGACATTTTGTACGACTAGCTTCATGATCATCCGAATATGTAATGTAAGGGACGCCTTACTATTGTATATTTGGTGTTCTGACATCTTGTAACTGTTATTACATTGCTTGAGATTGAGACAATAGGCTTGTTCTTGACCATAGGAGACTGATGGCTTGTAGTTAAACCCTCATATATCTAGACAGCCGTGACCGTATAGTGACGTGGATTCCATTTCATTATACGTAGCTGGCTATGTCTGCCCCCGCTCTCCAGTATTCTGGTTCTGGGGCGTGACACTGGCACCATTCAAACTTGCCAGGAATGTTACTATCTGAACGGGTTAGGAGTATCAGTCGAAGTCTAGAATATGCATCAAATATCCTTGTAGATTAACCAAGAGAAGAATTTAAAGACGTTACATTTACTCATACATGTAAGTTTTGGCCACTGATTATATACCATGAACACATTACTGATATATGAAACTAGCAAGTATGAAATTAGCTACTTCTTAATATAAAATTTGTGCTACTGAAACCTGTACATAAGGCATGAAAGTGAAAGGAAAGATAACAGAACCATAGTGCACAAACAAAAACATGGATATAATAGATTAGAACATAACGTGTTTGAATATAAAATCAACTCTAAATAACCTTCTAAATCAACATTAAATCAACATGTAATACTTTTAACTTATAAAGGGTAATGGTCAACTTACCTAATTAATCTTTCTTTCATAATAGCAATCTTTTCGACTGGAGTTGAAACATGAATACATAATTCAATTGAGTCTCCCATATCTGGAGTTATATAATAGTTTGCCAATGGGCAAGGTAGCTAGCTGGCTGTTAGCATAAGTAATCTTCTGGTTGTTCAGAAATATTGTCGTTAGAATGTTCATTTCTTCGACAACCATATGTAAAGTTACAATAGAAATTTCAGGAAATTGAGAATGTAAAGTTATAGTAGAAATTTTCAGTAAATTGAGAAAGAAAGATTAAAGCTTCAAATTAATAGATTGTATATTATCCTTTTTTACATTTAACTTCATTTATTTCACAACGATCCCCAATATCATAAGGATGCGTCATTAACAAGAAGAAATTTGAACTTACAATATCCAAGATAAAAAGCCACAGAGACACTATTATCACTCCCACTATAGCATTTGCCATCTGGTGAAACTTGTTTATAGCAGTTTTTGTATCATGTAAAATGCAAATATTAAATTAATAAAAAATAAAAAAGATAAAGAACAAAAAATAAAAAAATATAGAATAAAAACAAAAAATAAATAATATATTAAATAAATAATAAAATAAATAAAAATAGAAATTAAAGGTTTAAATAAAAAATAGATATTATAAAAAAAATAAAAAAATAAAAAATAGAAAATATAAAATAGAAAATATAAAATATAAAATATAAAATAGAAAATAAAAAATAAAAATAAAAAATAAGAAATACAAAATACAAAATAAAAAATACAAAATAGAAAATAGAAAATAAAAATACAAAATAAAAAAAATACAAAATACAAAATACAAAATACAAAATACAAAATACAAAATACAAAATACAAAATACAAAATACAAAATAAAAAATAGAAAATTAAAAAAAATAGAAAATAAAAAATAAATAAAAAATAAAAAATAAAAAATAAAAAATAAAAATAAAAATAAAAAATAAAAAATAAAAATAAAAAATAAAAAAACACTCAGAATCTTTTAATTTCTTAGGCCAGACCCACATCCAAGCCCATCAACCCATTAAACTAAATCCACCCTCCCTTATCTAACTCCAGCGACTCCTCCCAACCGCACACGCACTCCTCTACTACCCGCTCCTTCCTCCTCCTGCTCTTCTCACATACAAACACTCAGAATCTTCTCCTCACAGAACCTTTCTTTACAAAAAAAAAAAGCTTAAGAAACTCTCACCCATTTTCCTCCTTACTCCACGATTTCTCGAACCGATCGCGCCACCATACGCTCCTCGTTCCACCCCGTTCCTACGGACACCTCTCAAGGCCATCCCCGCACATCCGAATACGACATCCTCGGGGCTAGTCGTGCCCGTGCCTGTCACCCCCCATTTCCAGAATGCGTATTTTTATACATGTACAACATATATATATTTATTTAGTATTTATCATGTATTATCATGTTTTTAAATTCCTTTAATTTTGTGTCAATTAATTTTCTGTAATTTTATTATTTGCATTTTGTTCCTGCATTTTTATTTTCTGCATTTTTTTCCTGCTTTTATTCTTTGCTTTGGTCTTATTGGGTTCGGCCATGGAGGGTTTCAGGTTCATGGTGATCAAACCCGGTCCACAAGCTCCCACCTACATGATTGGCGCAATTGATTGACTGGATAGACTAGCCTTGCTTGCACATAGTAAGAACTGAGGAATCTCTAATTGCATAATTTCAGGATAACTTGGGACTCACAATAGCAAGCCGTAGTGGTTGATTGGCCGTTCAAGATGATTTGTTTGTGTGCTGTACCCACTCTGTTACCTAACTGAGATGATCAGAATGTCAGGACATGACGGGCCAACTTCTGTCCTTGTTTGGTTGGGAGGTTGGTTCGAAGTGTCGTGATGTTATGTAAATCCTAGTGGAAAGCAGAGATCTATTATTACATTCTCTTACTTACTGGTTTAATCCTTCATATCGTCCTTCCTTGTGGTACTTGCTATTAGAGGTCTAACATCTCTGATTTTGTATGGCCAGATTTAGAGCCGGTTCCCGAGGATCCAGCTTACTTCTACCTCCACGATGGTCAACACTAGAGGGATGATCGCAGGAGGACTCGAGTGGGTTCCTTACTTCACCGCTCGTTTTGCTATTTACTTTATACTTAGCCGTTTGGCACCGACATGTTAGTCGGATTGTCTTGCACTTGCTTTTACATGATTATAACTAAGTCAGACTGCAGCTGATAACAATTGTGTATATGTTACTATACCATCTTGCTATGTTTTGTAAAGCCAGATCTCCAGAACATTTTGACTGAGCATTTGGGACGCCTTACTGCTTTATCTTACATGTTCTCCATTTTTGCTTCTTATTTGAATGATTGAGACAATAGATGTGAAGTGACCATAGAAAGACTTTTATGTAGTATGCACCCTCTCGTCTGGTTAGACAGCATTGATCGTAGTATACGGTATTCATCTACCCGTAATACGTAGCTGGCTGAGTCATTCCCCCGCTCTCCAGTATTCTGGTTCTGGGGCGTGACAAGGTTTTAGTGGTGGCCCATGCAGGTCTGATTTCAGACTTGTGGGGTGTTTTGATTTCTAGGATGTCTCAATCACACATATTCCTTCTTGATCTCATGATTCATTATTCCCAACCCTTGTTTGACATTCCGGTATCCTTTGACTTCATTGATCCTTCATGTCTGGTTGTTTGATTGTTCTCTTGTCCCTTTTCTTAGGAGCACTTCGTCCGCATCGGTCAGAGCTGGGCAGCAACAGCAGGAGCAACATGGACAACCTGACCAGGTCGGTCAGCAACAAGAGCCAGTCTCACCTCAGGAGACTATCCAAGAAGAAGTGATAGTAGAACCAGCAGCTGGACCGCAGTATCCGGATGTTCCACCACCAACCATAATTCCACCTACCCAAGTGGACACACCAGCCCTTCTGGAGATCATGCGAGGAATGATGGCTACTCAGCAACATCAGATGTTGGCCCAACAGCGCATGCACACTCAGCTATAAGAGCAGAATGTGTTGCTCAACCAAGGATTGCAGACGGCTTTGGAAAGAGGAATGAGGACTGATTCAAGAGCATCAGCCAGGTTTTGCAAGTACAACTCCCACCGTTTCGAGGGCACGGAGGATGCCATCTCAGCAGATGCATGGCTTAAGGATATGGAGGCTATTCTGACAGCAGCTAAGGTACCGGCAGAAGAGCGTGTGGATCTAGTGAAGTTGTTACTTCAGGATCTCGCACGTGATTGGTGGGAATCAGAGGAAGTGGGCATTAGACGTCCTGTGGCTTGGGACGATTTCACAGCAAGATTCAAGACCAAGTACTATGGAGTTATGGCATGGTTTGAGCTACAACAGAAGTTTATTAATCTCAGGCAGGCCGGCAAGACGGTAGATGCTTATGCAGCGGAGTTCTGCAGATTGAGTAGGTTCGCCCCAGAGATGGTAGCAACAGAGAGCCAGAGGGCCATGAGGTTTCAGCAAGGGTTTCATCTTGAAATCTTACAATTGATAGAGGGACACAATTACCAGACTTTTGATGAGATATTGACGGCAACTCGAAGGCATGAGATCACCATTCAGAGGCTTGCGGTGAGGACTGGGGGTCAGAAGAGGTCCCACAGTCAGATTGAAGGAGGAGGGGGAGCAGCGCCCCGAACAACAGTACCATCCACTGGCATTTGTATCCACGATGTGGCGATACGAGGACCAGCACCACCCAGACAGCAGCAGCAGCAACAGAGGAAGAACCAGCAACCCCCGACGGGCTGCACTTATTATGGGAAGATGGGGCACACTAGAGATGTGTGTCGGACATTGAATGGACTGTGTCTGATATGTGGAAATCCAGATCACCGGGTTACCACATGTCCCATGAATTCGAGGTCAGGAGGACCAGGACAGCAGTTTCCTGCTCTGGCAGCACCAGGGACAGGCCAGTATCGAGGACCAGCAGTGGCAGTAAGGCCGTTGGCACAGCGTCCGTTAGTACCGCAGGCTCAGATGTTTCGGCAGCAGGGGCCGTCGATGCAGCAACACTAGCATAGACCACCCCAGCATCATTAAGGAAGGGGCCAGCAGCAACATCAGGTTAGGGCGTAGCATGGGAATCAACAAGGAGGTCGAGGGCAAGCATTCACTCTGTCCTTAGAGGAGGCATTGGCATCGGGAGATGTTGTGGCAGGTAACATTCTCGTCGCCTCATATCCTGCAGTAGCATTGTTTGATTCAAGAGCATCCCATTCATTTATATCTGCACAATTTGTGACACGATTAGGAATGGAGTTCGAGGCATTGCCAGGGAGGTTGAATATACTCACTGGTAATGGGCTTGTAGGAGTTAGTAGAGTTATTTTAGCATGTTGCGTTGTAGTTTGCGGGTATTCTTTACCTGCCCGATTGATAGAATTTCCTGTTAGAAATTTCGACGTTATCTTAGGCATGGACTGGCTGAAAGACAGTCATGCGACAATAGATTTTCGTAGAGGGAGTGTATTTTTTGATATTCCAGGCATAAAGAGATTCACCTTAGTCAGATCAGGGGCAACTCAGCAAGAGCAGGGAGTAATAGCAGCAATGGAAGAAGTTCAGATTCCGAAGGTAGTTGAAGAGTTTCTAGACGTATTTCCTGAAGAACTTCCAGGTCTGCCACCAGTCAGAGATATCGAGTTCAGTATAGAATTGGCACCAGGAACTAAACCGATATCAGATCGAGTTTACAGAATGGCAGATTCAGAGCAGGCCAAGGTATATCAGCATATAGAGGAACTAAATGAGAAGTAGTTCATCCAAGCTAGCGTATCACCGTGGGCAGCACCAGTGGTACTTGTGGGGAAGAAGGATGGGTCATCCAGATTGTGCATTGACTACAGGAAGCTTAACGCAGCAACAGTGAAGAACAAGTACCCATTACCCCGGATCGACGACTTATTTGATCAATTGAGCAAGGCTAGAGTTTTCTCCAAGATAGATCTTCGTTCAGGATACCATCAGGTGAGGGTTCGGAAGGAAGATATTCCCAAGATAGCATTCAGGTCGAAGTATGGGCATTATGAATTCTTAGTAATGCCGTTTGGTTTGACCAATGCTCCAGCGATATTCATGGATTTGATGAATCGTATCTTTATGCCATATTTAGACCAGTTTGTCGTTGTGTTTCTTGACGACATTCTAGTATACTCTACTAGTGAAGAGGAGCATGAAGACCACCTCGGGAAAGTATTGCAGGTTTTGAGAGAGAACCAGTTGTATGCCAAGCTCAGCAAGTGTGAGTTTTGGTCGGACCATATTTCATTTTTGGGTCACATCATATCAGGAGCTGGAGTAGCAGTAGATCCCAAGAAGATAGAAGCAGTAGAAAGTTGGCCAGTACCCAAGACCGTAGCAGATGTACAAAGCTTCTTGGGATTGGCAGGATATTACAGAAGGTTTGTGTCAGACTTTGCAAGGCTTTTAGCACCCATGACCCGCTTGACCCGGAAGGATGTACCATTTGTTTGGTTGGCAGAATGTCAGACATCATTTGAGACTTTGAAGCAAAAGTTGATATCAGCACCTATTCTTACATTGCCAGTTGGACCCGGAGGTTTTACAGTATATTGTGATGCGTCAGGTAAAGGACTTGGATGTGTCCTTATGCAGCATGGGAAAGTGATAGCATATACATCTAGGCAGCTTCGGGACCACGAGAAGAATTACCCAACTCATGATTTAGAATTAGCGGCAGTAGTGTTTGCTCTGAAGCTATGGAGGCATTACTTATATGGTGACCGAGTGGAAATGTACACAGACCATAAAAGTCTGAAGTACATTTTTACTCAGAAGGAACTAAACATGAGGCAGAGAAGATGGTTGGAGTTGATTAAGGATTATGACGTAGAGCTTCAGTATCATCCAGGCAAGGCTAATGTAGTGGCAAACGCTCTTAGCAGGAGAGGCGGCACATTTATGTTGACAACACAGAGGCATATCTTAGAAGACCTTCAGGAGATGGGCATCGAAGTTATACTTCCTAGTGATATAGGAGTTCTAACAAGTCTACAAGTTCAATCCGACTTGGTAGGCAGGATCAAGGCAGCTCAGGCACATGACCCAAGGATTAAGAAGCTTAGGGCAGAATGTGAGTCAGGACTCAGGAAGGAGATGAGCATTCATGAAGATGGTACACTTAGGTTTGGATCACGTCTATGTGTGCCTAGTGGAGATATCAGACATGAGATTATGGCAGAAGCTCACAGTTCTCAGTATTCTATTCACCCTGGAGGGACCAAGATGTACCAAGATGTCAAACAGCATTTCTGGTAGAACGGGATGAAGAGGGAGATAGCTAGATTTGTTTCCCGTTGCTTGATATGTCAGCAAGTGAAGGCAGAACAGTAGAGGCCAGCTGGATTATTGCAACCGCTTCCTATCCCGGAATAAAAATGGGAGCATATTACAATGGACTTTGTGACCGGTTTACCGAGATCACCAAGTGATAAGGACGCTATTTGGGTAATAGTGGACCGACTTACGAAGGTAGCACGCTTTCTTCCTTTCAGAGTAGGGCAATCTACAAAAAAGTTGGCAGAATTGTTTATGCAACAGATAGTCAGGCAGCATAAAGTTCCTGTCAGTATTGTGTCGGATCGAGATACCCGCTTTACATCACATTTCTGGAAGAGCTTACATCATAGTCTGGGTACCAAGTTAAGATTTAGCATGGCTTACCATCCGCAGACGGATGGGCAATCAGAAAGAACGATTCAGACTTTAGAAGACATGTTGCGAGCTTGCACTCTAGATTTTGGAGGATCTTGGAAGAGTCACCTGCACTTGGTCGAGTTCTCATACAACAATAGTTATCAAGCCAGTATCCAGATGGCGCCATTCGAAGCACTATATGGTAAGAAGTGCAGGTCACCGCTTGCATGGGATGATATCGGAGAGAGGAAGATGTTAGGCCCGAAAATGATTGTTCAGACGGTCGAAGTGGTTAAGGGAATTAGAGAGCAACTTCGAGTTGCGCAGGACCGGCATCGTCGTTGGGCGGACCAGCATCGTAGGCCGTTAGAGTTCTCTGTTGGAGACCACGTATTCTTGCGGATCTCACCTACTCGTGGGGTCATTAGATTTGGCGTTCGCGGGAAATTGAGTGTCACTTTCTATTCCCAGAATACGTAATTTTAGAATGTATGTACTGTTTAAATGTAAATATTTTAATATTTATCATGTATTATTCTGTATTTAAATCTTTTTAATTTCATGTTAATTTATTTCCTGCAATTATTGTTCTGTATTTTACTTTCTGTATTTTATTCTCTGCTTTAGCTTTGCTATGGGTTCGGCTCAGATTGGTTTAATTATGTTGGTTCATCATGAACCGAAATAAACTCCCACCTACCACCACTCCTTCATTTAAAACCCCAAATCCTTTCTCTCTCTTCATTACTTCTTCTCATTACTCTTCTTCTTCCTCTTAACTCTCCCACCAACCTAGGAGAGCAAGGCAAGTGCCAACTTGCTTCTTGATGGATCCCCATTTTTATTGTTCCATCATCTTCCCTATTTGATTCTAAGTCTCTTTAGTACTTAGCATTTTCAATTTCCATGGCTTATTTGTTGTAGATCTAAGTTTGATATATTTTTGGTTTTTCTTGGTTTTGATCTCTAAAACTTATTTTCGAAAACTAATGGTTCTATGTTGTAGAGAATTCAATTTCATGCAGTTTTGGCTTTTGTTTCGCTTGATTTCGACTTCGGATGAGTAAGTTATGGCCATTACAAGTTTTCAGAACTTTCATGGCTGAACTGGCTGTTTGGGGACGATGAACCCCATGCGCCGGGAACCCCATGCGCCCGGGAGGCCATGCGCCGGGAGGCCATGCGCCGTGAAGTCCCGGCAACGCATTCTTTGACTTCGAACGTGTCATGCGCGTAGGTTCCTTACGCGCATGTACTGAAGACGCAACGTGAGTATCCCATGCGCCGAATGTGCAGGAATCACAGCGCATGAGATTGTTTATTTCCCAATCCTTTCCCACAGCGCATGAGATTATTTATTTTCCAATCCTTTCCCACAGCGCATGAGATTGTTTATTTCCCAATCCTTTCCCACACTTTCCCACAGCGTATGAGATTATTTATTTTCCAATCCTTTCCCACAGCACATGAGATTGTTTATTTCCCAATCCTTTTCCACAGCGCATGAGATTATTTATTTCCCAATCCTTTCCCACAGCGCATGAGATTATTTATTTCCCAATCATTATTTATCTTCCAATTTTATTTCCCAAATTTGGTATTAATTAACATTGATTGTTATCTTGATTAATTATTGATCATGCGTTCCTAGATGGAACTAAGAGACTGGCTAGTCGTCTTATTGAATTAAATGGAATAAGACACGTTCATATTAAATATGAACTATTGTAATCGATTGGCCGATCCCGAATATTGGCATACAGGCATATGCAGGCTTCAATTTATTTATTTCTCTACAAAAGCAGTATGTGTACTTTATGGTCAAGGTATGATTTATTTCGTGGTTAGTTTTGATTGTTGTATTACGCTATGTAAGACCTACAACCTAACCGCACGGATATCGTTGTAGAGTTGGGCATATCGTACTTTGTACGAAAGTACTCATTCTGAATGACCATGATCCACGACATGGAATTTCACTTAACATAGAAGCTACTAAGTTAAATAAAATAATGATTGCGTGGAGAGTATGGATTTTCGAGTTCTTAAATGACAGCCCTCTTGGGACTATTAGTGCCCGACAGGCCGGCTGGTTCCCACAGATACTACAAATCTGCCACACGGGCAGGGAGCGGTATCTGCTTATATTATTATATATTGTATATTGATGACGGCCATCCCGCTGGGACTCGTCTAATTCATGATTGGCGCAATTGATTGATTGGATAGACTAGCCTTGCTTGCCCATAGTAAGAACTGAGAAATCCTTATTGCATAATTTCAGGATAACTTGGGACTCACAGTAGTAAGCCGTATGAGTTGGATGGCCGTTTAATTTGATTTGTTTGTGTACTGTACCTACTCTGTTACCTGACTGAGATGATCAGAGCATCAGGACATGACGGGCCAACTTCTGTCCTTATTTGGTTGGGAGGTTGGTTCGAAGTGTCGTGATGTTATGTGAATCCCAGTAGCGAACAGAGATCTATTATTATATTCTCTTATTTACTGGTTTAATGTCTCATATCGTGCTTCCTTGTGGTACTTGCTATTAGAGGTCTAACCTTTCTGGTTTTGTATGGCCAGATTTAGAGCCGGTCCCCGAGGACTCAGCTTACTTCCACCTCCAAGATGGTCAATACTAGAGGAATGATCGCAGGAGGACTCGAGTGGGTTCCTTACTTCCACGCTCGTTTTGTTACTTACTTTATATTTTGCCGTTTGGCACCGACATGTTAGTCGGATTGTCTTGTACTTACCTTTACATAATTGTAATTAAGTCAGACTGCAGCTGATAACAATTGTGTATATGTTGCTATATCATCTGGCTATGTTTTATAAAGCCAGATCTCAAGAACATTTTGATTAAGCGTTTGGGATGCCTTATTGCTTTATCTTAAAATGTTCTCTGTTATTGCTTCTTGTTTGAATGATTGAGACAATAGATGTGAAGTGACCATAGCGAGACTTTCATGTAGTATGCACCCCCTTGTCTTTTAGACAGCATTGATCGTATTATACGGTATTCATCTACCCGTAATACGTAGCTGGCTGAGTCATTCCCCCGCTCTCCAGTATTCTGGTTCTGGGACGTGACAAGGTTTTAGTGGTGGCCCATGCAGGTCTGATTTCAGACTTGTGGGATGTTTGATTTATATGATGTCTCAATCACACATGTTTCCCCTTGATCTCCTGATCCGTTATTCTTGATTCTAACTTGACATTCCGGTATTCTTTGACTTCATTGATCTTCCCTATCCGATCGTTTGATTGTTCTCTTGTCCCTTTTCTTAGGGGCACTTCGTCCGCATCTGTCAGGACTGGACAGCAGCAACAAGAGCAACATGGACAACCTGACCAAGTTGGTCAGCAACAAGGACCAGAACCACTTCATGAGACTATTCAAGAAGAAGTGATAGTGGAACCAGCAACTGGACCGCAGTATCCGGAAGTTCCAACACCACCAATAGTTCCACCGACCCCTATGGAAGTGGACACACCACCTCTTCTCGAGATCATGAGAGGGATGATGGCTACTCAGCAACACCAGATGTTAGCCCAGGAGTGCATGCACGCTCAGTTATAAGAGCAGAATGTATTACTCAACCAAGGATTGCAGACGGCTTTATAAAGAGGGGCAAGGACAGATTCATGAGCGTCAGCCAGGTTTTGCAAGTACAACCCCCGCCGTTTTGAAGGCACGGAGGATGCCATCTCAGCAGATGCATGGCTTAAGGACATTGAGGCTATTTTGATAGCCGCTAAGGTGCCGGCAGAAGAACGTGTGGATCAGGTGAAGTTGTTACTTCAGGATCTCGCACGTGATCGGTGGAAATCAGAGGAGTTAGGCATCAGACATCCTGTGGCTTGAGACAATTTTACAACAAGATTCAAGACAAAGTACTATGGAGTTGTGGCACAGTTTGAGCTACAACAGAAGTTTATCAACCTCAGACAGGCTGGCAAGACTGTAGATGCTTATGCAGCAGAGTTCTGCAGATTAAGTAGGTTCGCCCCAGAGATGGTAGCAACAGAGAGCCAGAGGGCTATGAGGTTCCAGCAAGGGTTTCATCTTGAGCTCTTGCAATTGATAGAGGGGCACAATTACCAGACTTTTGGTGAAGTATTGACGGCAACTCGAAGGCATGAGATAACCATTCAGAGGCTTACGGCAAGGACTGGAGGTCAGAAGAGATCCCACAGTCAGATTGAAGGAGGAGGGGAAGCAGCGCCCCGAACGACAGCACCGTCCCTTGGCATCCGCATTCATGATGTGGCGATGCGAGGGCCAGCACCACCACCCAGGCAGCAGCAACAGCAACAGAGGAAGAACCAGCAACCCCCAGCGGGCTACACTTATTGTTGAAAGTTAGGGCATACTAGAGATGTGTGTCGGACATTGAACGGGCAGTGTTTGATATGTGGGAATCCAGATCATCGGGTTACCACATGTCCCATGAATTTGAGGTCAGGAGGACCAGGGCAATAATTTTCTGCTCTGCCAGCACCAGGGGCAGGACAATATCGAGGACCAGCGGTAGCAGTGAGGCCGTTGGCACAGCGCCCGTTCATGCCGCAGGCTCAGATGTTTCGGCAGCAGGGACCGCCGATGCAGCAACACCAGCATAGACCACCCCAGCATCACCAAGGTAGGGGCCAGCGGCAGCACCAGGCTAGGCCGCAGCATGGAAACCAGCAAGGAGGCCGAGGGCAGGCATTCACTCTGTCCTTGGAAGAGGCATTGGCATCAGGAGATGTTGTGGCAGGTAACATTCTCGTCGCCTCATATCCCGCAGTAGCATTGTTTGATTCGGGAGCATCATACTCATTTATATCTGCACAATTTGTAACACGGCTAGGAATGGAGTTTGAGGCATTGCCAGGGAGGTTGAATATACTCACTGGTAATGGGCTCGTAGGAGTTAGTAGAGTTATTCTAGCATATAGCGTTGTAGTTTGCGGGCATTCCTTACCCGCCCGGTTGATAGAATTTCCTGTTGGAAATTTCGACGTTATCTTAGGCATGGACTGGCTGAAAGACAGTCATGCGACAATAGATTGTCGTAGTGGGAGTGTATCTTTTGATATTTCAGGCATGAAGCGGTTTACCTTAGTCAGATCAGTAGCAACTCAACAAAAGCAGGGAGTAGTGACGGCAATGGAAGAAGTTCAAGTCCCGAAGGTAGTTGAAGAGTTTTTAGACGTATTTCTTGAAGAACTTCCAGGTCTACCACCAGTTAGAGATATTGAGTTTAGTATAGATTTGGTACCTGGAACTAAGCCGATATCAGATCGAGTTTACAGAATGGCGGATTCAGAGCAGGCCAAGGTATATTAGCACATAGAGGAACTGAAAGAGAAGAAGTTCATCCAAGCTAGCGTGTCACCATGGGCAGCACCAGTGGTACTTGTGGGGAAGAAGGATGGGTCATCTAGATTGTGCATCGATTACAGGAAGCTTAACGCGGCAATAGTGAAGAACAAGTACCCACTACCCAGGATCGACGACTTATTTGATCAGTTGAGCAAAGCTAGAGTTTTCTCCAAGATAGATCTTCGTTCAGGATATCATCAAGTGAGGGTTCGGAAGGAAGACATTCCTAAGACAGCATTCAGGTCGAAGTATGGGCATTATGAATTCTTAATAATGCCGTTTGGTTTGACCAATGCTCCAGCAATCTTTATGGATTTAATGAATCGCATCTTTATGCCGTACTTGGATCAATTTGTCGTTGTATTTCTCGACGACATTCTTGTATATTCAACTAGTGAAGAGGAGCATGGAGATCACCTTCATAAGGTGTTACAGGTTCTGAGAGATAACCAGTTGTACGCCAAGCTCAGCAAATATGAGTTTTGGTCGGATTATATTTCATTTTTGGGTCATATCATATCAGGAGCTGGAGTAGCAGTAGATCCCAAGAAGGTAGAAGCAGTGAAAAGTTGGCCAGTACCCAAGATCGTAGCAGATGTGCGGAGTTTCTTGGGATTGGCAGGATATTACAGAAGGTTTGTATCAGACTTTGCGAGGCTTTCAGCACCCATGACCCGATTGACACGGAAAGATGTGCCATTCGTCTGGTCAGCAGAATGCCAGACATCATTTGAGAATTTGAAGCAGAAGTTGATATCAGCGCCTATTCTTACATTGCCAGTTGGGCCCGGAGGTTTTATAGTATATTATGATGAGTCAGGAAAAGGACTTGGATGTGTCCTTATGCAACATGGGAAGGTGATAGCGTACGCATCTAGGCAACTTCGGGACCACGAGAAGAATTACTCGACTCATGACTTGGAGTTGGCAGCAGTAGTATTTGCTTTGAAGCTATGGAGGCATTACTTATATGGTGATCGAGTGGACATATACACAGACCACAAAAGTCTGAGGTACATCTTTACTCAGAAGGAGCTGAACATGAGGCAGAGAAGATGGTTGGAGTTGATCAAGGATTACGACGTGGAGCTTCAGTATCACCCAGGCAAGGCTAATGTGGTAGCAGATGCTCTCAGCAGGAGAGGCAGCACATTTATTTAACAACACAGAGGCATATTTTAGAAGACCTTCAGGAGATGGGCATCGAGGTTATACTTCCTAGTGATGTAGGAGTACTGGCGAGTCTACAAGTTCAATCTGACTTGGTAGACAGGATCAAGGCAGCTCAGGCACAGGACCTGAGGATTCAGGAGCTTAGAGCAGAATGTGAGTCAGGACTCAGGAAGGAGATGCAAATCTATGAGGATGGTACACTTAGGTTTGGATCGCGTCTATGTGTGCCTAGTGGAGTGTCACGCCCCAGATCCAGAATACTGGAGAGCGTGGGCAGACACAGCCAGCTACGTATATTGAAATAGAATACATCTCAACTATACGGTCACGGCTGTCTGGATATGAGGGTTTACTACAAGCCAGCAGTCTCTTAATGTCAAGCCTATTGTCTCAATCTCAAGCAATTAACAGAGTTACAAGATGTTAGAGCATCAAATATATATATATAAGGCGTCCCAAATATTACATATTGGATGATCATGAAGCTAGTCGTACAAAATGATAGGACTAGCAAGAGTTCAGTCGTACATGATCAACCCTAGGATTTGTTAATCATGTTTACAGCCCGTAGGCAGACAGTAAGTAAATGTGCATCGAGCTAACAGATGCTCGTCGGCTAAACGCCTCAAAAGAATGAATTTACATATAAGTGGGTGAAGACAAAAAAAAGAAAACCCACTCGTAGCCCGGGTTCCGTCTAGTGTTCACCATTGGGCTGGAAGCTTGGTAGATCCTCGGGAGCTGCTCCGAAATCTGGCCACACAAAACCAGCTGGGTCAAACCCCAGAAAGAGCAAGTGCCACAAAGGAGGCCACAAATAAGAACAAAAGCCAGCATATCAGAACATAAGAAATAAAGGAAGTACAAGTAATAAAAATACACAGAGCGATAAACGACTAGGGATGTAGAACCATTCCGGGAGCCAGGTTACAATCCTTAAACCAAACAAGGACCGGGATTGTACCCCTTCGCCTGAGTAGTTCACCGTCTCTACCCATTTATCGTTAGGGATAAGTAAAACAATCATGATCAAGAGTTCCAGGTGCAGGGGCTAGACAAAACTTAAACGGGGCTGGACACCATTCATCCACAATCGGCCAAGCAAGTACTACGGCTTACTACTTTAACTAACTAGGGTTATCACAAGCCTAATTACTAACAAGATGCAAGTGAGAAACTCCCAGTCCCAAGCCCTGCAGACCATCCAGTTATCCTTCCGCGGGTTGAGAGTATAGGTGGGTACATCGCCCGGGAGACAAATGTACCCTTAGGTGACTTAGAGGTGCAACACATGACAGTGTGCTGGAAATGTGCTCTACTCATCGGCAAGCTACAAGTCCATTAATGCCTCCAGATAACGAGACTGCCTGTGACCGGAAATTCTCCATGTTCTAATTTGGTCTACTCATTACCTAGTCCAATTTTAGTGTGAGTCCCTTGCCGTGGTACCCAGGGGATCACGTCCTAGGCATGATGCAAGACTGGACAAGTAGCTTAAGCAAGCACAGGATGCACACCCACGGTGTCATGTCAAGTAGCAAGTCAGGTGAGCCTACCGCAGTAGCCCAAATTATCAATTCATCAGGTCATGGTCTCTTGTCGAGTTACATGTTGCCAAGTCATGTTCAAGTCATCAGGTCGGTTTACAAGTTGCAGGTTGAAGAAAAATAACAAGTCACAAAAACTCCAATTTGTGTCCAAGCATGTCAAGCCCAATCAAGTGATGTAGTGGACATTAAACATCAAAAGCTCCAATAAAACCAAATGGAGAATCCCAGAGAAAACATTAAAATCACGGGGGAGTAAGGCAAACAGAAGAGCGCGCGCGTAAGGCCTTGGGCGGCTCGCATAAGGGAACAGGGGCAAGCGCGCAATAGAACGGGAGAGGGACCCACATGCAAAATGGCGGCTGAAACAAGGGGGGGCCACACGCGCAGAGCGCGCGCGTAAGGCAGCAAGAAAAGGGGGGGGGCCACGCACGTGGACGTGCGTAGAGGAGGTGCTGCTCCCGCGCACAGCAAAAAGGAAAGGGCCCCACGCTGGCGCCAGCAGCTGGGAACGGGAGAGGGCCCCACACGCGCAGAGCGCGCGCGCGTAATGCAGCGAGAAAAAGGGGCCCACTGCTGCGTAGAGGCTGCGCGGCTGCCGCGTAGAGCTAGGGGCCCGCTGCTTGCGTAGAGGCTGCGCAGAGGGGAAAAGGAGGAGGGGGCGCCCCCCACACGCGCAGAGCCGCTCGCGTAAAGCGCTGGCCGCTGGCAGCACGCGTAGCGGCTGCAACCGCATGGCGTAACACCACTGGTGTTGCCAACAAAGGGAAAGGAGGAGTTCTTCTCCTACCTCTAGCTGAGAGGAAGAACCCAACCCCTAAAACTTGCAAAATCCATAACTTTCTCATTTTAAAACGAAATCAGATTTCGTAAAGACTAAAGTTGTATAAAACTTAATTCTCCACAACATAAAAACCTCAAAAACCATCCAAATCAAAGTTTATTAAATGAATTTCAAGGAAAACCGAGATTAATGAAAAGTTAGATCTAGAGAGATCCATGCTTCAAATCAAGAAGTTCCAAGTTCTAATATTGTTCTAAACTAGCTAAACAAACTTTCGAACAAGAAGAATCATGGTTTCTTTTCTTTTGATGGCAAGATGCACTTGCCTATGGTGGAGTTAAAGGGTTTTAAGAGGAAGAAGAAGAAGAGGATGCTGGTGGTGTTGATGTTAATGAAGAGAGAGAATGGTAGGTAAGGTTATTAATGGGTGGTGGTGTGGTGGAGGTAAGGGATAGTGTAGGTTAAAGTGATCCATAGCAATTCCGACCAAAGCAAGCCAGGCCGAACCCTCCAAGGGCCCATCTCCTATGAAATAATAATAATAATAATAATAATAAAAAAATTAAACCCAAATCCGTAATGCAACCCAATAAGTTAATAAAGTCGGCCCAAGGCCAAATACGGGAAATACAGGAAAATAATTACCAGAAAATTCAAGAAAATTCCAAATGCGCACAGGAATACGAAATACGGGAACCGAAGGTGACAACTCTACCCACCTTAAAGGAATTCCGTCCTCGGAATTAAATCAAGGAGTTAGAGATTGCCACGACAAGCTACACTAACCACAGACAGACTAAGCAGGCAATCATACAATCATACATTCAAGCAAGGATGGAGAAGGCGTAAGGCACAAGGAAGACATTATACCTTACGAGTCAAACAGGTAGGGATATCGCGATCGGATGTCGTCCTCACGCTCCCATGTTGACTCACCCAGAGAGTGATGACCCCAAGCAACACGGACTAAGTTAATAGTCTTGTTCTTGAGCGTCTTTTCTCTCCGGTCCAATATAGACACGGGCCTCTCCTCATACGAAAGGTTGGTACCAACAACCAATTCCGAATGATCTAGGATATGGCTCGGGTCCGGGATGTACCGTCTTAATTGGGACACATGGAATACATCATGTACCTCACTTAGCGACGGCGGAAGAGCGAGACGATAGGATACATCACCTACTCGCTCTAGAATATCGAACGGCCCTATATACCTAGGACTAAGCTTTCCCCGTACGCCAAAACGAATGACGCCACGGGTAGGCGAGATCCTAAGGAATACATGGTCGCCGACGGCAAATTCTAAGGGACGCCGATGAGCATCGGCCCAATGGCGCTGGCGATCCTGAGCAACTCGGAGGTGTTCTCTGACTTTCCTGACCACTTCAACCGTCTGAGAAATTAGTTCTGGACCGAGCATCTGCCTCTCTCCAACATCGTCCCATGCTAACGGAGATCTGCACTTCCTGCCATACAGAGCCTCGAAGGGAGCCATCTGGATACTGGCCTGGAAACTATTGTTGTACGAGAATTCCACCAGGTGCAGGTGATCCTCCCACGAACCACCGAAGTCAAGAGTACATGACCGTAACATATCTTCGAGAGTTTGTATAGTACGCTCTGACTGCCCATCTGTTTGCGGGTGATACGCTGAGCTGAACTTGAGATGAGTCCCCAAACTTTGATGAAGACTGCGCCAGAAGTGCGATGTAAATCTCGTATCCCTGTCTGATACTATGCTGACTGGCACTCCGTGAAGTCTGACAATCTGCCTGAGATACATCTCTGCTAGCTGTGCCGTCGACTGTCCAACTCTAAATGGAAGAAAGTGTGCCACCTTGGTAAGCCTGTCCACAATGACCCAAATAGCATCTCTGCCTGCCGGAGACCTGGGTAATCCAGTCATGAAATCCATGGTTATGTGTTCCCATTTCCATTCTGGGATCGGTAAAGGTTGAAGAAGTCCAGCTGGCCTCTGATGTTCAGCCTTGACCTGTTGGCAAACCAAACATCGAGAGACATACCGGGCTATCTCCCTCTTCATACCATTCCACCAAAAGTGCTGACGAATATCTCTGTACATCTTCGTGCCGCCTGGGTGAATGGAGTACTGCGAACTGTGAGCCTCTGCCATGACTTCCTGTCTGATATCTCTACTGGGTACACAAAGACGCGAGCCGTGTCGAAGTGTACCATCTTTATGAATACATAACTCTGGCCTTCTTCCCGCTTCACACTCAGCTCTGAGCCGCTGAATCTTGGAATCTGTTAACTGTGTTGTCCGAATCCTCTCAACTATGGTGGACTGAATCTGCAAGCTAGCCATCATGGCCACATTGGAAGGGAGGACAACTTCAATTCCCATCTTCTGAAGATCTGCCAATAGATCTGGTTGTGCCGTCAGGAAATAAACTCCGGCTCTCCTGCTCAATGCATCTGCTACCACGTTGGCCTTCCCTGGGTGATACTGCAAGTTCACATCATAGTCCACAAGTAGCTCGAGCCATCTTCTCTGCCGCATATTAAGATCTTTCTGGGTGAAAACATATTTCAGGCTCTTGTGGTCAGTGAATATCTCCACTCTGTCTCCGTACAAATAGTGTCTCCAAAGCTTCAGAGCAAACACTACCGCGGCCAATTCCAAGTCGTGGGTCGGGAAATTCTTCTCATGATCACGAAGTTGACGTGATGCATAAGCAATTACCTTCCCATGCTGCATCAAAACACATCCCAATCCTCTGCCTGAAGCGTCGCAATAAACTGTGAATCCTCCGGTCCCATCTGGAAGTGTGAGAATGGGAGCCGTAATCAAACCTCGCTTCAACTTCTCAAATGATTCCTGACACTCTGCTGTCCAAACAAACGGCACATCCTTGCGGGTCAACTGGGTCATCGGCGCTGAAATCCTTGCAAAATCTGAGACGAACCGCCGGTAGTAGCCGGCCAATCCTAGAAAGCTGCGAACCTCTGCCACTGAACTGGGTACTGGCCATGACTCGATAGCCACAATCTTCTGGGGATCCACTTCCACTCCTCCTCTGGTAATGATGTGACCCAAGTACGAAATGCGATCGAGCCAGAACTCGCATTTACTGAACTTGGCGTACAACTGGTGCTCTCTGAGAATCTGGAGAACAACTCTGAGATGCTGCTCATGCTCTGCTTCACTCTTGCTGTAGACCAGGATGTCATCAAGGAACACTATCACAAACTGATCCAAGTAAGGCATGAAAATACGGTTCATGAGATCCATGAACACTGCCGGCGCATTGGTTGCTCCAAAGGGCATAACTAGAAACTCCCAATGCCCGTACCTAGATCTGAACGCCGTCTTCGGGATGTCCTGCTCTCTAACTCTGATCTGGTGGTATCCTGACCGCAAGTCTATCTTCGAGAAAACTGAAGCCCCTTTGAGTTGATCAAACAAGTCATCTATCCTCGGGAGAGGGTATCTGTTTTTGATTGTCACTGAATTCAAGGTACGATAATCTACACATAGCCTAGACGTACCATCCTTCTTTTTCACAAGAAGCATTGGGGCTCCCCAAGGCGATCCACTAGCACGAATGAATCCCTTGGTTCTAAGTTCTTCAATCATATTGTACAAGATCTCTAACTCTGAAGGTGCCATTCTGTAGACTCGCTCTGATACTGGTGCTGTCCCAGGAATCAAGTCTATGGTGAACTCGATCTCCCGCTCTGGCGGCATCCCTGGAAGTTCCTCTGGAAAGACATCTGGAAACTCTTCAACTATCCGGGGCAACTGCACTGCTGCTACTGCCATCCGCAATACTGGAGGAGATGGCTCTACGGCGCCTCTGGAAAAGGAGAACTCTGGCTCCCCGGGAATACTAAAGACAACTCTGCCAACATGGCAGTCTATCCTAGCATAATGGTTCCTCAACCAATCCATGCCTAGGACTACATCATAGTCTGCCATAGGGAATTCTATGAATCTAGCGGGGAACTCTCTACCGCTAACTACGATCCGACACGAGGAAAACACTCGATCTACTCCCATAAGACCATTACCAGTAAGTATATTGAGCCTCACTGATAATGACTCGGGCTCCAATCCTATCCGTGTCGCGAATCGTGCAGACATGAATGAATGTGATGCACCAGAATCAAATAATACAGATGCTGGAAAGGTGTTGACGAGAATAGTACCTGCCACTACCTCACCTGGTGCAACTTCTTCTTCCATGGTCATCATCATAGCCTGACCTCTAGCTGCGGGTCCCCTCTGCTGGAAACCTCTCTGCCTGCTCTGCACTGGAGCCTGGGTGAACTGCTGCTGGTTCTGCTGCTGGAAGGCCTGGGCCTGGGTCGCCAATGGCCTCGGGTACTGCTGTTGCTGCTGAGGTACTGGTGCCGGTCCTCTAACCGATGGACTGGTTAGGTTGGACGAGGATGAGCTACCCCTATTCGGGCAGGCTCCTATCTTGTGATCAGCCGCTCCACAAGCCAGGCACAATCCCTGCGCCCTCCGACACTCTGCCACTACATGGCCCGGCTTCCCGCAATGAGAACATCCCACCGCGGAAGACTGCTTCTGCTTCTGCTGCTGCGGGTACGTCGGGATCGAATGCTGAACCGACGTCACTGAGGCCGCCCGCCTCGGAGTTCCAATGGTTATACCCCTAGCTGCCGGGGTTGGGGCTGATGATTGGTGCATCTGACTATGGGACCGCTTCCTGCCTCCGGTCCTGTCCACAATTCTCTGGGAGGTGTACTCATGCCTCCTAGCCGCCCTCAATACTGCGTCGAACGTCTGGTGCTCGAACTGCTCAACTGCCAACAAGATTTCTAAATGCAGCCCCTGCTGGAACCGCTGGGCCTTATCATACTCGGTTGCCACCAAGGTGGGGGCAAACCTACTCAGTCTAGAAAACTCGGTCGCATAGCCATCGACCGTCCTGCCGCCTTGCTTCAAGTTGGTAAATCTGGTCTGCAGATCGTACCGAGCCACAGCATCAAAGTACTTCGTCTGGAATCTCTCTCTGAACGTCGTCCAAGTAACTGGTGCCGCCAATCCCATGGCCTGAGCTGCCCACCAATCGCGAGCCAAGTCTAACAACTGTAGCCGTACCACCGCCACCTTCTCATTCTCAGGTGTCCTAGCTGCTTCTAGAACCACCTCGGTATCCTGAAGCCAAGCATCCGCGGCAACCGCATCTTCACTGCCGTCAAAGAAGGGAGGGTTCAAGCGCTTGAAACTGTTGGCTGCCTGATTTCCTGGATGACCGCCTCTGGTCTAGGCATCTGCCACAGTCTGGTGCAAGGCGTCTCCGCGACGATCCTGGGAAGCTATCAAGGTTCTGATGAGGCCTACTAGGGTGCCATTATCTGGCTCAGCGGGCTGGACGGGCCGAACTGGTGACTCTCCTCCAGTAGGTATTACCCTGGAGGCGACTCCGGAATGCTGGGCTTGATCTCCAGGTTGCTGCTGGCCCACGGGAGGTGCTCCACCCTGTTGATTGACGGGGTCAGGTACAGTGCCGCTGAAGAAGACGACACAGGAAAACAATGAGGAAGGACCAGGAAGGATCAATGAGACAAGCATGTAATCAGGGCAAGGATTTCAGGGATTTGAAAATACGGGTGGAGATCAAGGACGAATACTGATTGAGACATCTAACGGTAAACCCTCACATTTCTTGATTGACAAGACCTGCATGGGCCACCACTTAAACCGTATCACGCCCCAGATCCAGAATACTGGAGAGCGGGGGCAGACACAGCCAGCTACGTATATTGAAATAGAATACATCTCAACTATACGGTCACGGCTGTCTGGATATGAGGGTTTACTACAAGCCAGCAGTCTCTTAATGTCAAGCCTATTGTCTCAATCTCAAGCAATTAACAGAGTTACAAGATGTTAGAGCATCAAATATATATATATAAGGCGTCCCAAATATTATATATTGGATGATCATGAAGCTAGTCGTACAAAATGATAGGACTAGCAAGAGTTCAGTCGTACATGATCAACCCTAGGATTTGTTAATCATGTTTACAGCCCGTAGGCAGACAGTAAGTAAATGTGCATCGAGCTAACAGATGCTCGTCGGCTAAACGCCTCAAAAGAATGAATTTACATATAAGTGGGTGAAGACAAAAAAAAGAAAACCCACTCGTAGCCCGGGTTCCGTCTAGTGTTCACCATTGGGCTGGAAGCTTGGTAGATCCTCGGGAGCTGCTCCGAAATCTGGCCACACAAAACCAGCTGGGTCAAACCCCAGAAAGAGCAAGTGCCACAAAGGAGGCCACAAATAAGAACAAAAGCCAGCATATCAGAACATAAGAAATAAAGGAAGTACAAGTAATAAAAATACACAGAGCGATAAACGACTAGGGATGTAGAACCATTCCGGGAGCCAGGTTACAATCCTTAAACCAAACAAGGACCGGGATTGTACCCCTTCGCCTGAGTAGTTCACCGTCTCTACCCATTTATCGTTAGGGATAAGTAAAACAATCATGATCAAGAGTTCCAGGTGCAGGGGCTAGACAAAACTTAAATGGGGCTGGACACCATTCATCCACAATCGGCCAAGCAAGTACTACGGCTTACTACTTTAACTAACTAGGGTTATCACAAGCCTAATTACTAACAAGATGCAAGTGAGAAACTCCCAGTCCCAAGCCCTGCAGACCATCCAGTTATCCTTCCGCGGGTTGAGAGTATAGGTGGGTACATCGCCCGGGAGACAAATGTACCCTTAGGTGACTTAGAGGTGCAACACATGACAGTGTGCTGGAAATGTGCTCTACTCATCGGCAAGCTACAAGTCCATTAATGCCTCCAGATAACGAGACTGCCTGTGACCGGGAATTCTCCATGTTCTAATTTGGTCTACTCATTACCTAGTCCAATTTTAGTGTGAGTCCCTTGCCGTGGTACCCAGGGGATCACGTCCTAGGCATGATGCAAGACTGGACAAGTAGCTTAAGCAAGCACAGGATGCACACCCACGGTGTCATGTCAAGTAGCAAGTCAGGTGAGCCTACCGCAGTAGCCCAAATTATCAATTCATCAGGTCATGGTCTCTTGTCGAGTTACATGTTGCCAAGTCATGTTCAAGTCATCAGGTCGGTTTACAAGTTGCAGGTTGAAGAAAAATAACAAGTCACAAAAACTCCAATTTGTGTCCAAGCATGTCAAGCCCAATCAAGTGATGTAGTGGACATTAAACATCAAAAGCTCCAATAAAACCAAATGGAGAATCCCAGAGAAAACATTAAAATCACGGGGGAGTAAGGCAAACAGAAGAGCGCGCGCGTAAGGCCTTGGGCGGCTCGCGTAAGGGAACAGGGGCAAGCGCGCAATAGAACGGGAGAGGGACCCACATGCAAAATGGCGGCTGAAACAAGGGGGGGCCACATGCGCAGAGCGCGCGCGTAAGGCAGCAAGAAAAGGGGGGGGGGCCACGCACGTGGACGTGCGTAGAGGAGGTGCTGCTCCCGCGTACAGCAAAAAGGGAAGGGCCCCACGCTGGCGCCAGCAGCTGGGAACGGGAGAGGGCCCCACACGCGCAGAGCGCGCGCGCGTAATGCAGCGAGAAAAAGGGGCCCACTGCTGCGTAGAGGCTGCGCGGCTGCCGCGTAGAGCTAGGGGCCCGCTGCTTGCGTAGAGGCTGCGCAGAGGGGAAAAGGAGGAGGGGGCGCCCCCCACACGCGCAGAGCCGCTCGCGTAAAGCGCTGGCCGCTGGCAGCACGCGTAGCGGCTGCAACCGCATGGCGTAACACCACTGGTGTTGCCAACAAAGGGAAAGGAGGAGTTCTTCTCCTACCTCTAGCTGAGAGGAAGAACCCAACCCCTAAAACTTGCAAAATCCATAACTTTCTCATTTTAAAACGAAATCAGATTTCGTAAAGACTAAAGTTGTATAAAACTTAATTCTCCACAACATAAAAACCTCAAAAACCATCCAAATCAAAGTTTATTAAATGAATTTCAAGGAAAACCGAGATTAATGAAAAGTTAGATCTAGAGAGATCCATGCTTCAAATCAAGAAGTTCCAAGTTCTAATATTGTTCTAAACTAGCTAAACAAACTTTCGAACAAGAAGAATCATGGTTTCTTTTCTTTTGATGGCAAGATGCACTTGCCTATGGTGGAGTTAAAGGGTTTTAAGAGGAAGAAGAAGAAGAGGATGCTGGTGGTGTTGATGTTAATGAAGAGAGAGAATGGTAGGTAAGGTTATTAATGGGTGGTGGTGTGGTGGAGGTAAGGGATAGTGTAGGTTAAAGTGATCCATAGCAATTCCGACCAAAGCAAGCCAGGCCGAACCCTCCAAGGGCCCATCTCCTATGAAATAATAATAATAATAATAATAATAAAAAAATTAAACCCAAATCCGTAATGCAACCCAATAAGTTAATAAAGTCGGCCCAAGGCCAAATACGGGAAATACAGGAAAATAATTACCAGATGGTCGAGTTCTCATATAACAACAGTTATCAAGCCAGTATCCAGATGGCGCCATTTGAAGCACTATATGGTAAGAAGTGTAGGTCGCCGCTTGCATGGGATGATATCAGGGAGAGGAAGATGCTAGGCCCGAAAATGATTGTTCAGATGGTTGAAGTGGTTAAGGGAATTAGAGAGCGACTTCGAGTTGCGCAGGACCGGCATCGTCATTCGGCGGACCGGTATCGTAGGCCGCTAGAGTTTTCTGTTGGGGACCACGTGTTCTTGCGGATCTCACCTACCCGTGGGGTCATTAGGTTTGGCGTTCGCGGAAAGTTGAGTCCGCGGTACGTAGGCCCATTTGTTATTCTTGATCGGATAGGCGATGTTGCTTATCGTTTATCCCTTCCACCTTCGTTACAAGAGCTGCATGACGTATTTCATGTATCTCAGTTGCGAAGGTATGTATCGGACCCAAGCCATGTCCTTGATCATTCTGAGCTGGTTATTGGTACCAACCTGTCTTACGAGGAACAGCCTGTGTCTATTTTGGACCGAAGAGAGAAGATACTCAAGAATCGAACAATTAACCTTGTCCGGGTTTCTTGGGGTCATCACTCTTTAGGAGAGTCAACGTGGGAACGTGAGGATGATATCCGTTCATGGTATCCGTACCTGTTTGACTCACAAGGTATATTTCCTTCTGTATATCTTGATTGTCTTAACTCCTCATGCTTGTCACCTTATGAGTAGAATTACTTAATGTTGTAGATTGTTAGATGTAGATACATTACTTGTTATTATCATTGTAGAATGATTGCTTACTCAGTTGTTTATACTTAGAATAGTTTAGCTTCGATATTTCTATCATGCTTGGATCTAAAATTCTGAGGACGGAATTTTTCTAAGGAGGGTAGAGATGTCACTTCCTATTCCCAGAATACGTATTTTTAGAATGTATGTACTGTTTAAATGTAAATATTTTAATATTTATCATGTATTATTCTGTATTTAAATTCCTTTAATTTCATGTTAATTTATTTCCTGCAATTATTATTCTGTATTTTACTTTCTGTATTTTATTCTCTGCTTTAGCTTTGCTATGGGTTCGGCTCAGATTGATTTAATTATGTTGGTTCATCATGAACCGAAATAAACCCCCACCTACCACCACTCCTTCATTTAAAATCCAAAATCCTTTCTCTCTCTTCATTACTTCTTCTCATTACTCTTCTTCTTCCTCTTAACACTCCCACCAACCTAGGAGAGCAAGGCAAGTGCCAACTTGCTTCTTGATGGATCTCCATTTTTATTGTTCCATCATCTTCCCTATTTGATTCTAAGTCTCTTTAGTACTTAGCATTTTCAATTTCCATGGCTTATTTGTTGTAGATCTAAGTTTGATATATTTTTTATTTTTCTTGGTTTTGATCTCTAAAACTTACTTATTTTCGAAAACTAATGGTTTTATGTTATAAAAAATTCAATTTCATGCAGTTTTGGCTTTTGTTTCGCTTGATTTCGACTTCGGATGAGTAAGTTATGGCCATTACAAGTTTTCGGAACTTTCATGGCTGAACTGGCTGTTTGGGGACGATGAACCCCATGCGCCGGGAACCCCATGCGCCCGGGAGGCCATGCACCATGAAGTCCCGACAACGCATTCTTTGACTCCGAGCGTGTCATGCGCGTAGGTTCCTTACGCGCATGTACTGAAGACGCAACGTGAGTATCCCATGCGCCGAATGTGCAGGAATCACAGCGCATGAGATTGTTTATTTCCCAATCCTTTTCCACAGCGCATGAGATTATTTATTTCTCAATCCTTTCCCACAGCGCATGAGATTGTTTATTTTCCAATCCTTTCCCACACTTTCCCACAGCGCATGAGATTATTTATTTTCCAATTCTTTCCCACAACGCATGAGATTATTTATTTCCCAATCCTTTTCCACAGCGCATGAGATTATTTATTTTCTAATCCTTTTCCACAGCGCATGAGATTATTTATTTCCCAATCATTATTTATCTTCCAATTTTATTTCCCAAATTTGGTATTAATTAACATTGATTGTTATCTTGATTAATTATTGATCATGCGTTCCTAGATGGAACTAAGAGACTGGCTAGTCGTCTTATTGAATTAAATGGAATAAGACACGTTCATATTAAATATGAAGTATTGTAATCGATTGGCCGATCCCGAATATTGGCATACATGCATATGCAGGCTTCAATTTATTTATTTCTCTACAAAAGCAGCATGTGTACTTTATGGTCAATGCATGATTTATTCCATGGTTAGTTTTGATTGTTGCATTACGCTATGTAAAACCTACAACCTAACCGCACGGGTATCATTGTAGAGTTGGGCATATCGTACTTTGTACGGAAGTACTCATTCTGAATGACCATGATCCACGACATGAAATTTTACTTAACATAGAAGCTACTAAGTTAAATAAAATAATGATTGCATGGAGAGTATGGATTTTTGAGTTCTTACATGGCAGCCCTCTTGGGACTATTAGTGTCCGACAGGCCGGCTGGTTCCCACAGATACTACAAATCTGCCACACGGGCAGGGAGCGGTATCTGCTTATATTATTATATATTGTATATTGATGACGGGCGTCCCGCTGGGACTCATCTAATTCATGATTGGCGCAATTGATTGATTGGATAGACTAGCCTTGCTTGCCCATAGTAAGAACTGAGAAATCCTTATTGCATAATTCCAAGATAACTTGGGACTCACAGTAGTAAGCCATAGGAGTTGGATGGCCGTTTAAGTTGATTTGTTTGTGTACTGTACCTACTCTGTTACCTGACTGAGATGATCAGAGCATCAGGACATGACAGACCAACTTCTGTCCTTGTTTGGTTGGGAGGTTGGTTCGAAGTGTCGTGATGTTACGTGAATCCCAGTAGCGAGAAGAGATCTATTATTATATTCTTTTATTTACTGGTTTAATGTCTCATATCGTGCTTCCTTGCGGTACTTGCTATTAGAGGTCTAACCTCTCTGGTTTTGCATGGCCAGATTTAGAGCCGGTCCCCGAGGACTCAGCTTACTTCCACCTCCATGATGGTCAATACTAGAGGAATGATCGCAGGAGGACTCGAGTGGGTTCCTTACTTTCCCGCTCGTTTTGTTACTTACTTTATATTTTGCCGTTTGGCACCGACATGTTAGTCGGATTGTCTTGTACTTACCTTTACATAATTGTAATTAAGTCAGACTGCAGCGGATAACAATTGTGTATATGTTGCTATATCATCTGGCTATGTTTTGTAAAGCCAGATCTCAAGAACATTTTGATTAAGCGTTTGGGACACCTTATTGCTTTATCTTAAAATGTTCTCTGTTATTGCTTCTTGTTTGAATGATTGAGACAATAGATGTGAAGTGACCAAAGCGAGACTTTCATGTAGTATGCACCCCTTGTCTTTTAGACAACATTGATCGTATTATACGGTATTCATCTACCCGTAATACGTAGCTGGCTGAGTCATTCCCCCGCTCTCCAGTATTCTGGTTCTGGGGCGTGACATTGAGTCCACGGTACGTGGGTCCATTTGTTATCCTTGATCGGATAGGCGATGTTGCTTATCGTTTATCCTTCCCACCTTCGTTACGAGAGGTGCATGACGTGTTTCATGTATCTCAGTTACGTAGGTATGTATCGGACCCAAGCCATGTCCTCGATCACTCTGAGCTAGTTGTTGGTACCAACCTGTCTTACGAGGAACAGCCTGTGTCCATTTTGGACCGAAGAGAGAAGATACTCAAGAACCGAACGATTAATCTTGTCCATGTTGCTTGAGGTCATCACTCCTTGGGAGAGTCAACGTGGGAACGTGAGGATGATATCCGATCACGGTATTCACACCTGTTTGACTCACAAGGTATATCTTTTTCTGTATACCTTGATTGTCCTGATTCTTCATGCTTATCGCTTATGGGTAGAGCTACTTGGTATCGTGGACTGATGGGTTTACATATATAGTACTTGCTTTTGATATGGTAAAATGATTGCTTGCTCCCTAAAATTGCTTGTATTAGTTTAGCTCTGATATTTCTACCTGATAGGATTTGAAATTCCGAGGACGGAATTTTTCTAAGGTGGGTAGAGATGTCACCCCCGTTCCCAGAATGCGTATTTTTATACATGTACAACTCATATATATTTATTTAGTATTTATCATGTATTATCATATTTTTAAATTCCTTTAATTTTGTGTCAATTAATTTCCTGCAATTTTATTATCTGTATTTTGTTCCTGCATTTTTATTTTCTGCATTTTCTTCCTGCTTTTATTCTCTGCTTTAGTCTTATTGGGTTCGGCCATGGAGGGTTTCGGGTTCATGGTGATCAAACCCGGCCCACAAGCTCCCACCTACCACCACCCTTCCTTTTTAAAGCTCCCTTCTTCTTCTCTCTCCTCATCACTTCTCTTCACCATTACTTCTTCTTCTTCCTCTCATCACTTCTCCACCTACCAACCACAGCAGGCAAGTGCATCTTGCTTCTTGCTTGGGGAACCATTTTTATGGTTCATTTCTCTTCCTCTCATGATCCTGAGAGAGTTTAGTTCTTACTATTTTTGATTTCTATGGCTTGTTTTCTCTAGATCTAAGTTGTTATATTTCGGTTGTCCATGGGTTCTGAACCATGGGAACTTCATTTCTGGCTTGGGACGAAGGTTCCTGAGTCACGCACACGTCTTTACATGTCTGCGTGTATTTTCAGTCACGCACACGTTCTTACGTGCGTGCGTGACATTTGCGTGCGTGACTTTGCGTGCGTGACTTTTCACGCTCACGCTGTGCTTGCGTGCGTGACATTTGCGTGCGTGACTTTTCACGCTCACGCTGTGCTTGCGTGCGTGACATTTGCGTGCGTGACTTTTCATACTCACGCTGTGCTTGCGTGCGTGACTTTTCACGCGCACATCTTTGCGTGCGTGAATTTCTTGTCACTTTTCACGTACACATCTTTGCGTGCGTGAATTTCTTGTCACTTTTTACGCACACATCTTTGCGTGCGTGAATTTCTTGTCACTTTTCACGCACACATCTTTGCGTGCGCGAATTTCTTGTCACTTTTCACGCCCACGTCTTTGCGTGCGTGAATTTCTTGTCACGCTCACCGTACGTGAGTGCGTGAGTTACTTTTCACGCTTACTTTTCACGCTCACTTTCACGCTCCCGTTATGAGTGCGTGAATTTCCCTTCACGCTCACGTGCCAGCATGAACCACTTTTCACGCTCACTCCTACCAGACTTGTTGGCGTGACTCCCTGACTTGGGTGTTTCTATTTGTTCTATCAATTCATTCATTTAATGTTGGCATGATAATTCTCCGATTATATCCTTACGCCTTTTTGCATGAACTCGATAATCTTAGCATGTTAATATTCTTAATACATATGGTTGTATAGAACGTGCCCTGTGTCTTGATTGATTGATGGATACCCAGTAAGACTGGAACTTGACCTGGAGAATTATAGACTCGACTCCATGTGATACTAGTTGACTTTCATGCCTTGTCACTATAGATAATGATTGTGACATTGACTAATAATTGATCATGCGTTTCTAGTTGGAACTAAGAGACTGGCTAGTCGTCTTATTGAATTGAATGAATAAGACACGTTCATGTAATGAACTATTGTAGTCGACTGGCTGATCCCGAAGGTTGGCATACAGGCACATGCAGGTTTCAAATTATTTATTTATTTATTTAGTTATTTATTTATCTTACAAAAATAGTACGTGTACTTTATGTTCAAGGCATGATTACTCCGTGGTTAGATTTGATTGTTGCATTACGCTATGTAAGACCTACAACATAACCGCACGGGTATCGTTGTAGAGTTGCGCATATCGTACCCCGTACAAAAGTACTCATTTGAATAACCATGATCCACGGCATGGGATTTCACTCAACGTAGAGACTATTAAGTTAAATAAAATAATGATTGCATGGAGGGAATGGATTCCCGAGTTCTTACATGGCAGCCCTCTTGGGACTAGTAGTGCCCGACAGGCCGGCTGGTTCCCACAGATACTGTAAAACTGTCACACGGGCAGAGAACGGTATCTGCTTACATTATTAAATTATACATGGAATATTAACGGCAGGCGTCCCGCTGGGACTCGTCTAACTACATGATTGGCGCAATTGATTGACTGGATAGACTAGCCTTGCTTGCACATAGTAAGAACTGAGGAATCTCTAATTGCATAATTTCAGGATAACTTGGGACTCACAACAGCAAGCCGTAGGGGTTGATTGGCCGTTCAAGATGATTTGTTTGTGTGCTGTACCCACTCTGTTGCCTAACTGAGATGATCAGAATGTCAGGACATGACGGGCCAACTTCTGTCCTTGTTTGGTTGGGAGGTTGGTTCGAAGTGTCGTGATGTTATGTGAATCCTAGTGGAAAGCAGAGATCTATTATTACATTCTCTTACTTACTGGTTTAATCCTTCATATCGTCCTTCCTTGTGGTACTTGCTATTAGAGGTCTAACATCTCTGGTTTTGTATGGCCAGATTTAGAGCCGGTTCCCGAGGATCCAGCTTACTTCTACCTCCACGATGGTCAACACTAGAGGGATGATCGCAGGAGGACTCGAGTGGGTTCCTTACTTCACCGCTCGTTTTGCTATTTACTTTATACTTAGCCGTTTGGCACCGACATGTTAGTCGAATTGTCTTGCACTTGCTTTTACATGATTGTAACTATAAGTCAGACTGCAGCTGATAACAATTGTGTATATGTTACTATACCATCTTGCTATGTTTTGTAAAGCCAGATCTCCAGAACATTTTGACTGAGCGTTTGGGACGCCTTACTGCTTTATCTTACATGTTCTCCATTTTTGCATCTTGTTTGAATGATTGAGACAATAGATGTGAAGTGACCATAGAAAGACTTTTATGTAGTATGCACCCCCTCGTCTGGTTAGACAGCATTGATCGTATTATACGGTATTCATCTACCCGTAATACGTAGCTGGCTGAGTCATTCCCCCGCTCTCCAGTATTCTGGTTCTGGGGCGTGACAGTGCCCGACAACACGCGTTCCCCGGCGCTGCCACCCGCGTCCGTGCCCCCGTTCCGGCGTCCTCTGCGCCGTTGTCCGATCCCGTCGGCACTTCTCCAACTTTCCGGCGTTCCGAGCACCCTTCATGCGTCGATCCGAGTCCGAGGCCGAAGCTACACTTTGGTTCTCCTTCATCAGACAACCGGTAGCTCCTTCTGACAGAAATTTTACATTTCACAGAATAGAAGTTAGGCAGAAACCTGTAGGTTTAGTCCGACTAAGTTGATAGAATAAAGCTTTGTCAACTTTGGAATAATTAGTTATGATTAGTGTTAATTGTGTAAATTAGTATAATTGGTTAATTATGTTTAGTTAATTAGTTAATAATAATTATTGATTTAATTAAATAATTATGGTGTAGTAATTAAATAAATGATTGTGTGTTAATAGGTATAGATCATTAATTAGGCCGTAAATCACTAATAAAAATTTTTTTCAAAAAAAAAATTCGGAAGAATTAATTATTATGGATAATTAAATTAGTATTCTATTGAATAATCATTGGTATAAAAATGCTAATTTTAAGTAATAAATATACATTCATTAAAATAATAATTTACAAGGATTATTAGTTAAAATAGTTTCTTACAAATTATATTAAAAAAAGAGTTTTTAGATATATATGTATAATGCAGAAAAGTATTAAATAATATGGTTTATAAAATATAATTTTTAGATATGTGAATATGTTCTCAAAATACGGTTTATAAATAAAATAGTATAATTTTAGAATAAACTGCTTAATTAAAAGGTTGTAATTATTTATTAAATAGTATTTTCTCAAACTAGTTATTATTATTAAATGAACATATTTTGGGTAACTAATAGATAAATAGTTATTATAAATTTTTATTAAAGATTAAAACGGTTATTTTATCACTTATAAATTATTGTTTCGGTTACCTAGTATTTTAGAATAAATAATTGAACGTTAGATTAAAAATTATTCGTTTATTAATAAAAAATGAACTAGGACCCTTAGAATGGTTTCTAAATCGGACTTTTAATTAATGTGGGTTTCAAGACCCAAGTCTGAGGTTGTATTTTTCGTCTCCACCTACAACATCGGAAAACCAAGACAAGTTTCATAATATTCAAAACTCGTATTTTAATTGATGATTAAATGTACTGCATCATTAGGAACATTGTATCGACACTTGACTCACGAGATCCCTTTCAGATCCAATTGATTTCTTGATTGACTTATTGACTCGGGACTGGGAGTAGTGTTAGCGCTTGTGACCAAAGCCCATGTTACCATTATTGATTATCTCGCGCTAATCCCTATTGCACAGGGGGTTGAGCCGTACCGTATGCTAGCTTTAGGCATAATGCTAGTATACATATTGCCTCTTCTAGCCGGTCACAGGTGGTTACACACTCAAAATACTATTACTGATTGTAGATTGCATTATTATTGTTTCCTTGAGATTTTACTGCTTGCTTGATTCATTTTATTATTTAGAAAATATAAATAATACTTTAAAAAAATTGCTTCTTGCATCTTTTAATTATTTATTAAAATGCTGGAATTGAATATATGTTTTTTGCTCCTCCTGACGGAAGACCAACATTTTTGGGTGACGATGAGGAGGTGCCCTTTAGTACCTGGACCCGACTTGAGCTCTGAGGAGTTAGCTGAACCGTACCAGGAGGCCGAAGAGCACTAGTAGTATTTCAATTTAGTTTCCTTTGTTTAATAAAGTGTAATAAAAGACTAGTTGTAATGACTTAAACTTTTTCTTGCTTTTGTGGTTGAATTCAGTTAGACTTTTAGTTCTAAATGTTTTAAATAAAAAGTTTTTAAATTTTCGCATTTTAGAATGTTGTGCGTTGTGTTACTACTGATTGATACAACTTACTGTCGTTGTCTCACAACGGTGCAGGCTGAACATGATCCGACTGGACCCAGAATCTTGGGATCGAATCATGACATATTTAGTTGTGAATTTATTATTTATTATGATGCGGCTTCAAAGCTACTCAAAAATATTCGTCCAAAATTGTATATATATCCTCTATTAAATAATAAAAAATGTAAAAATTCAAAAATATATATTATAATTACTGTTTATATATCATCATGTAGCCATAAAAAAAATAAAAAATCATTCTAACTACTTAGAGCATCCACAGTGGAAGAGATTTCAAGTGCTACATTTTGACTTTAGCCAAATTTTATAACATTTGAAGACTACAGTAGACATTTGTCCATACTTAAAAATTGGTAGAAAGCTAAGAGACTCCAGATTTTTAGCGTGTTGTTACAATTTATTTTATTTTATTTTATTTATTTTTTTTTTTTTTTTTGAGCGGCGCTATTAGCACGTAGAGTTGAAGGCTTGGCGGCCAAGTCATGGGGACGGGAAGTTTGAAAACGTGCTTGCTGGCGTCCTCCTTGTTTCTGTGGTGTGTACGTGTGTCATCAGTGACGAAATGCTTGACCACTAGGAAAAGGACTCGCAACAACTTAACATTCCATTGTGAGCAAACAAAGCATCACTCAATCTAGAAAATTTTGCAACCATTTAGAGCATCGTCAGTAAGGCCCAACACACATTTTAGATTCTAAATTCAAAAATATAGGAGCTCATTTTGCCGAATAGTAGAAAATTTTCTACTATTCTCATACAAATCCAAACCATTTTACATTTATCTTTTTTTTCCGAAATTTTGGACTCCAAATTAGATTGGAGAGTACCAACTGCTAATGATGCTCTTCGACCATCTCTAATAGGAATTTCTAAATTCTGAGTTTTTTTAATACTAATTGTCATTGTACTTTAAGAATACTTGATCAAGCAGGTTTTTTTTTTTTTTTTTTTTTTTTTCTCCCTATTACGGATCCTATCTACCCTCCATGAATTGAACATTTTCTCAGTCTGAAGGAACTAATCTCGATAGGAACGCCCGTCTACGTAAGAGAGAGAAAGAAGAGACTTGGTTTTATCCTAATTTGTAGAGATTTTATGTAGAAAACTTGCACACACACCAAAACACTGTCCAATGATCCTTTATTTCTATCATACATGACAACAAATAAAAGAATTAATTTAATGATGCGTGGTCCAATAAACATCTTCCAATGGTGACTTCTGTATTAATTTCTAGCCTACATGACGGGTGATGTAGGATGGAGAGCTTCTATGAGGGTTTCTACATATAAAAATCCTTATAGAAACTCCCAATCACTCATACTAATTAGTGTTGGACTCCACATTATTAAATTGACCCTTTGTTGCCATATATGATAGAAATGAAGCACCGTTGGAGAGTATTTATTTGTATGTGCAATTTCTATATAGAAACAGTACCAACTAGGATAAAAATTTCTATAATGTACAATGACATGTAGGATAGAAATCCAATTTTAGAAATCCCCATTTGAGATGGCATTACAGATAGTGAATTTCTATGCTCTCATAGAAGCTCTCCATCCTACATTATCACCATATATGACATAAATTGAGATAGAAACCATCAATGGAAGATTTTTTCTGAATTATATTTCTACCATAGAAATCTCCACTGGAGATGGCCTTAGCTTACAACTTACTTACAACCGTCTAGATGACAATTTTTATTTGGGTTCCCTCTCTCCACGTGGGATAGAAAGAAAGAAAGGATCCAATTAGCAACTGTCATCTAGCGATTGTAAAAGTTGTAAGTACAATGCTTGTAAACTTAGTATTTTTGAAATTTCGTTGACCTAATGTATGTCTTCACCATTTAACTAACATGATTTCTCTGTTATTGTCGGGGTGTGATTTTAAGATGAAAAACAAATTTTGACAACATTTCGAGGAATGTGCACAACTGAGATCCCGGAGGATTCATAGAGACAAAATGAAATATAACAATTCGAAGAAGGCACAAATGAATTTCGTAATAGCAGCGACGAAAGCCAATAGAAAATTTTCTGACTAGATCAGAGAAGATCTTGTTCAGAACGAGTTACAAGTGAGAAGAGATAAACGGAAGAAGAGAATAGGCCTGCTGGGGTGACGAATCACCAGAGCTCAAAGCTAGATTCGTCCCACACGACGATCAGCTTCCAGGAACCAGCAAGTTCAAAGATGAAATACGGAACACTCTGACGAAATGCTCTTCTGGACTCCTCAGATGGACAGAACTCTATCTATGTTTCTCTCTATCTCTGAATTATGATTTTCATAAGGAACTTGTACAAATAAGAGAGAAGAGAGGAACTTATATAGGCGCGCGCAGTAACCGTTCAGTATATGAAACGTTCGGGACATGTTACGTGAAAGGATGAACTATTTTCGAACATTTCATAACTGTTCAGATCGTGGTCAGACAGGACAACGCTTGAGCTACAGCAATTAGCGCAACTGCGTCCGTGCGCACTTGCGCATCTGTGCATAGTGCCCGCAAACTGCCGCGCGAACTAAAGCGCACTATGTGCTTAGCGACGATGCTAAGTGCAAAGTGCGCCAACAAAATGCCACATTACGTCTCATAAGTCCGATCCCGAGTCCGAGTCGTAGCTCCCAAGAAATAAATTTCAAGAGCATGACAAAAAGTATTAATGCTTTAATATGGAGCATTGTCCTTACCTCCTAGTAAAATCACCCACATGATTTCCTCCTTAGGGTGACCATCCCATGTGCATACCTCAACACCACACTATGTATATATTGAGATACACTTCATGGTGCATTTCCGATATGAGACTAAAAACTAGACATGTAATGAGAGTAAGCTCTCTACATGTCAAGGAAAAGCACCAACATTCTCCTCAGATTGGGTTGTCCCTATGGGTAAACTTTCTAAAAATGATAGTTACTTCTTGTCAGAAAAGTGGACATGCTGTCAAATGCAGAACAAAAAAAAATCCTACGGTAGTAGGTTAGAATGAAATAGGATGGACTAAATGTATACTGAATCATATTAAAAAAATATATAAAAAAATAAAAAAAATTAGGATGAAATGGAGCCCACTCAAGTCCCTATGTGGTTCCAACTAGACCTGTCAATTGGGCCGGGCCGACCCAGCCCAGCCCAGCACGAGCCCGGCCCGAAAAATTGGCCCATGTGCCGGCCCGGCCCGAAGCCCGACCCGAAGCTTGACCCGGTTGCAACATCCCTGTACAATCTCTTTGATTTGTCCCAAATCCTGGCAGCTAACAGCAGTGTTGTCACTTAAACAAGGAAAAGAAAAGAAAAATATGTACACAACAAACACTCTCTGCAAATATGACTTGTACCACAGGCTAAATAAAGCAACAAGTGCAAGTGGTGATGGCCTCTGTTATTATTATGATTATACAGTGAAGTAGTGAACTAAATTGAAATGAAATGAATATTTGAACTGATTTCAATTCAATTCATTTCAATATATATTAGTTGCAAGTTGCTGCAACAACAACATACGTGCATGCATCCATAAATGATATATCTATATACTGACTGAATTGAATCAAAATGATGGCCTTCAGTGCGATCGGCCAGTCCCTTATATTGGGTCGCATCCGGTCCGACCCAGTCTGGCTCGGCCCAGTCCAGCCCGGTCCGACCCGAAGCCCACCGTACCGTGGGTCATGTGCCGGACTGGGCTTAATATTTTCATCCATAGCCCGGTCCGGTCTGGCCCACTACAGTTTATGGACTCAAAGGCCCGGCCCGGCCAACTTGACATCTCTAGTTCCAACACTGGATGCGGTTAACATGGTGGAAAGGCAAATTGTTATCTAGGGTAGCAGATTAGCTTTGATTAATTGTCAGAGTTGGAAATTTTCCCTTCTTTGTAAATACTCTTCTTGCCTCCTTTTGGAGAGATACCAAAAGGGGAAATAAAAACCCCTCCCGTGAGTCCATTCGAGTTATGTATAGCGGTGACTATAATTCTTGGATGCAGATCGTCTATAGAGAACAAATTTTACTTTTAGAAACGGTTCTATATATCTCAATTGCATGGAACTGTATTTGTAAGGAAGAAACTAATTTAATATTTGTTTCTTTGTAATCTGATTCTTTCAATATCGTTGGAGTCGAGTTTATAAAGAGAGCAAACTTTAATAGTATTACGTGAATCTCTTAATATCGACAAAAACCATTAAAATAAAATAAAAAGCAAACTTTGATAGTTTTGTGTAAATCTCTATTTCTGTCTAGTGTGATCCTAACTTTGCTTGGGGTCTCACATGGAATAGATGATAAAAACTATTTTGTGAACCATTTATCTTTCATATTTTCTTTTTTGGCCTCCAAATACAGCAAATAAATAACTTATCTTTCCAAAGTTTTTAAATTAGATTTAAACCAAACGTGACCTTATATACACGCGTAAACTCAAATAAGAACTCAAAATAAAAACATTATAACATGTGGATTTTATTAACATGAAAAGTGTACTTTTTTTTTTTAGCCACTTGAAAATGTTTTATGTGTTCTTATTTTTTTTTTCTTCGGCCCACTGAAAAAAAAAATCAGGAAACGAGATATATGTAATCTAAAAACTTTTCATGATAGAATTTTAAAAATTAAGAACTCACGAGTTCCTCGAGGTTTTTTGTTACATTCTTTTGACTCAAGTAACAACCACACCAACTATGCAGAGAGCCCAAACAACAAACTAATCCAACAGAACAAATTATAGTCCCCCAACAAATAGACACAGCCACAACCCTAGCTAGAAGTGTCACTTGCTCACCGGAACTTCGACTCCGTCGACACAGGATTTGGACACGTTCGGATGGATCTTCTTCTTCCTCCTCGTTCCAAAGAAACCTGCAGACTCGTGACACGTCTTCTTCTTCTTCTCGTCTTCCGCAGCGCAATAACCTCTGGCTTCCTTGTCTTCTCTTTCCATTCTCTCCATCTTCTCCTTGTGGAGCTTCTTCATCACGTAGGCTTCCACAAGTCCTCCTCCCATCATCGATGCCATGACTGATCACTTCTTCTCTTCCCTTCTCTTTCTCTTGAAAGTAGGTGTGGAGAAGCTATGGTTGAAGCAATGGAGATGGCATTATATATATTGTGTATATATAGGGAGAGAGAGAGAGAGAGAGAGAGAGAGAGTACTGTTTTAAAAATCGGACCACAGATCGATCCGGTGAGGACACTTTGGTTGGGTTAAACTGGTTCAACCAGTAATTTAATGCTATTTGCATATATTATATGAATAATGCTATTTATACTTTCAAATTGTACCTCTAAACTGTTTTTTCTTATGTAGCAGCTGACGTGGTATGTTGATGTGGCAACTGACGTGACAAAATTTAAAAATTCAAATTCAAATTAATATTAAAATAAAAATTAAAATTAATGTTAATATTAACAGTAACATTAAAATTAATATTATCATTAACATTAACAATAATATTAATATTAATATTAAAATTAAAATTAATATTAACATTAATTAATATTAGTATTAACATTAAATAATATTAACATTAAATTAATATGGACAAAATTGGGTAATTAATTTTTTGGGTTAAAATTTGCCATGTCATCGGTCCTGTCAGATGACACATAATATTATTTATCATGTCATGTTAGCTGTCACATAAGGAGGAATATATTGTAGGGACAATTTAGAGATAAGAATAGCATTACTCATATTATATAGTACGCAACTATACGTACATCACTTATGCTAAAATTAGTCAAGAATCATACATATAAATTTTTATTGCATATAAAATCCAAACCAAAAGTCAAAAGGTTAATCCAAAAAAAAATTGAATTAGAAAAGTCATGTTCAGATCGGTTTAAAATTCAACCAGATCAGACGGTTCAGTGGTCTAATTGGCCGGGTCGACCGGATTTTATAAAAGAAAGTCGATTTTTGGACAAAACAATGAATCAATATTAAACTAGTCTAAAAAATTATTGATTTACGGGTTGACCAGTTCAACCGACCGGTCCGGTAAGAGAGAGAGAGAGAGAGAGAGAGAGAGAGAGTGAGAGTGTGTGTGTGAGTGAGTGTGTGTGTGTGTTCTTGGGAGGCGCGGAAGGTATGTAGTTGAAAGCTTGTGCGGCGGCCAAGTATACCAATAAGGATGCTACAGACTAATGTAAACGTGTAATTGTTTCGCGTCCCCTAGTTTCATTTTCAGTGCATGCATCGGCGATGAATTGCTGGTCCACTACGAAAGAGCCGCGCGCCACCGTGCATTGAGTGTGAGAAGCACCACTACTCGAATTGGAAATTTTGTTCCATGTCTTTGTCCCCCAACTAACATTCTTCTCTCTCTTACAACTACAAAGACTATGGGGGCGTTTGATATGCAGTATTTTTTTTTTTTTCCGAAAAAATTTAATATAAAAAACTATTATCATGTTTGTTTGGCTTATAAAAAATTTATTTTCGGAAATTATAAATATCCGGATAAATAGTTTACCCACAAAACATGGAAATTCTATCATTTGAGAATAGGTGGGTATTTTATTTTTTTGTCCGGATAAAAAAAAATTGTCTAAATTTTTTCTTAATTCTTGATCAATTTTGATTAGTTTTGAACAATTTTCTTTTTTTGTCGTTTTTATCGCTTTTTTTGTCATTTTTTGTCGTTTTTACCAATTTTTTGTCGTTTTTAAGCAATTTTTTGTCGTTTTTACCCATTTTTTTATCACTTTTTGATTATTTTTTGTCGTTTTTACCCAATTTTGTCCTTTTTGTCGCTTTTTTGTCAATTTTTGTCGTTTTTAAACGATTTTTTGTCTTTTTAGCTTTTTTGTTGTTTTTACCGATTTTTAGTCGTTTTTTGTCGTTTTTTGGTCATTTTTACTGATTTTATGTCGTTTTTTGTCATTTTGTCGCTTTTATCGATTTTTTGTCGTTTTAACTTTTTATTTTTATTTTTTGTCGTTTATACATTTTTTGTCGCTTTTTAGCCATTTTTGTCGTTTTAACCGATTTTTTGTCGTTTTTCATCGTTTTTGTCGTATTTTGTTATTTTGTCGTTTTTACCGTTTTTTTTTCGTTTTTACCATTTTTTTCGCTTTTACCGATTTTTTGTCGTTTTTACCGATTTTTTTTATATTTGTTCATTTTTTTCGTTATTATTATTTTTTATTTTTTTCCCGGGAATATTTATATTGTCACCAAACATGGGAATGTAATTTTTCAGGGAATTTAATTCCTTGGAATTTGATTCCCGAAAATGTAGAATTTCCGGCTATATAGTATTCCGCGTACCAAACGCCCCCTATAGGTCTAATTAGTGTCTAGACTCGATTTATATCCGCTTAGGGTTTAAGCTCCAAAGTATCTAATTAGAAATTTTAGATACTGTATTTTTTTACTTTTTTTAATTTTTTTTTTCTATTGTACCTTTTTTTTCATGTTTGATAATGTAAACCCCCAATATTTTTTTCTAATTATTTTAGTGCTTTAAAAATTATTTTTTTTGCTATATTATTTAGCATTAAAGAGGTAGTTGGTATATTATGTGTGTATTTATATATATAAATATATATAATATGTATGATTGTGTGCTTGATATATTTTAAGTGCTACTAAATATTATCTACAATTATTATAAAAGATTATTGTTACTTATTTACAAATTTATAGGAATTTTTATGTGATATATATATATATATATATATATATATATATATATATATATATATATATATATATATATATATATATATATATTAAAAAAAAAAGTATTAACCACCCACCCACTAAAGGTGGGCGGGCCCCCCACCCAATTTATTCTCACGCAGCAAGCTATAGCTATACTAACCCGTGGGTGGGATTACTACTAATAAACTTATTTCTATTAGGTTTTGACTACAACATGTTATATATATAACTTTTTCTACAAACCTCAAAATCCTAGACTTCCAAAACGAAAGTTGCTGCTGATCATACCCTCTTCGCCTACGAGTTTGTTCACCAGCAAAGGAGTTTTGTGCGCGACGAACGGAGCATCGAAAGTCAGCCCCGCGTCACCCACGGAGCAGTTTTTTCACTCAAGGTACCATACTTCCCTACGACGTAACTTTTTACTCGTAGCACCAATTTTCGATCCGTAAAATTTTCTGGAAATTAAACTTGACCCTCTTCGAGATCCTCCAGGTGGATTTTGAAACAACCCACCGACTTGCTCGAAAAATCGAGACGAAGTTGAAGAAAAACCTGTTTTCTGTAATACTAAAAACTGTTTTAAAACGACAACTTGTCGGCCAATTTACTTGCTGTGTAGTAAAGAATTGTAGAAACTAATTGAACACATATGAAGACAACATAACCATGATTAAAACGCAACTTGTAGAGCGAAATTTTGATTTCTGTGCAAGAATTAAATCCGTGTTAAAGTTGTGCGAAAAACTGTTTTCAAAATAGTAAATTTTAGAAAATTTCCACGATACGACGTGCGTCCTGACAAACCGGATGACGTGGTCGCACGCTATATGCATCGAGAGGCGCGTATGGACGTTGCTGACGTGTGGGAACTGACGGAACTCAGTTTCGTCGCGTATGCGCGACGAAATCAACGCGTATCCGTCGAGATACCCCCGTATCGGCGTTTTGCAAACTTGTCCATAACTTCGTGTACAGTCGTCGAATCGAGACGAAACTTGCGCCAACAGGTCCAGATCAAAATTCTGGTCCTGCATGCCAAGTTTGGTTCGATTCTGAGAAGGTCGAATCGGAACCCCTTTTTGGCGGGCCCGTGACCCACTCAAACGGGCGATTTTGTACTCGGCTCATCGGAATCCAAAACTGGACATACCGTTGAGTTCCTCTCCTCAAACTGAATCCATAAACATGTAGTTTGACGAATTTATAGACCATAGACCGTGGCACGTGTTTCGATGCAAAGCGGGTCCAACGGCGGACATCGTTTTGAATCAAAATTACGATTTTGCCCCTGTTCCAGAATTGGACTTTTGGACAGGCGCTTCCTAGGTATATTTTCTTCACCGAGATCATTTTGATGTTTGTTTCAGCGTTTGGAGTCATCTGTGATTTGTGAGTTTTGGTGCTGACACTTGCTACTCTTGGATTGCCTTTCTCGCACCGCAGGCAAGTATACCTTGCCATAGATTCTGATTGTGCTCATTTATTTTCAGTATATTTTATTATTGCTTATTTATTTTTCTTATTTTTCATTTTATTTCTATTGGACGTCCAAGTCACATTTGGGTGCAAGCGGCTACATTTAGTCGTTATATTTATTTATGTCTTTATTTGCATGTCGACCTTGTGTCAGTTGACTATCCTATGAGTATGTGGGGTATTTTCATATCCCCTATGGCCTTGACACATGTGTATCACGTGATGAGTGAGTTATATAGGACACGGAACTGCGTACTCGACTGGCCATCGATACGTACGGGACGTGCGACGGTTAGGAGGTAACTGCTACTAGTGTGTTGAGTTAGAAGCCGTAGCAGTTGCCAACTGGACAGGCTGTGGATACATCTTGGACATGAGCAGTTGGGGGAGGGGACAGCTACTAGCGTAGGGGCTACATTTATTTTTACACACTTTGGGGCCGAGAGTGACTTGTATGAGTACTACTTTCTGCCCTGGCCGATAGCGTCTCGAATGAGCGCTACTTGACGGCCACTCTTTATTACTTGCTTGCGTGAATCCGTTACAGCCCCTGCGTAGAACGTTGTCCTCTAAAGTGCATCTCACATAGATGGTTAGGAGATCCTGTAGAGTCATAGTTGCATATTTTTACACATTCAGTTACTTGGCATGTTTTCTGTATCTTGTTACGTCCCTCTGAGGACCTAGTGATCTCTCCAGGATTAGACGAGCAGGACTATCCCGAGGAGTACGGTGCAGCATTGGATCCATCATACATCGGTGACGAGGCATCTTCCGCTCATATTTAGTTTTATTCTTTATTATCTGAGACCATGTATTGGACCTCTTTTTATCATCTTTCTTGCTGTTTGAGGAGGTTGGACTCCATTTAGTTGAGACTATTTTTCCATAGCTGTTTGGGTGGAAATGTCTACCCGGCTATATTTTGATATCATCATTTATCTTATTTAGTGGACTTATTACATTCTCTGTGGTGAGCTGTGGATGAAATTTAGTTATATTATTGTGGCTTATCATGTACTACTATTACAGCTTATGTACCAATACGGGGATTACCATATATTGGTGTATTCTTCGTATAGTACAGCTGGCATGTCTACGAACTTAGTCCTACGTATTTTGGGACTGGGGCGTTACAGATAATAAAATTTTTATATATAAATTACGGAGAATATAATGGAAAAAAATAAAATTTTGTCGTTTATAGTATTATGAGATATTGGCCGGCCACCGTAACCGGTGAACATCTAGCTCGTGAAGGCATTGTTTATAGGGGTGTGCATCGGTCGGTGGTCGACCTATTTGGTCCCAACCGAAGTCGGACCGAAGTTAATCGGTTTGAACATAAACAAAACCGAACCAAACCAACCAAATGGTTGGTTCGGTTTTAAAACCGACCGACTTGGTTCGGTTCGACTTGGTCGATTTTGATCACATAAAAAATTGGACTGTATGTTTTTTTTTTCTTTTGTGAAACCTCAGTCAACTTCTACTTTGCGACAGTAAATACAATTCAGCAGCTTCAATTCAACTTGCGCTTTGCAGGTGGAGAAAAATGCTAATTATACATAAAAAAAAATCATATACATTCAACCAAAAGCTCCTTTCATGTGCACATGAGCAATTAGAAAAGAATAGGAGCCGCCAGCACTCCTCTTTGAGACTAGAGAGAGAGAGAGCTCTTTCAACTTTAACTTGATAAATGGTTGTGATATGAATAAATGAACCAAACCTGTATAATACAACCCAATGAGCCCATACCCAACCGACCAACCCTAATTATTTAACAAGGATTTGGTTCGGTTCGGTTCGGTTCGGTTTAGACGGTTTTTGGCATAACCAAACCGTGAACCGAACCGAACCGGTCGGTTTTAAAAAAATTGAAGCCGAACCAAACCAACCGAACCATCGGTTCAGTTTAAACCAATCGGTTCGGTTTGACTTGATTCGATTTGGTTGGTTTGACTTAATTGTGCATAGCCCTAATTGTTTAGATGAACAAAACCACATCAATTTAAATTGCTGATTCCGTCCTTGGAAATGCTTGAAATTTTGTACCCACCGTTGAAAATAATTAATGACTACACATCAATTAAGTACTGTAACAAATGAACAAGAGGTGTTGATTTGGATGCATAAAAGCCATCATCAGACATACCTTGAACTGATGAGTGGTTTTGAAGTTGGTATGAACTCCCTTTTAATTTGGATTGAAACCGTCGGCCTAAAGCTCCTTTGTCACGACCCGATCCCAAATAATTGGGTCGAACCGGATCATGCCCAGCCTGCACCGTTGTTGAGACGGCGGCAGTAAGCTGTTCCATTAGCATGTAACCACAATAACAACATCTATGTTTGTCACAACTCAACATTCAGGAATTTAAATCTTTATTAAACCTTTAAATAGATACAACTGGAAAGTGAAAGAACTGAATTAAAAGCTGAAATCAAATTACAAAATTCTAAAACAACAAATCTAGAAACAGAAAATCTAGCTTGGCGTTCGGTTCGTCGGCCTCAGGTCCTGCGTCCTCCAGAGGGAACTCTGGCAGCACCACGGGGTACAGAACCGGGTCGTAATAGCTGTTGTATAACAGCTCAGCATCCTCATAGTCCCCTAAAATGTATCTCCAGTCAGGAGGGAGCAAAGTATAATTCATGCTAATTTGACAGTTGAAATAATAATAGAATCATGCACTTTTAAACAATTTAGAAATGAACATTTTCTAACAGTAAAACAGTGTGATTTGAATAGGCAATGAATATGACCGGCTTGGGTTTGATACAGTGGAGATACGGCTTATCCCCGTGTGTATGAGGGGTAAGCTAGTACAGTTCTAAGTTATTTTGGGATGTGGTCATACTCATTACACTACTTCCCCAGTCCTCAAACAGTTACAGTAGTTACAGTAGTTACAGTCAGTGCTCTCAGGGAGAGTTCCGTGTTGCATCATGGTTTAAACTTGCAGTAAAGCGATTATTAAATAAACTAACACAAAATGTACTTGCCTCAAATGGACTGGACTTGAAGGGATGAAGATTTCGATATGGGATTTAGACTCGTACTCGAAATCCTACATTCGAGAAGTTCGACTCAGAATCCAGGGTTACCAAGTTAACTATGCTAGTTGAAATCTCTAATTGTGTCATAATCAATTTTAATCTTTATTTATTAACCACGAACAAAAACACGATTATCGGTGCGTTGTAATTAATAACGAGAGAAAGATCATTTTAACTTGTATTTTGGAAAACTCGTCGTTACCAAATTAATTGTTAAATATTAAAACTTGTAAATTTTAATGATAAAATCATGATCGTTGATAAATATTAAAACTTGTAAATTTTAATGTGAAAAAACTTTATTAATTTTCTATATCAAAATAATTGTCTATTTGATCTACACGTACGCTAAAATAACTCGCAAAACCAGAAAACAACAGAAAACCTATGCTACTAAATTACAGGTCACAGTGCCGAAAGACCAGCTGTGCTTATGCCCATTACAATTTATTACATAAATTGAAATAAGACGAAACAATTGTTAGTTCTAAAATCTTCCTACAATTTAATTATGAATAAATTAAATAATAAAATAAATTAAATATTTAATGAGTCTCAGATATGGTCCAATCGTCATATAGGCTAATGTCTCAACGTCCGGGCGAAGCCGGTTTCGTTTGCACTTGGCCGGGGCCCATTGACCAATACGGTCATCGCCCAAAAATCCAAAATAATAATATTTTCCGAAAAACCATTTAAAAATCGTTTTAAAGTTATAATTAAATTTTATGGAAAATCCGACAGCATTTTCTCTATTTTTTGGTCAACCCAAAAACTGGAAAAGTGTGCCAATATTTTTCTACAAATCCCAAACGAGGGAATTCCAAAAAATATATATATAACTGACCACAATCATTCCCAATATTAATTTGGAACGACCCGAAACGAATTCGGGAATCCGAAACCAACCCTAAAACATCACAGCACAAAAATCGGAAAGATTCGAAAACCAATTTATCCAGAAATCCATTTCCGAAAGATCCGAAGCTACGACGTCGCTAAAAACCGAATTCCCGACAGGAAATCGGGGACCAATCTCATCACAGACAAATAAAAAATGGGACGGGATAGGGGGTTATACCTTGGGTTGCTCGGCTAGAGCTCTCAGATGCAAATTTATAGAAATAAAAGGGATCCGAACTGCAACGGAAACCCGAGGCAGCGCTGGACAGAGGCTGGGTACGCCGAAAGGGACGCTGGCCGGGCACGACGGCCGGGGGAACGTGCACGGGGAGCGGGACGGCCAGGAAGGGCGTCGGGGAGTCGGGCCGCGCTGGGAATCGCACGCGAGGAGCTGGGGCCGCGCTGAAAAAGGCACCGCGGGAAGCCGGGGCGGCCGGGAAGGGCGCCGCGGGGTTGGGGTCGGCCGGCGGGTGGCCGGGAAGCGCGCACGGGCGCTGGGAGGGGCCGGAGTTTGCCGAGGGGTTGGGGTCCGGCGCTGGAGGCGCCGCGGGCGGTCGGAAAGGGGCGTTGGCCGGAGGTTCACGGGTCGGCCGAGAGGGGGTCGGTGCTCGGGGCTCGAGCCGAGAGGGTTTGGCCGATTGGGGAGAAGAAGAGGAGCTCTGGAGTTGGGGTGAAGGTGTGGGAAGAAGGAAGTTATGGGAGAAGTGATTTATGCTGGTGTTGGTGAGGAAAGTGTACTGGAGTGATAAGGAGTGGTGGTGGTGAGAATTTAAAAGAGAGAGAGGAAATGTGAGGAGAAATAAGGGGTTGGGTTTATGGTTTTGAGTAACGTGGGGGAGGGAAGTAAGGGGAGTGGGAGAAGAGTTGGTCCAACGTGGACCAACTCAAAAGTGCTAAAAAATATATATATATTTTTAAAGAAAATAAATCAGAATTCAAAAGAGAGGGTTAGGATCGGGTCCCGGGGTTTCGGGAATTGGTCCGGGCACGGGTCAGGTCAGCAATCAAAAGCCATATTTATTATTTTCGAAATTAATTTTTAAAAAAAAACCCATAAATAATACTAATAATAATATAATAATAATAATAATATCATTACAAAACTGGGTTTCACATCCTTGAAGTTTCGTGCTGACATGTTATAAAATTGGAAGAATTTTTTTTTTTTAACCTTCGGATCAATCTACCTGGCTTCTCTTTATTAAGGTTACATAGAAAGAGGGAATATGATAATGATGGATGTAGAAAAGATAAGGACATCCTCAATTAGATTTATCCACAAATCAATATTACTAAAAAATACAGTAATTTATCGACGGAAGTCAGCGAAGAAAGTATTTGTCGCTTAATAGCGACGAAACTGCGACTAACAACTGACGAAAATAATATTAAGTTTTAACCAAAACAATTTCATTGCTAATCCGATGTCAGCTCATCAGAAAAAAAACTAGCAACGTATCAGCGACATAATTATTCCGTCCCTATGAAACGTCATATTGGGAGAACAACTTGGTTTTTTCATTTTCGATCAAAAAATTTCTCCATAAAATACTTCCTCCTCACTCTTCCTTCGTTCGATCGGCGACAGCCACCTCCGGCGACCCTCCTCCTTATACAAGAAGATGAAGATCTTACTTTTCAACTCAATAACTCTAACACAATTTGTGGATGTCAAATGAAAGCTTTATAGGGTTGTTTATAGATAGGCTTTGGTGGTTTAGAAATTTTTAGGCTCAAAACATCAATCTTGAATGAAGGAGTTCAAGGCTATTTATAACCAAAGCATTGAAAAGAGCTCAAAGGCAACTTTTTAGTCAGCGATCGGTATACCGTTGGTATAAACCGGCATACCGTCGGAATACCGGTCTGGAATTGCAACGACTAGAAATATAGCCGTTGGGATCATTAAATGTTCAAAATCCGACCGTTGGATTTTCAACGCTACTGAATCGGTATACCGTCGGTATAGATCGGTATTTCATCGGTATGCCGATTTTGTAAACATAAACTTTCTGTGAACAAAAATTGGTATACCATCGGTATAGACCGGTATACCGTCGGTATGCCGACTTTTATCCGAAAATGATCCTGGGTTAATTTTTATCCTAGCTTTCGATTTTGCCATCCATTTCTTGTGTTTACAGCTATTTCTAAGACTCATTACAGACTCCAGATGTACTGTAGCAGGTGCAGGCTTCTTCAGAGTCTTAAAATGATGATGGCATGGCATGCCTTCTTTCCTTGATAGATGTCGGCTTCTTCCTTGACGTTAGCTGTCCAAAGATATCCAGTTTGTGAAAACTGAATACCTTTCGGGGGCTTCGTCGTCGAACTCCCAAGGCGTGCGCTGCCCTCTCGACCCCCGTCCGCTTACCGGACAGCGGAACCCTCGAGTGCGTGGCTCCGGAGATGTCGTCGGGTGGTTCAGAGAAATATTTTAGGATCCTTCGTCTTTGATCCGCTATAATTTCTTCATTGCATATGTCCACATTGATCTTGCTTATTATTTTTCTGTATGTACATGTCAGACGAACAAAGCAATATACATGTAGCAAATATGATAAGATAAAGCACAGTAGGACAATGCTAAGTTTAAGTATAAGAGCTATAGCGATAGCATAAATATTAGTGATGTCATAATGTTAAACTTGATTGAATAACAATAATATACTCAATTAAATTTAAGATATATATAATGAAAACTCATATCACCAATATGTAAAACAATAAGCATATATCACCAAAGGTATAAGTATAAGTAGAAATGCTATAGTGATAGTATGAAGATTATTGATAATGAAATGCTAAACTTAACAGATTAACCATATTCAAAAATATGGTAAATCATTGGGCCAACAAAGGAGTGGCTGAAAGAAGAATTTTGGGAGGCGATGAAGAAGAAGTGTAACGCCCCAGTCCCAAAATACTTGGGACTAGATACGTATCATGCCAGCTGCATACATACGAAGTCTACTCCAATATATGAAAACTTGTATGTATACATAAGCTGTAAAAATGCAGTAATCCATAATACTAATCTCATCCACAATAAAAGAATCAATACAAAATAGGAATCAACACAGAATTGCAGTTTGTACAAAAGTTGGGCGGAGACAAAGTCCACTACCAACTATCTCAAATAAAATGTACAAGAAGGAATAGATGGAATAACAAGACGAGCCAAGTGCAATCCTCTTCGAAAGGATGGAGAAGATCACGACCTCGGTGGGAACACCTGCAAATATCACAGAAACACACACATGGAGAGATAACCAGGTCCTCAGAGGGACGTAACAAGATACAGGAAGAACATGCCATGTAACTGCATAAGTAATAAATAATATAAACTACAACACAACAGGGTACCTAACCATCTATGTGATATGCACTTTGAGGACAACGTTCTACGCAGGGGCTGTAACGGATTCACGCAAGCAAGTAATAAAGAGCAGCCGTCAAGTATAGGGGTGAGCATCGGTTAGGTTCGGTTCAAACCGAACCGAACATGTGAAAACCGAAATAACCGTAAACCGTATTTCTCAAAACCGAAAACTGAACCGTTTTTATAAAAATCGAACAAAACCGAACCGAATTAATTCGGTTCGATTTTCGATCGGTTCAGTTTCATGGACCAATGTGCATGGCCTTCAAGTTTTTAGCAAAATGAGCCTATTTAAATAATTTTTTTAAAAATATATGACATTATTGTATTTATGAATAGTTATATTACATAGAGTGAAAGATATTAGTATATATAGATTGAGGGTAGATAGAGAGAGTGCTCAAAGAAGCACCAACATAAAATAGGAGAAGAGAGTGCGCTCAGTTAGAGATTAATAAACATTAGTATATGTATATTGTGGGTAGTTTGATAAATTACTAAATCTAAATCGGTTTTCGGTTCGGTTAGGTTTTTCGGATGAAAAACCGAAAACCGAACCGTTATTTCAAATTTTCAAAATTTTAAACCGTAAACCGAACCGATAACCAAAAACCGAACCATTTGTCATATTTCGGTTCGGTTCGGTTCGGTTTTCGGTTTTCAACCGTTATATGCTCACCCCTAGTCAAGTAGCGCTCATCAGAGACACTATCGGCCCTGGGCAGAAGGTAGTGCTCATAAGAGTCACTATCGGCCCAAAATATGTGTAAAAATAAATGTAGCCTCTACGCTAATAGTTGTCCCCTCCCCCAATGATACTGTACATGCATCGTAACCACGATACACCAACACATGTCGCTTCCACAACACTGTTTTATAATAGATAACTGTCAAGTCTTCTAACATGCATCTATTGACAGTTATTCCTACGCATGCGTACAAGTGATCATCCAACATGCAAGTGACCTCTATATACTCACAACTCTCACACACAACTCGTGTACAATCGTGACAAGTTAATGAGACACACTAAACTTGACGGTAGTCCCTTAACTCTAGGTCCACATGCAAGAAATAAATAACTAAAAATAAAGTACAGAAAATATAAAATAATAGCATAAAAGTAACTAATGAAAACAGTAAATGTGGCAAGGTATCTTGCCTGAGGTTATGTGCAAAAGAGAATAATCCAGTAGCTCGAGCCGGCAAATAAACAAAGCAAGAAAAGCTAAATTGCGCAGATGACTCCGGATGCTGCAACAAACATCACGAACGAGTTTGGAATATAAGATATGCCTAGAAAATGCCTGTCCAAAATTTAAATTCTGGAAAAGGGACAAAATCGTAATTTTGGGTCAAATCGATGTCCGTCGTTGGACTCGCTTTACACCGAAATGCACGCCAGAACCTACGGTCTCTAAAGTCGTCAAACTACATGTCTAAGAATTTGTTTTGATGAGATGAACCCAACGGTATGTCCAATTTTGGATTTTGGTGGGCTGTGCACAAAATTGCCCGTTAAGTGGGATTGTGGGCCCGCCAAAATAGCGTCTCAATCAACTGTCTCAGAATCGGACCAAACTTGGCTCACAAGACCAGAAAAATATTTCGAGTCCAATGACGTAAGTTTTGTCGCGATTTGATGAGTGTGCACAAAGTTGTGACTTAATTTGCAAAGGGTCGATACGGGGTATCTCGACGGATACGTACTGATTTCGTCGCACACATACAACAAAATTAGGTTCCGTCAGTTCCCACACGTCGACAACATCAATATGCGCCTTTCGATGCGTATAGTGTGCAACCACGTCGCCCGGTTTGTCGGGACGCACGCCGTATCGGGTGTTTTTTCCACTTTTTGAAAACAGAAATTATAATTTTTCGTGAAACTTTAACAACGTGTAACTTTTTACACACTTGATGAAAAGTGAATCCAGAAGGTGCGTTACAATCTCGGTTATGTTTTTATTCTCTGCCATCAATTAGTTTTTACAAAATCCTATTTTACAGAAGGAAAAGTGGCCGACAAGTTGGTGTTTTAAAACAGTTTTTAATATTCAAGAAAAGTAGTTTTTCTCCAACTTTGCCTCGATTTTTCGAGAAAGTTGGATGGCCATGTTAAAATCCACCTAGAGGATCTCGAAGAGGGTCAAGTCTACTTTCCAGAAAATTATACGGATCGAAAATCGGTGTTACGAGTAAAAAGTTACGTCGTCGGGAAGTAGGGTACCTTGAGTGGAAAAACTGCTCTGTGGATGACGAGGGGCTGACTTCCGATGCTCCGTTCGTCGCGCACACAACTTCGTCACTGGTGAAACAAACTCCTAGTCGAAGAGGGTATGTTCTACTGCAATTTTCGTTTTGGAAGTCTAAGGTTTTGAGGTCTGTGGAGGAAGTTTTATTTAAAACAAATTAGGTAAAAACCTAATACTACTATTACGAATACTAATACCCAATGGCCCACTCACGAACAAAGTTGCGAGGCTTGCTGCTGTATGCAGCAAGCATGGAGAGGGTGGGGCCCGCCCCTTTAAGGGGTGGGTTTGATTTTTGTTTCTTTTCCTTTTTCTTTTCTTTTTCTTTTTCTTTTTCTTAATCTTTAAATCTTATATATATATATATATATATATATATATATATTTTTTTTTTTTTTTTTTTTTTTTTTTTTTTTATATATATATATATATATATATATATATATATATATATATATATATATATATATATCCAAATAACACTTTAAATGTCACATATCCAAATATTTAGTATATTTAAATATATCTACATATATATATAAATTCCATTCACAATAAACTAACTCAACATATTAATAATAATAATATCTCTATAGAATAATCATGTTTATTAAATCTTCGCAAAATAAATTTTAATAATAATAAATTAGTAAAATCTTTTTAATGGTTGAACTTCTACCGCACACCCTTATCCGGGTCCAAAAATGTGTACAAATATTGCACGATATTATTTAATAATAAAATACCAATAATAGTACGAATAATTAAATAATTAGAAATTGTACATAAAATTCTAAAATAATTTAGAAAATATTTGTATATACATAAAATATGCCTACATGGCCACATTTGGTCACACTACATGCTTACATGGGCTTGGGTTCCGTCCGGGCCCAGTTCGGGCTGGTTTAGGTCAACCGGCTCATCTAAAAATCAATATATAAAATAAAATTTAATTAAAATACTTTAAATGAGTCAATTCACAACTTGGACTATTTTTTCTAGTTTGGACATCACCATGGCTAGGCTTCCCCCGGCATGACTGGTACACTAGTCAAGGCACACTGCTACAACTTCCGTGCTAAAAGTCATGGTCGTCTAGTGCTCAAAAACTCAACAATGGCTAAGGTCATTTTTTAAAAAATAAATAAAACCATAAATTGTATAAATTTATTTTTAAGTAAAATAAAATAATAAAAATAAATTTAAAAAAATAGGGGTTTTACATCCTACCCAACTTACAAGAATTTCGTCCTCAAAATTTAGAATTAATAGGGTAGATAGGGTTGAGGGATAGGAAGAGTTCGTCAATACCCAAATGCAATTTTTTTTTTGGTGGAGACGATAAAACGGCGTTCAACACCACCATGCAAATAGAAAATTGTGGAGTCATTATATACAAAAATATATCGTGGTTATGGAATTGAATAAGGATCGCTAGTGAAGGTAACAAAATTTTGAACATCCAATTTTAGAGAACAGTAAGGAATTGAGTAGGCCAAAGAGAATAAATTAGACATTTAGGAGATGTGATTCCTTAAGGGAGAACTGGATACTAATCGTCTTGGTCGAGGGTTTGATTAAGTGATGATTAGAATCACTCTCGTGCATTCAAGTGGGATTAGAAGGGCACAATAAAAATTTCTAGGATTGGAGAGAAGTGGAGTTTAAGGTGAGGATATAGCCACATGAGTTGGTCGGTGGCTATCTAAATTCGTGTTGAAATAACTGATAGGAAAACTAAAGGTGATATCTTACATCTATCCATTATGTACAGTGTCTGGTCTTTCTAATATAAGTGAAGTAAAAACAATAAATAGTTCAAGGACGAGGCTATCGAGTACGAATACGGGGTTCATAGGCGACGAAAGTAATTCAAATGAAAGTTGTCAATGCTGTCGCGGATGAGACTCTAAGGCAAGTTTAACTATGTCTCCATCCACGTAGAATAATTCATGAAAAGTGAACCAAAGTGTAATAGGTTGATCAGACCATCATGCACCGGTTCTGATTAGACAATATGTTAGTGGGTGCACCCAATAATATATGTCATGATCAAGCTTGATAACGAAATAAGCTTGCAAAACTGAAGCTACATTAGCAGCATGAGATAGTCAAAATATGAGCAAGGGAGGTACTGATGAAGAAAATTTTAAATAGTCCAAGATCTTTTAAAATCAAGTCTTGCCCGAAGTGTGGGCTCTTACAGTTGTCCTAGTTTTCTTTATTTATGGCTTGGTCGCCTATATAAGTTTAGGGTCCTCTGAATTTCTAGTCTGAGTAAACTCATCAACATTATTCATAAGGATAAAGGTTTTGTTAGGTTGTGAGGTATTCTATCCAACTTACAAGAGTTCAACTAATAGTGTGATGGGACAATGGGTCACGCAATCAAGGTAAGCACAAAGTTAGGCATTTAATGAATGAAGTAGAACACAATCACCTATCAGGTTGATAGAAATGAGTCAACGTTGGACCTCTAATTCAAGTCCGAAAGTAACTGGTGTCATGGTAGAGGTTATAGCTTAGCCATTTGACTGGAAAGTCATATCAAGAAAATAGGGTACTAGGAGACGTGTTTTAGTGGGACATGATATATCTACATTAAGGTGGGCTCGTCTAAGTCTAACATATGAAGTTTGTTGGAAGGAAAAGTCTTGTGTTGTGCTCCAAATATTTAAGTCACGGTACGGGATGCCAAAATATCCAAAAATAGAAAATGGGAGTTCATGAGATGAATAGTAATACTCCAAAATAAAGGAGATCAAGTTAAAGCATGCAATAAAATAAATAAAAATCCAGCAAAATAATTTAGGATCACAGTTCTAGAGAGAAGATAGCCTCTTAAATGAATACAGTCAATGAACAATTAAATCATTATTCAAATTGCAACTGGGTTAGAAGGTTACCAAGATTCGAGGAAAAAATCGAGTAAGTAAAGACTGAGATACAGTATAGTTTGGTAGATGACTAGCAACACTTATGTATATACTACTATCATGGTCATAAGTGACATGGCATTTACTATGGAATACCCCTAACTCTTTAGGGTAATCCTGGTGGCCTAATAATAAAATTAAAAACTCAAGTTTCCTCCAAAAGTTCCTTAATAAATTTCTCTAAATGAACTATCCAAATTTCGTATTCACTCCAAGCCGTCAAATTTAATCATGACCAAATCAAATCCCTTTCCAAGTAAACTTCCATCACGTTACTACTAACATTTCCAAAATTTAACATTTTTACTCCAACTTTTAAACTCAAGAAACTCATGAATCAAAAAATTTATATCACTTCATAACTTTAAAACTCCAAAAATTTCTCCAATAACCCTCAAGATAAACTTTTAACATATCACGAATAATCTAAAATTTACAGCTCAATATTTTAACGCACTCATCACATAACTTCTATTTCTAAGTCATTCAAACAAAATTACAACTTTTTAAATGGTAAATTTCTTTAATCAATCAAAATAACTTTTCACCACATCTTTAGTAACCTTTTCCAAAGATTGTAAGATTAGCAATCTAACTTTAAACTCAACATTCAATGATCTTATCAGTCATAAAAAATTATTTTATTTATTTATTTTTTTCTCCTCCAAAGTTTCCAATCAATCTCGAATAAACCTTTATTGTATCACAAATCAAATCTATGTATTTTTCTTCTTCTATCATTAACCCAAATCTTAAACTCAAAATTTAAATAAGAGTTATCAATCGTAATTCATACAAGAGTTTAAAGTAGATCCTCAATTTGATTATATATCCTTCAAAATATTTTAACCAAAATTCTTAATAACCTTACTCAAAACTTAAAATTCAAAATTTTACGAACTTATTAATTGGGAACCATACAACCCAATTTAAAACCAAGCCTTATCAACCGCCCTCATAATCTTACATCAGCATTTAAATTTCAAAAAATTCCTTTCAACTAACTTTATATCTATTCAAGGATGTATAGCTATAATTCACTGAATCATAAGTATTTTTCAAAGACCTTCAAAAATCAAAACTTAAAATCAATTCAATTTCCTTTCTCAATTGTATATAGATTCCTCTATCATTTTGTAGATAAAAATAAAGGTCTAAAATCCTTCAAAGTTATTAATGTTGCTACTATCCAACTTGGAATTAACTAATCCTTAAGTTCATACTTTTAGAAAAATATGGTTCCTCTTATCCTCATATCTTTATAACTCAAAGAGGATCTCAATGCATACTAGTTGTCAATGTAATCCTTTTAAACATGGGGTTGACCGATGAGCATATACTAGTGTAGTCATTTCCTAGTTGACACTAAGCACGAAAATAAGAATCAATGGTAGTAAGGAATCAAGCAAGATGCAATTCAAGGTAGGTGAACGAGAGTTTGGAATTTGAAGTCAAGAGAGGATGTCAAGCATGTGGATGAGATTCCTAAAATCTAATCCTATATTGCAGGTTCACATCGGTACAGTTACATAACCGAAATGACAAACTTGACCTGCATGGGCCACCACAAAACATTAACGCCCCAGTCCCAAAATACTCGGGACTAGATACGTATCATGCCAGCTGCATACATACGAAGTCTACTCCAATATATGAAAACTTGTATGTATACATAAGCTGTATAATGCAGTAATCCATAATACTAATCTCATCCATAATAAAAGAATCAATACAAAATAGGAATGACACTGAATTGTAGTTTGTACAAAAGTTGGGCGGAGACAAAGTCCACTACCAACTATCTCAAATAAAATGTACAAGAAGGAATAGATGGAATAACAAGACGAGCCAAGTGCAATCCTCTTCGAAAGGATGGAGAAGATCACGGCATCGGTGGGAACACCTGCAAATATCACAAAACACACACCTGGAGAGATAACCAGGTCCTCAGAGGGACGTAACAAGATACAGGAAGAACATGCCATGTAACTGCATAAGCAAAAAATAATATAAACTACAACACACATGGTACCTAACCATCTATGTGATATGCACTTTGAGGACAACATTCTACGCAGGGGCTGTAACGGATTCACGCAAGCAAGTAATAAAGAGCGACCGTCAAGTAGCGCTTATCCGAGACACTATAGGCCCTGGGCAGAAGGTAGTGCTCATAAGAGTCACCATCGGCCCAAAATTTATGTAAAATAATTGTAGTCCCTACACTAATAGCTGTCCCCTCCCCCCAATGATACTGTACATGCATCGTAACCACGATATACCAACACATGTCGCTTCCACAACATGTTTTATAATAGATAACTGTCAAGTCTTCTAACATGCATCTATTGACAGTTATTCCTACGCATGCGCAGGGTGATCAGCCAACATGCAAGTGACCTCTATATACTCACAAATCTCACACACAACTCGTGTACAATCGTGACAAGTTAATGAGACACACTAAACTTGACGGTAGTCCCTTAACTCTAGGTCCACATGCAAGAAAATAAGTAACTGAAAATAAAGTATAGAAAAATATACAATAATAGCATAAAAGTAACTAATGAAAACAGTAATGTGGCAAGGTATCTTGCCTGAGATTATGTGCAAAAGAGAATAATCCAGTAGCTCGAACAGACAAATAAACAAAGCAAGAAAAACCAAATCTCGCAGATGACTCCGGATGCTGCAACAAACATCACGAACGAGTTTGGAATATAAGATATACTAGAAAATGCCTGTCCAAAAGTTAAATTCTGGAAAAGGGACAAAATCGTAATTTTGGGTCAAATCGATGTCCGCCGTTGGACCCGCTTTGCACCGAAAAATGCGCCAGAACCTACGATCTCTAAAGTCGTCAAACTACATGTCTACGGATTTATTTTGATGATACGAACCCAACGGTAATGTCCAATTTTGGATTCCGGTGGGCTGTGCACAAAATTGCCCGTTAAGTAGGATTGTGGGCCCGCCAAAATAGCGTCCCGATCAACTGTCTCAGAATCAGACAAAACTTGGATCACAAGACCAAAAAAATATTTCAAGTCCAATGACGCAAGTTTTGTCGCGATTTAATGAGTGTGCACAAAGTTGTGACTTAATTTGCAAGGGGTCGATACGGGGTATCTCGACGGATACGCACTGATTTTGTCGCGCACATGCAATGAAATCGGGTTCCGTCAGTTCCCACACGTCGACACATCCATACGCGCCTTTCGATGCGTATAGTATGCGATCACGTCGCCCGATTTTTTGGGGCGCACGCCGTATCGGGTGTTTTTCCACTTTTTGAAAACAGAAATTACAATTCTTCGTGAAAATTTAACGTGTAACTTTTACACACTAGATGAAAAGTAAATCCAGAAGGTGCATTACAATCCCGGTTATGTTTTTATTCTCTTCCTTCAATTAGTTTTTACAAAATCCTATTGTACAGAAAGAAAGTGGCCGACAAATTGGTGTTTTAAAACAGTTTTTAATATTCCAGAAAAATGGTTTTTCTCTAACTTCGCCTCGATTATTCGAGCAAGTTGGATGGCCATGTCGAAATCCACCTGGAGGATCTCGAAGAGGGTAAAGTCTATTCTAGAAAATCATACGGATCAAAAATCGGTGTTACGAGTAAAAAGTTATGTCGTTGGGAAGTAGGGTACCTTGAGTGGGAAAACTGCTCTGTGGATGACGAGGGGATGACTTTCGATGCTCCGTTCATCGCGCACACAACTCCGTCGCGGTGAAACGAACTCGTAGTCGAAGAGGGTATGTTCTGCTGCAATT
>JANAVB010005399.1:2538337-2715837 GCA_029216955.1 Iris pallida
CTCGTGGTAGCCGATGACTAACTTATGGAAGAATGTCCGATAGATCCATGTACACCATTTTTTGATTTTTGAATGAGAGAAGAAACGATGGGTGTACATCTATAGTAAATTGGAGAAGAATTAGGGAAAATTATAGCGCCCATTTTTTTGGCTTTTTCCCTCTTTGTTTGCCTGATTTTTCGGCAATAGTTAATAATTATTTAGGGAAAAGTACATTATTTGTAATAGACTATATAATACCAACGGTTTGACCTAGTTAGTAATTTGTAACATGCTACTCTACGCCGTTAGAAATCGAAAAAAAGTCCATTAAAAATTGGGCAATATGGTGTAGTTAATGGGGAGGGGAAATTGGCAGCAACGAATCGTGGAGAAAAGGAGGCGCGGGATTGCTAGGGCTTTGATTTCGTGTGAAAAAATAGGAATCGCTAGGGTTCTGTGGGACAGGGGATGAAAAGTAGTATTTATGTATTTTTAATATATATATATATATATACTATATATATATTATATATATATATATATATATATATATATATATTAGTATCCACATACAGGATACTAACAGGATTCCAAATCTGTTGGACTTGCGAATATTTGATGATTTTTTTTATATACAGCCGGATTATAATTAGGATTGTGATATTTGATGTAAAAATTTTGGTATAGTCAATCTTGTTACAATTTAAATAGTAATGTCAAAATAGTATCAAAATTAGGATATATTTTTTATTTAACTTTTTAAAATTATTTAAAGTTTTTGTTACAAGAAATAAATTTCTTCTTTGTGACTAATACTTTGTGTGACGTACAATTATTTGGTAACTAAAAGAAACTTTTAAGTGACAAGAACAAAATTTTAATCTTGTGGCTAATACTTTCATGTGGCAAAAATATTTTCTTATAACTACAAAAAAAAATTTAGTTACAACTATTTCCCTTATCACACATAACTTGTCTCTAAAATCATAATTTTATTTCAGTGACCACATTAAGTGACGACCAATAAAAACATGGTCACTAAATGTTTTAATTGTGTGACGGAAAATAACAGTTGTCACAGAATCAAATTATGAGTGACAACAAAAATTATTTGTCAAAAAATATCCCTTTCAGTGACAAGTTTTACATGTCATAGATTACTTGTCACGGAAATCCGAATTTCTTGTAGTGATATAGTTAAGAACATGTAAGGTATCTTCATGCACATCCAAGGCAGTAGGTTGTATGGAGTGAGGATTACCGGCCAGCAAGAATATTGGGAGCCTGAAAGACCAAATGGGGTGAAACCATCGGATCATAGCCCCAACCTTGCATTACGCGCATCAGAAGCGAAATTAGGACATGCTCGATCGAAGTGCTTCAACGCTTCTCCATCAGATGGGTGATCCAACACTCCTTCGGTCTGTTGTCGCTTGTGCCAACTCATATTTTTGGCAGTCTCTTTCACCATGAACAACCTCTGCAAACCGCGATGTCAATGGCAAGTAGTGCATTGAAGCAGTCGGTCTTCTAGACTTGCCTGCAGCAGTTGGCTTGTAGCGATCAGCACCACAGAATCTGCACACTTCTGCATCCTTGTGATCTTTGTAGTAAATCATGCATCCGTTCTGACAGCAATCGATCTTGTCGTATCCCATCCAGAGGGATCTCACCATCCTCTTAGAGCGGTAGAAGTCTTTCGATAACTTGGCACCCTCCGGCAAGATATCTATAATCAACTCGAGCACTCTATTGTAGCATTCTTGCGACATGTTAAAGTCAGACTTTATGCTCAAGAGCCGAGTGATCACCTCTAACGGTGAATGGTCCTCCCAGCCAGGGTACAAAGGAGTCCCTGCATTCTCCAGCAACTCCATGAACTTTGCGGCAGCGGCATTCGGTGCCTCCTCAGCTGCGTCACAATTGTATGAATCGAAACTAGGTCCCGCAGCGTCGAAGACCATGTTCACGTACTCGTTGTCAACACCAGTTCGATTGTGGACATTCACATAAGGCTCCGCTTGGAATGCTAAAGGTACAATCTCTCTGTGTGCGGTCCATTGGTAGTAATTCGGAAGAAAACCCTTTGTATATAAGTGATACGTCACATCCAATTCTGGTTGAAACTTCATGTGCCGACATTTTGTACACGAACACTTAATGTCCATGTCGTACATGGATTGAGGAAAAGCCTTCGCGAATTGGAGGAATTGTTCTACTCCGACGATGTATTCATCTCGCACACCGCACCTGGCATCTCGAATGCGGTCGTACATCCACGAACGGTTTAGCAGATACATGGATATAGCATTTCTAGATATCTGCAAATATGAATAACTTTAAAACTGAAACGAATATACTACATACTACTATATAGATATATACTGCGAGCCCCCCGGGACCCCACCCCGAGCAGCAGACCCCCCAACCCCACAGCAGCAAGAAGGTCCTAACCTGACGTACGGTCGTGATTCGGGACCATTCCTATGAGTATCGGGATCAAGAAAAATAGGCGACGACATTAACCAACCAACAAAACTACTTGTTACAAATATCGCACTATCGGGGTTTCGAATCGGAGTATCAGATTTTTTGGTGTCGAAAAACAAGTAATTATTACTAAATTATCAGATTTTTTTGGCACTATCGGTGCCTCTGACACAGCCTCTTTCCACCATGAACAACCTCTGCAACCGCGATGTCAATGCAAGTAGTGCATTGAAGCAGTCGTCTTCTAGACTTGCCTGCAGCAGTTGGCTTGTAGCGATCAGCACCACAAGAATCTGCACTTCTTCATCTTCTTCGCATCTGTGATCTTTGTAGTAAATCATGCATCCGTTCTGACAGCAATCGATCTTGTCGTATCCCATCCAGAGGGATCTCACCATCCTCTTAGCGTAGAAGTCTTTCGATACCTTGGCACCTCCGGCAAGATATCTATAATCAACTCGAGCACTCTATTGTAGCATTCTTACGACATGTTAAAGTCAGACTTTATGCTCAAGAGCCGAGTGATCACCTCAAACGTGAACGTCCTCCCAGCCAGGGTACAAAGGAGTCCCTGCATTCTCCCCACAACTCCATGAACTTTGCGACAGCGGCATTCGGTGCCTCCTCAGCTGCGTCACAATTGTATGAATCGGTACTAGTCCCGCAGCGCCGAAGACCATGTTCACTACTCGTTGTCGACACCAGTTTCGTTTGTGGACATTCACATAAGGCTCCGCTTGGAATGCTAAAGGTACAATCTCTCTGTATGCGGTCCATTGGTAGTAATTCGGAAGAAAACCCTTTGTATATAAGTGATACGTCACATCCAATTCTGGTTGAAACTTCATGTGCCGACATTTTGTACACGGACACTTAATGTCCATGTCGTACATGGATTGAGGAAAAGCCTTCGCGAATTGAGGAATTGTTCTACTCCGACGATGTATTCATCTCGCACACCGCACCTGGCATCTCGAATGCGTCGTACATCCTGAACGGTTTAGCAGATACATGGATATAGCCATTTCTAATATCTGCAAATATGAATAACTTCAAAACTGAAACGAATATACTACATACTACATATATATATATTACTGCGCGCCCCCTCGGGGCCCCCCCCGGCAGCACCCCCCAACCCCACGAGCAGCAAGAAGGTCCTAACCCGACGTACGGTCGTGATTCGGGACCATCCTAGCTATGAGTATCGGGATCAAAAAAATAGCGACGACATTACCAACCAACAAAACTACTTGTTACAAATATCGGCACTATCGGTGGTTTCGAATCGGAGTATCAGATTTTTCGGTGTCGGAAACAAGTAATTATTACTAAATTATCAGATTTTTCGGCACTATCGGTGCCTCTGACACAGCCTCGCACCCCTACCCCCCCTACACCACCCCTAACCCTAACACGAACCCAATCCCTAACCCTCCTCCACCAGCCCCCCCTCCCCTCCCAGCCCCCCCTCATGACCCCCCTGCTCCCCTCCCCCACCAACCACCCCTAACCCGAACCCGAACCCTAACCCTCCACTCCCCCCAGCCCCCCCCCCCCCCTCCTCACCCCAAGACGCCCTCACCCCCCCCCCCCCCCCCCGCCCATCCCCCCCCCCCCCCCCCCGCCCATCCCCCCCCCTAACCCTCCCCTCCCCCTCCCCCCACCCCCCCCCCCCTCCTCACCTGTCATACTCAAATATTTATTATTATTTTTATTGTCTGTGTTAATTCATCTTGTGGTTAGGATATTTTTTTTTTTTTTGTTTTTGGCTTTTTGTGAACCTAACCCTAGCCTAGCCTTAACCCTAACCATACCCTAGCCTAGGGGGGGGGGGGGTGCCAAGTGCCCCTACAAAGTATGGGTGGAGGGACACCTCATCCTACTTTCTCCCTATATATATACACACACCCACACTTCATAAAGCAAAGAGAGAAAAAAAAAAAAGGGAAAAAAAAAAAAAAAAAAAAAAACCAAACACAACACACACACCCGAACCCCACCACCACCCGCACCTGCTGCCGCCGCTGCCGCCGCCAGCGCCCGCCGCCGCCGCCAGCGCCCGCCGCCGCCGCCAGCGCCCGCCGCCGCCGCTGCCAGCGCCGCCCGCCACCGCCAGCTCCGGCCAGCCCCTCTCCGGCAACCTCCGCACCACCTCCTTCCACCCCAACTTCATCTTCAACCTCCTCTTCATCATCATCTTCCAAATTCCAAGGAGAAACCTAGGTATAAAACCCTAAATCCCCTCTTTTCTCTTCTAATTTCAGAATTTGGATTAAGTCTTGGGTCATAACCATAGTTCAACTTTGATTTGGGTTATGCTAGGAAAGGTGGGAAGCAATTAGGTTTTCTTCAACCCAAGGCAAGTACTCTTCCCTTCTTCCTCTTGGATTTGCTTTATTTTGATTTTGTTATCATGATTTCAATTCTGGAATTTATAAATTGTTTTGATTAAACCAATTTTATGAGATTGTAGTATGGATATAGGCATAAGAATCGGGTAGGAACCTACTTGTGGACACAATTATTGCACCTATATATGAAACGGATTCAATATGTAGAACCCAATACAAATGAACTCTCAATCTAATTTTGTTGTGATTATATATATACATGAGGAAGTATATATATATAACAAGAAGGATGTTGTATACGACCCATGAGATGTATATATATATATGAGCATGAACTCCTACATATGTACAAATATACACTTATATACACAATATGTAGATGCATATGTATATATTGATGGACACTTGTAAGCCCTGGAATAATTTAGGGGCCTAACCTATACTCTTAGGACAATATATACATATATGTATATGAATCCTATATTCCCTTACTTGAATTTATACACACATGAGTTAGTTTCGATTTCGACATATTAAGTCAATGATATCCGTATCAGAATTATCTCTAATTAATTTACTGGACTTCATTATTTAGTCAAAGTAGGAGTTTATAGGTTCCTATATGTTAAGGTAACCATACACACGTAGTCTTCAATTATAACCTTCTTTCAAAATCAAGAAGCCAAATTCTAGTATATAGCGACATGTATTTTTTTGAACTTCTGATTCAATTTAACCAATATCACAAGTATGTGATAACCATTGAGTCTTTTTTTATACTTGGTATTATTGTATTACTAACCATATCGTTTTGGATAAGTTTTAGAAGGGAAATGCCAAATTAAATTGCTTGATTGCCTAATTGCTTGCTTGCTTGCCAAATTGCCAAGGTAAGAAACCTTAAAATTTTGCATTTTTATTTTATTTTGTGGTTCCGGTGTTGAGAGTTGCTCCACCGAAGGGGTCGGCGAGCCCAAATATTACTTGCGTGGTTCCGGTGTTGAGAGTTGCTCCACCGAAGGGGTCGGCGAGCCCGTATATACTTTTATTATGTTTTGTAAAATTGTCGGAGCTCCTAAATACAAAGGAGACTCTGCCGAAATTTTTGGAAAATTTAGGAGATAGACAAATTTCCGACTTTTCGGAAATTTTAGAAATTTTCCTTTTCTAGGAAGCATTGGGCGGGGAGAACAACTGAATATCCCTAGATATCCCGTAACATAATAACCATAAAAAGCTGATCAGCGATTCCTGAATTTCCTGAAGAGTACTTCTATATAAGTACTAGCCCAAGAAAGGCTCCTGAATTTCCTGAAGAGTACTTCTATATAAGTACTAGCCCAAGAGAGGCTCCTGCCTGTTGCTTCTATCCCGACAGTAACATCGGATAGTTGGTTTTAGCCCAAGGGAGGCTCCGAAATTACAGCCTGATCCCAGGTTAACGGGATTGTTCACGGGAATTATTTAGGGAATTAATTCAGAGTTTTGTTCTCAAAATTTGCATTGCATTTAGTCTGCTAAATTTTATTTTACTCCAGAAACAACCCCACCTATCAAAGGTAGGTAGTTCTTGATTGCTCAAGGGAAGCAAATCCTGTTAAGAGCTCAAGGGAAGCTCAGAGAAATTCTCCCAAATTTATGGATGTCATTTACATTTCTTTGATTTTAGTAAAGTCAACTTATATGATAATGCTAGTCGGCATATTTCCTTCTTTTAGAAAACTGTACCTTTCTTTTGTATGCTTTACCGTCCTTGACCGAGGACTTGTTTGTCGTTTTCTAAAACGACCTAGTATTGTTCGCTAGGTGAAGAAGAAGACAACCCCGCCGAGGTACTACCACAGTACGACGAGGAATAGCCGCCTGGGTAATTGCAGTTAGGACCAGTACTACCATAGCTATCTTGCTAGTTATTTTTGTAATAAATTTGTAACTTGTAAAAGTATTTTTTTGATGAAGTCCTGTATAACAATTTCCATATGTATAATAAGTTGTAATCTCTGGCATTTTCCATTTTTGCTGATGTTTTACGGGCGACAATCGCGGATTTTCGGCGCGTAGCCTGGGGATGTGTATGACGTCACCGTTCCAGTTGGGAAGCGGGACGTGACACGTCCTTTTAGTGGTGGCCCATGCAGGTCAGCGAAAATGGAAAATCCAGAACGGACCTTAGGCCTAGACGTAGGTTTTATACTCAGATAGAAAGCTTTGATTTCCAATCATATCTTAGAAATCCTTAAGTAAGGTAGATAAATAGTTGGTAGCTTTTTTTCCTTACAAAATTCCTCTTTCCTGTCTAGATCTTAAATCCTACTAAGGAGTTACTAACCTAAGGAAGAAATACTTTTATTTTTCTTTTCAATCTAGGTCATGCCTCGGTTTGCACCCTTCGCAAGACTGGGAAATGATAGTCACAGCCTAGACGAGTATTATGCATTTGTAAAGAAGATGTGGCACGTAGCCCGTAAAGGAATGATCGAAGCCTATGGAGTACACTACGAATTGAAATATCCAGTAGTGTCAGACATAGATGACGAAAGGAAGGAGTATTACAACTCGGTACATTATTATGTCCTGATAAAGGCAGAACCCACCAAAGGCCCAAAGACTGATCGCAATGGTACCTTGGAAGAATGGCTGCAGACTCATCCAAACGCAATAGTGCACAACATCAGGAAGATGTGGATTTAGATCCTCAAGCATATATGTATATGGAATGTATGTAATATATGTAGTAAGAATGCAAGTAAGTAGGGAATATGGACTTAGATCCCTAGTATCTATAGATGATAAGTATGAGTATGTAGCTAAGATGGATGAAATGTAAGATATATCTGTATGTACGTAGAATGTGACCAAGTATGTATGTAAGCCAAGGGCATATTGATCTATAAATAAATAAAATATGCTTTTTCTCCTTATGTTCCTTATAAGAAATTCTTACATAGGATATCAAGGATATGGACCTGTTTATACCCAGTTTGGAATGGGATGGAAGCGAGTACACCTTGTACCTGTACCAACGCTATGCCAGGATGCTATGGAACGCACCCGACTGGTATGACATTCATGTCTACCAAGTATTCTATGGAGTCAGGCGTCCTATGGTACGAGACGTGGAGGATGGCGCTGAAGTATACTTTGAGTACATCACCTACTGTCTTTATGTCCGAGACCCGAACCGCATCTATGTCGGATTGCACGGCTACGAAGGCACCATGGATGACTTTGAGAGGATGTATACAGAAGTGGAGATCCTTGCTGAAGGAAGGGAGCTTATTGAAGCCGTAGCATAAGATGTCTTAACCCTGTACATAGTGAAGAAGGAGTCCTTTTCCATGTATTTTGGCATCTGCAGATATGTACTTGTATGTAGTAGAATAGTTTACCATGTCGCGTTTTGGAATGATGGGTGACATGAGTAACTAAGTAGCAAGAATGTATGTAAATGAAAAATGAGAGTAAGGAGCACCATTTTGTAATTACTCTCATCTTAATGAATGAATATATATATATGTACGAAGTTTCATGATGCACTCTTGTTGGAGATTATGAGTTAAACACTTCCCTAAGAATTGCGTTTTTCCAAATCTCAGGATATGGACAACCACGGCCAGTCAAGTACTCCGCCCCCTCAAGAACCAACTGTGGCCGATATGTTTCGATTATTCCAGCAATTATTGGAATCCCATAATCAGCAGGCCAATGCAGCCCATGTTGCCAATACAACCATATTGGAACAAATGCAGAACCCCAAGAAAACAGAAGAGAGAAACCTAAAAGATTTTCGAGATCTTAATCCACCTAAGTTCAAGGGAACTGAAAATGCAATGGAAGCGGGTCAATGGTTGAAAACCATTGAAGGCCTAATGAAGGCCGCAAAGCTCAAAACCGAAGATATGGTGCCAGCAATCCGTATCCAGCTAGAAGACATCGCTGGATACTGGTGGAGTGCTGAGTACCCTGAAGATTCCGATGAGGTCATGACATGGGCAGAATTCAAGAAGAAGTTTGAGGAAAGATTCTATCCTAAATCAGCACGAATAGAGTTAGAGCGGCAATTCAACTATCTTAAACAAGGAAGACGCACCGTCGACGAATATGCTGTAGAGTTTTCCAGACTCAGTCGCTTTGCTCCTAACATGATAGCCGACGAAGAAACAAAAATTTCTAGGTTCCTGGAAGGGCTCGGGACCCAATTGAAAAGCAGGGTCGCGTCCTACCGGTGCCAGACCTTTTCTGAGGTAACAGAAGCTGCTCGAGACCAGGAGAGAATCCTGAAAGAGGAGCAACCTTTCCGGTCATCACAACCCAAGAGAACTTTTGAGGAAGGATCATCCTCTAACAAGAATCACTGGCAAGGACCACCTAAGCGTCCTCAGAATGGCAACTCGGACAAATTCCTTATCTGCGATTTCTGCCAGAAGCCAGGACATAAGAAGAGTGTATGTAGGAGAAGATTGGGGCTTTGCTTGAGGTGTGGAGCAAATCATCCAATCAGTCAATGTCCTCAGCCGCCTGCGAATGGAGCAAGGACACAAGGTTTCTCTCAGGGATACCGACCTCCAGTTCAAGGAAACCAACCTCGACCAATGATACAGGCACCAACAGCGCAAGCGGGAATGGCTTATGGAAATCAGCAAAGGCCGCCCTATGCCCCTCAGGCTTATCAGTTTCAACAAGCACAACGAGCAGCTCAAACTCAAAATAATAACAAGAAAAAGAATAGGCAAGGGCGTGCATTCATAATGGGAACTGAAGATGCGAATATCCCTGGAGAAGTAGTTTCAGGTACTATTTTAGTTTCTTCATACCCAGCTTCAGTATTATTTGATTCCGGGGCTACCCATTCATTTATAGCATCTTCTTTTATATCACAACGTGAAATAGAATCACAACCTCTGCCTAAATCATTGAAAGTACTCACCGGTAATGGAATAGTAGAAGTCAGTCGAGTATGTCATAGATGTCCCATTAAATTGGGTGGAGGAGCTTTTCGTACCCGATTGCTTGTCTTTCCAACAAGCAATTATGATATAATATTGGGTATGGATTGGCTAACTGCAACATTAGCCAATATAGACTGCGGTCAGGGGAAAATTTCATTCCAACTCCCTGACGGCGAGTCTTATGAATTTGCAAGAGACCAAAATGAGTTCAATGCAGAGGAGCTAGAGAGATTTGAATTACCAGTACTGCTGCAAGGAGTAGTAGAGCAATCATTTCCAAGGGTAGTAGAAGAATTCAAGGATGTGTTCCCAGAAGAATTACCAGGGCTACCCCCAGACAGAGCCGTAGAATTTTCTATAGATCTAATACCGGGAGCTGCACCCATAGCCAAGAAGATATACCCAATGAACAAAGAAGAGCTAGTTGAGTTAAATAAACAGATAAAGGAGTTATTGTCAAAGGGGTTTATCCAACCTAGCGCTTCACCATGGGGTGCACCAGTATTATTTGTGAAAAAGAAAGATAGTACCCTACGCCTGGTGATTGACTATAGGGCTTTGAATGAGGTTACCATCAAGAATAAATATCCCTTACCTAGGATCGATCAACTGTTTGATCAGTTAGGAGAGGCAAGGGTATTTTCGAAGATTGATTTGAGATCCGGATATCATCAGGTAAAGGTGAAAAAGGAAGACATCCCAAAGACTGCATTCAGAACTCGGTATGGGCATTACGAATTCTTAGTTATGCCATTCGGGTTGACAAATGCACCCGCTATATTTATGGACCTGATGAATCGAGTATTCTATCAATATCTGGATAAATTTGTGATTGTATTTATTGATGACATCCTTGTATACTCTAAAAGTGAAGAGGAGCATGAAAGACATTTGAGGATAGTATTGCAAACTCTGCGAGAAGAACAATTGTATGCTAAGCTTAGTAAATGTGAGTTTTGGTTGGACCAAATACCATTTCTAGGACATATTGTCAGTGGAGAAGGCATCTCGGTAGATCCAAAGAAAGTAGAAGCAGTTAAGTCTTGGCCAACACCTAAGTCAGTAGCAGAAATCAGAAGCTTCTTAGGATTGGCTGGCTATTATCGGAGATTTGTAGAGAACTTTTCAAGAATTGCAGAACCTTTAACCCGTCTTACTCGGAAGGAAGAGAAATTTAATTGGACGGAGAAATGTCAAGCAGCATTTGACGAGCTGAAGGAAAGATTAATTACAGCTCCAATACTAGCATTACCCTCTGGTTCAGGTGGATATGAGATATATAGTGATGCATCAGGTAAAGGTTTAGGATGTGTACTGATGCAGCACGGGAGAGTCATAGCCTATGCATCCCGACAATTAAAGACACATGAAAGGAATTATCCAACTCATGATCTCGAACTTGCAGCGGTAGTATTCGCACTCAAGTTGTGGAGACACTATTTATATGGAGAAAGAATCAAAATATACACAGACCACAAGAGCTTAAAATATGTCTTCACACAAAAGGAGATTAATATGAGACAGAGAAGATGGTTGGAGTTACTGAAGGATTTTGACATGGAGTTGACCTATCATCCGGGCAAAGCTAATAAGGTGGCTGATGCCTTAAGTAGAAGACCCGAAGCTTTCTTTATGAATACACCCAAAGAAATCCTTGAGGATTTGAGGAAAATGGGAATTGAAGTGATACGCCCGCTAACCGAAGGAATGTGGCAAAACTTGCAAGTACAGTCCTCCTTAATAGATAGAATTAAGGAAGCCCAACAGAATGATTCAAAACTTCAGAAAATGTGGAAACAAACAGAAGAGGGACTCCAGACCGGGATAAGGAAGCATCCGGACGGATCATTAAGATTCGGAGATCGATTATGTGTGCCCAGTGGAGACTTAAGAACAGAGGTTATGTCAGAAGCCCACAACTCACAATATTCCATTCATCCGGGCAGCACTAAAATGTACAAAGATTTGAGACAAACATTTTGGTGGCACGGGATGAAGAGAGAAGTCGCCAGATTTGTATCAAGATGTCTTGTCTGCCAGCAAGTAAAAGCGGAGCATCAAAGGACGGCAGGACTTCTCCAGCCGTTACCCATACCCGAATGGAAGTGGGAGCACCTCACCATGGATTTCGTGACAGGATTGCCTAGGACCCAGAGGGGTAATAATGCTATTTGGGTCATTGTAGACAGACTTACCAAGTCCGCTCGTTTTCTGCCCTTTCGAGTTGGACAGTCAACGGAGGTCCTGGCCGAAATGTACATGAGACAGATTGTTAGCCAACATGGAGTGCCAGTGAGTATAGTATCGGATAGAGATACCAGATTTACTTCACATTTCTGGAAAAGCTTGCAAGAAAGTCTTGGCACCAAATTGAAATTTAGCTCCGCCTACCATCCCCAAACGGACGGCCAGTCTGAAAGAACCATTCAGACCTTAGAAGACATGCTGAGAGCGTGTACTTTAGATTTTGGAGGAGCATGGGATGATCATCTACATTTGGTAGAATTTTCATATAACAACAGTTATCATGATAGTATCAAAATGGCTCCTTTTGAAGCACTATATGGTAGGAAGTGCAGATCGCCGGTATGCTGGACCGACGTAGGAGAAAGACAATTGTTGGGGCCAGAATTAGTAACACAAACTGTGGATATCATCAAAGCAATAAGAAGTCACCTGCAAGCAGCTCAGGACAGGCAGAAGATGTGGGCGGATAAGCATCGAAGAATATTGGAGTTTCAACCCGGAGAACATGTATTTCTGAAAATTTCACCAACTAAGGGAACCATCAGATTCGGGACCAGAGGAAAGCTAAGTCCCAGATATATTGGACCATTTGACATCCTGGAGAAAGTTGGGAATGTGTCATATCGACTCGCCTTGCCGCCAGCACTAGAAGGAGTTCACAATGTATTCCATGTTTCCCAGCTACGAAGATATGTACCGGACACGAGCCATATACTCGATCACTCAGAAATCACCATCGGGCCTACACTCCGGATAGAACAGAGACCCGTTGGGATCTTGGATCGAAGAGATAAGATACTCCGCAATCGGGTCATTCCGTTAGTACGAGTTGCGTGGAGCAGGGATTCTCCTGGAGATTCAACTTGGGAGAAGGAAGAGGACATGCGGAAGCAATACCCGTATTTATTCCCTGAGACAGGTCAGTAACCTCATTGCTAGTCTAATTATTTCAAATTCCGAGGACGGAATTTTTCTAAGGAGGGTAGACTTGTCATACTCAAAATATTTTATTATTATTTTTATTGTCTGTGTTAATTCATCTTGTGGTTAGGATATTTTTTTTTTTTTTGTTTTTGGCTTTTTGTGAACCTAACCCTAGCCTAGCCTTAACCCTAACCATACCCTAGCCTAGGGGGGGGGGGGGGTGCCAAGTGCCCCTACAAAGTATGGGTGGAGGGACACCTCATCCTACTTTCTCCCTATATATATACACACACCCACACTTCATAAAGCAAAGAGAGAAAAAAAAAAAAGGGGAAAAAAAAAAAAAAAAAAAACCAAACACAACACACACACCCGAACCCCACCACCACCCGCACCTGCTGCCGCCGCTGCCGCCGCCAGCGCCCGCCGCCGCCGCCAGCGCCCGCCGCCGCCGCCAGCGCCCGCCGCCGCCGCTGCCAGCGCCGCCCGCCACCGCCAGCTCCGGCCAGCCCCTCTCCGGCAACCTCCGCACCACCTCCTTCCACCCCAACTTCATCTTCAACCTCCTCTTCATCATCATCTTCCAAATTCCAAGGAGAAACCTAGGTATAAAACCCTAAATCCCCTCTTTTCTCTTCTAATTTCAGAATTTGGATTAAGTCTTGGGTCATAACCATAGTTCAACTTTGATTTGGGTTATGCTAGGAAAGGTGGGAAGCAATTAGGTTTTCTTCAACCCAAGGCAAGTACTCTTCCCTTCTTCCTCTTGGATTTGCTTTATTTTGATTTTGTTATCATGATTTCAATTCTGGAATTTATAAATTGTTTTGATTAAACCAATTTTATGAGATTGTAGTATGGATATAGGCATAAGAATCGGGTAGGAACCTACTTGTGGACACAATTATTGCACCTATATATGAAACGGATTCAATATGTAGAACCCAATACAAATGAACTCTCAATCTAATTTTGTTGTGATTATATATATATACATGAGGAAGTATATATATATAACAAGAAGGATGTTGTATACGACCCATGAGATGTATATATATATATGAGCATGAACTCCTACATATGTACAAATATACACTTATATACACAATATGTAGATGCATATGTATATATTGATGGACACTTGTAAGCCCTGGAATAATTTAGGGGCCTAACCTATACTCTTAGGACAATATATACATATATGTATATGAATCCTATATTCCCTTACTTGAATTTATACACACATGAGTTAGTTTCGATTTCGACATATTAAGTCAATGATATCCGTATCAGAATTATCTCTAATTAATTTACTGGACTTCATTATTTAGTCAAAGTAGGAGTTTATAGGTTCCTATATGTTAAGGTAACCATACACACGTAGTCTTCAATTATAACCTTCTTTCAAAATCAAGAAGCCAAATTCTAGTATATAGCGACATGTATTTTTTTGAACTTCTGATTCAATTTAACCAATATCACAAGTATGTGATAACCATTGAGTCTTTTTTTATACTTGGTATTATTGTATTACTAACCATATCGTTTTGGATAAGTTTTAGAAGGGAAATGCCAAATTAAATTGCTTGATTGCCTAATTGCTTGCTTGCTTGCCAAATTGCCAAGGTAAGAAACCTTAAAATTTTGCATTTTTATTTTATTTTGTGGTTCCGGTGTTGAGAGTTGCTCCACCGAAGGGGTCGGCGAGCCCAAATATTACTTGCGTGGTTCCGGTGTTGAGAGTTGCTCCACCGAAGGGGTCGGCGAGCCCGTATATACTTTTATTATGTTTTGTAAAATTGTCGGAGCTCCTAAATACAAAGGAGACTCTGCCGAAATTTTTGGAAAATTTAGGAGATAGACAAATTTCCGACTTTTCGGAAATTTTAGAAATTTTCCTTTTCTAGGAAGCATTGGGCGGGGAGAACAACTGAATATCCCTAGATATCCCGTAACATAATAACCATAAAAAGCTGATCAGCGATTCCTGAATTTCCTGAAGAGTACTTCTATATAAGTACTAGCCCAAGAAAGGCTCCTGAATTTCCTGAAGAGTACTTCTATATAAGTACTAGCCCAAGAGAGGCTCCTGCCTGTTGCTTCTATCCCGACAGTAACATCGGATAGTTGGTTTTAGCCCAAGGGAGGCTCCGAAATTACAGCCTGATCCCAGGTTAACGGGATTGTTCACGGGAATTATTTAGGGAATTAATTCAGAGTTTTGTTCTCAAAATTTGCATTGCATTTAGTCTGCTAAATTTTATTTTACTCCAGAAACAACCCCACCTATCAAAGGTAGGTAGTTCTTGATTGCTCAAGGGAAGCAAATCCTGTTAAGAGCTCAAGGGAAGCTCAGAGAAATTCTCCCAAATTTATGGATGTCATTTACATTTCTTTGATTTTAGTAAAGTCAACTTATATGATAATGCTAGTCGGCATATTTCCTTCTTTTAGAAAACTGTACCTTTCTTTTGTATGCTTTACCGTCCTTGACCGAGGACTTGTTTGTCGTTTTCTAAAACGACCTAGTATTGTTCGCTAGGTGAAGAAGAAGACAACCCCGCCGAGGTACTACCACAGTACGACGAGGAATAGCCGCCTGGGTAATTGCAGTTAGGACCAGTACTACCATAGCTATCTTGCTAGTTATTTTTGTAATAAATTTGTAACTTGTAAAAGTATTTTTTTGATGAAGTCCTGTATAACAATTTCCATATGTATAATAAGTTGTAATCTCTGGCATTTTCCATTTTTGCTGATGTTTTACGGGCGACAATCGCGGATTTTCGGCGCGTAGCCTGGGGATGTGTATGACGTCACCGTTCCAGTTGGGAAGCGGGACGTGACATCACCCCCATCCGCCCTCACCCCCCCTGCCCCACCCCCCGGCCACCTCCCACTCACCACCCAACCATCCGCATCCCCCCTGCCCCTCACCTCCCCCCCCCATCGGACTATTCCTCACCCATCAATCACCCGCACCCCCTGCCCCTCCCCCCGAGCCACCCGCATCCCCCAACCACCAAAAACCAAAATAGAGAGGGGGGAGTCACGTACCGGAGAGGGAGGAGAGTCGCCGGAGAGAGTGAGAGCGCCGAAGGGGGGAAGGAGAGAGAGTGAGAGAGTAAAATGGGGAAAAATGAATCGTGGGGGGGGGGGATTTAATTAGAATTTAGCGACGTTCATCCTAACGTCGCTAAATTAGTCGCTATTAGCGACATTTCGCGACAACAGGCTCATGTAACTAATATACGTCGGTGTCACGTCGCTATTTTCGTCGCTTGTAGTGACTATTAGCGACGTTTCACTTATGTCGCTAATGTGCAAAATTTAGCGACGTCGAACGTCGCTAAATTTACATCGCTAATGGAGCAGATTTTAGTAGTGATGTTAGCGACGAAAATACTAATGAAAAATATTTTCGTTGCTAATTAGCAATATTTTTTAGTATATTTTTATTTTATTTTTTTAAATTTATTTTCCTTTCATTTGACATCCAAATAAGAGTAAATAAATAAATGACTTTTATTCTGTTTCTAGAAACTAATACACATTCTTTTGACTCTAGTAACCACACCAATTATGCAGAGAGCCCAAACAACAAATTAATCTAACAAGAACAAATTATAGTCCCAACAAAAAGACACAGCCACAATCCAAGCTAGAAGTGTCACTTGCTGGTGGTGGTGGTGGTCACCGGAACTTCGACTCAGTCGACGGAGGATTTCGACACGTTCGGATGGATCTTCTTCTTCCTCCTTCCAAAGAAACCTGCAGACTCTTGACAAGTCGTCTTCTTGTTCTTCTCGTCTTCCGCAGCGCAATAACCTCTGGCTTCCTTGTCTTCTCTTTCCATTCTCGCCATCTTCTCCTTGTGGAGCTTCTTCATCACGTAGGCTTCGACAAGTCCTCCTCCCATCATCGATGCCATGATTGATCACTTCTTCTCTTTCTTTCTTGAAAGTTGATGGTGTGGAGAGCTATGGTTGAAGCAATGGAGATGGCATTATATATATATATAGAGAGAGAGAGAGAGGGGTTCTTGGAAGGCGCGGTAGGTATAATAGTTTGAAGGCTTGGCGGCCAAGTTTGCCAAGAATCCATGCATGTTGCAGTTTGTAAACGTGTCACTATGCTGGTCCACTAGGAAAGAGCCGCCATCCCGGCCTTACATTGAGTGTTGATCAAGAACATCACTCGACTTAGAAATTTTGTTTCACGTCTTTATCAACCAACTACAATTCATGTCACTCGACTTAGAAAATTTTGTTTCACGTCTTCATCCATTATTGCTTGCAAATTTGGATCCGTCGTTGAAAACAAAGATTACACACACCAAGCGCTAAAACGAACGAACACGTACGCAGTGTTGATTTGGACGAATACGTGGCTTTCTCTCCTTAGCATTCTCTTCTCTCTTCTGCAATCGAGTCTTACTCATGGATTCTTTCGTGGATGATGAAAGAATACTTTAAATGATTAACATGTGAGTTTGCTATAACCTACACTTCTATTTCAACCGTCTATTTTGTTACCAATAGGGAAAGATATATATGTCGGATTTACAAATGATTTTGTTGGCCTTTTGGAAGTAATAACATGTAGCATCTGTTCTAACGCAAGTGTAATACTACTTGTCAGGGTTTGTTTGCATAATTTTAATGCTCATGATATACATATGGACAATGCTACGTTGTCCGTAGATTTGGACCGCAGTTCTGATCCGCGGACCACATATCGTCCTTTCATTAGAGGGGGGCTACAGAAAATCCAGCGTGGGTCTGATGTGCTGCAGGGGCAGTGGAGGGGGGAGGTTGACACATCGGTACGGACACGTACGTGGTCACCTCCACACGGGCCAATCATTTTTGTGTACATACTTTGTTGTTGCAATTAGTACAGTGTCATCATTTTTTCTTCGAAAATGCTTTGTTGCCCGCGGGCCACGTGTCATCATCCTACTGGTCTCCTTACTATCTTCCGGATCCATCCATCCTCTTCTCCAATTAGAAGACGACACGTGGTCTGTGGAACAGGACTGTAGTCCAAGCCAGCGGACAATGTAGCATTAAATTTTTTTCTTATAGAAATAAATGTAAAGTCAAGTCAATGTGGATGTTTGCTTGTAGTTTCACGTCTCAACTTTCTCCAGAATGTCAATGGAGGAGACCACGAGTTTCTCATGAAGCCACTGTAAAGAAGGTCAAATTTGACCAAGTCTGCCCCATTTTCCACGCTTCTTCATGAGAATTTCATATCGAAGCTGCATGTTCACTTGTATCATTCTTTCAAGTATCTGGACTCCGTCAAACTATATAGAACTATGTTACATATGCTTACGTACAACTTGAAATCAAGACAATATTGATGTAATATATGATCTTAGTTGAAATTATTTTGTGATATCATGACCCTAATGATGGACATTATGGACCCCCAAATTCTAATATCAAATATTATATGAGATCCTATTACTAAATAATTATGTGTGAAAGAAACCTACTCAGGTAATTTTGATGTTACATTCACTAGAGTTTTTTTTATATTATTGTTTTCCCTTTCAGAATCATCCAAGCCTTCTCCCATGCCATCATAACAATTCAAGTCTTCTCTCAAAGTGCCACAAAAGAACTCATGAAGCTTTTATGACTCATCAGGTATGAGCAAGGGAGGGTCTTGTCATAAAATTTTGGAAGTAGTAACAGGGGCGGAGGCAGGATTTTGGAGTATGGTGGGCTAGCTAATAGTTATTATAAAGTTCTAAAAGTTTATGCAAAAAAATTGGCAGAGTTTCCTTTGTAAATTTGATGATTCAAAATATGTCATAGACAATAAACTTAACAAAATATGCATTCAACATAAATATAGATAACAAATACTCAATTCAACGTTGATGTATTAACATTTTTATGTCAATATCAATTTAAATTACATAATTTAAACTAGTAAGGTAGTAAGGTAGCCAACAACCCTGCATATCTCACTTGTTAATTCTCGCAAACAAAGTTGAATGCATATATCAGGTGTCCATATATTGAGTTCACAAAAGAAACATGGTTCAAGACCAAAAGGAACTACAATCACTACAACAAAGCTACAGGGATATGCTAATGATAAATTTGTGCAAAATTCAAAATGGTATTTGTACTTGGCAAAGACCCCCCTAAGCTCTTCCTGATAGAGCTATAGATCATTGTAGTATGCGTGGATTAGTAGAAAATTTTGTCAAATTTGTAAGTCTTTATTTATCATTTGAGAGGGGAACCGCAACTTCTAAATTTTTTTGAATGGGGGGTGGCATTGGCAATGGCATCCCGCCCTAAAGTAATTTGGGACTCAATTGGCAATGGCGTCAAACCTCCATTCCAATATTTTTTGGGATGCCATTAGCAATAACGTTTTCAAGTTAGCTAAGTAGTTTTTATTGGAGTCCAGTCTGAATTTGGTAACAACATATTTGTGGAATCTAAATCAAATTAAATATTAATGATTTGATTAGATTTGGATGTTCATAATAGGTGTTGTGCTATTTTAGATATAATATGATTCTTATTTTAGGAAATCATATTATGATCTAAAATAGGATATTGATGGAATATTTTAGGCATAATAGGATTCTTATTTTATTCCTATTTAGAAAATCCTATTATGACTAGAATATTAGTTTTCTTATCATATATATATGGGGTGAAGCACAATACAAAGTGGAGATTGGGGTGCTTGTCCACAAGAAAATCTAAGAGAAAGTTAGTACTTTGCTCTTAGGACTTCGCCATCCAAGACAGAAGGAAGAAGAAGATCTAATCAAGGAGTCGTCAACTTTGGTTAGGGAGATTGCTACGGGTTGGTGAGTGATCTCAATTGTAATCTTCTATTTTTTTCTTGAGAGTGGTGAGGGAGTAAACCTATTAGGATAAAGGATTCAACGTGAGTTTTGTCAATCTTGTAATTTTATCTGAGATATTAAAGGTTGGGATTTGTCGAGGTGGCGTACGTCACCGCCATATACTTATCTTTATCTTTTGCTTGGTATCTATTAGACGGAGATTAGTTTGATCAGGTGGGTTGGCAAAATGTTTTCCCACGTGCCCAACAATTGGTATCAAAGCGAGGTTCATTCTGGTTTGATACCCAAAAATTGGTATCAGAGCTTAGGGGGTTCTGGCAACCATGTCTACGGAGCAGATGAACACTCGTATGATCACCCTCACAGGAGAGAGAACTGGACGATTTGCCAATGATGGAGGATCTACCCTGGTGAAAGGATTTGCATGGTCCGTTGGAGGGCGACAACGCAAAGACATCGGACAATGCTGCTGAAGACTGGAAACGGCTGGATCGGAAGGCCGTTGGATTCATTCGCCAATAGTTGTACTACTTAGTGTTTTACCGTGTATCCATAGAGAATTCGAAAAAAGCATTGTGGGAGAAGCTGCATTCGTTGGAAAGACGGCTAGCAACAAGACGTTTCTTATTCGCAAACTCGTTAACTCGAAGTACACGGAGGGTGCCTCGGTGGCACAACATCTGAACGAGGTTCAGGGTATCATCAATCAGCTGTCTGCGATAAAGATGGTGATTGATGATAAGCTTCAGGCCCTACTTCTCTTGAGTTATCTACTGGTAAACTAGAAGACATTGGTGGTGGTGTCAGTGAGCAACTCCGCGCCTGATGGAGTTGTCATGATGGAGGTAGTCAAAAGTAGCTTGTTGAATGAGGAGGTCTGACGCAAGCAAGTGGAATCGTCGCAGGAGTCCGCTCCGGTGGCTTTCTACGGAAAGGAAAGACCCAAGTGACAGGCGAGAAAAGAGGAGAGTTATCGGAATCTTGCGATCATAGATCACAAGAAGGGCTGCTATTACTGTGACAAAAGGAATCATATCAAGAGGAACTGCATGAAACTCAAAGCTGAGAAGGCCAAAGGCAAGGACGATTAGGAGGATCTCATGGCATTTGGAGATATCATCATCGCAGCGACGGACGCAGAGGTACCTTGTGGCATGTGTCATGATGGTGACTGAGTCATGGACACAGGGGCGTTGTACCATGCCACTCCACATAGGAGGATCTTTACGTCATGCCGCGGCGGCAGGTTTGAACGTGTGAAAATAGGCGACAAGGGGACGGCTGCAGTTGTAGGCATCGGTGATATGCACTTGACGATGGAGTTCGATAAGAAGCTCGTCCTCAGGGGTGTACGACATGTACCGAGTTTGTGCTACAACTTAATTTCGATAGGAAGGCTGACAGATGATGGTTGTCGCAGTTTGTTTGGAAGAAAAGATTAGATGCTTGCGAAAGGTTTCCAACAACTGTTTCGGGAAGAATTTTGTTGTGGCATGTACAGGCTCAAGCCGGTGAGCTATAGAGGCAGCCAACAGATACCGGATGGAGGCTCGAGGGGTGTTCGATAGAAGGTGGATCGTCAAGAACTTGCTGAGGAGAGGCTTCTAGATGCTTTGAGGGATACGGAGGATTCGGTCCGTCGAGACAAAGCGACAGATGGTGATGAGTTAAGATCGTGGGTCAATCTGTCGGTCCCATGACAGCTGGTCGATCTCAAGGTGGGGGTTGCTCTATGAATCTAGATTTAACGATAAGTGGTTTGCTAAAGCTTTACGAAACGATATTGGTTTCAGCAGTTCGAAGCCAGGAAGGAGATCAAGGTTTGCAGCAAACTCAATCAGAGGTGGGTGCATCACCATTCACACAGTTCAGGAGGTGTTGTGGGTCATCGACGGCGTGTATATGTCACTCCCCGTTCCCAGAATACGTATTTTAATACATGTGCTGCTTGAATGTATTTATTTAATATTTATCATGCATTTGTTCTGTATTCAATTCCTCAATTTTATGCTAATTATTTTTCTGAATTTTATTTTCTGCTTTTGCTTAGCTCTTTGTTTATTTTGTTCATGTTGAACCAACTTGGTTTAGCTTGGTTCATCATGATAAGGGATGGATGGCCTAGATTATGTAGGAAGGAATGAGTGGTGGAGATTAACTTGGGCTAGATATTTATACCCCTTTTCTTTCTCTCTCCTCACAAACTCTCATGTCTTTCCTCCACCAAAAACCCTAACCCCTTTGGAGAGGCAAGTACATCTTGCACCCCATGAGGGATTTCATGCATCCCCATTTATTTTTAGTCCATGTTGTTCCTCTTCTCTTTCTCTACAAGTTTAGGTCTTGAAATTTTTTATTTCCATGGATGGTTGTGTGTAGATCTAGGTTTTAAGTTTTAGATTTTATGAATTTTTATGGTTTTGATCTATTTATTTTCAAAAACAAGTTGTTCCATATTGTAGAGAATTCAATTCTAGTCAATTTTGACATATATTTCGTCCAATTTCGAGTCTGGTAGCCCAAGTTATGGCCATTGGAAGTTTTTAAAACTCCATGGCCGAAGCTTGCTGGTGCAGCGGAATGCATGTTATGCGCCCAAAGGCACTATGCGCCCAAAGGCATGTTATGTGCCCACATGCAGTCTATGCGCCCACATGCAGGCTATGCGCCCACAGTGATCAGTGTACTCTAGTTATCATAGTCCATGCGATTCGTCGAATTCGAGCGTTTCATCTTGTCTCTCGCACCATCCGTTTAGATTATGCGCTTTGACCTATCTCGCGCATTTCGTTGGATTGTGCCACTTGTTGCATGTTAATATTAATACATATGGTTGTGTGGAGTGTGGATACCAGTATGACTGGAACTTAACCCAGAGAGTTATAGACTCGACCATACTGGATACTAGTTTGACTTTCATGCCTTGTCACGAATTGACATTGATTGTTACTTCGACTAATCATTGATCATGCGTTCCTAGTTGGAACTAAAAGACTGGCTAGTCGTCTTATTGAATTGAATGAGACACGTTCATATATTAACCATGAACTATTGTAATCGACTAGTCGATCCCGAACATTGGCATATGGACACGTGCAGACTTCAACTTATTTCTACAAAAGCAGCATGTGTACCTTACAATCAAGGCATAATTATTCCGTGGCTAGGTTTGATTGTTGCATTACGCTATGTAAGACCTACAACCTAAATGTACGGACATCGTTATAAAGTTATGCATATCATACTCTGTATGAAAGTACTCATTTCGAATGACCATGATCCACGGCATAAGATTTTAATTAACGTAGGGACTATTAAGTTAATTAAAATAACTATTGCATGGAGAGAATGGATTCCGAGTTCTTACATGGCAGCTATCTCGAGACAATTAGTGCCCCGACATGCCGGCTGGTTCCCACGGATACTGTAAATCTGCCACACGAGCAGGGAGTGGTATCTGTTTATATTTTTCTGCATATTGATGACGGGCGTCCCGCTGGGACACGTCTAATTTATGATTGACGCAATTGATTATTGGATAGACTAGCCTTGCTCATACATTGTAAGAACTGAGGAATCCCTTATTACATATTTCCAGGACAACTTGAAACTTACAGTTAGCAAGCCGTAATAGTTGTATTGCCGTTTAAATTGATTTGTTTGTGTACTGTACCTACTCAGTTAACTAATGTGATAATCAGAATGTCAGGACATGACGGGTCAACTTCTGTCCTTATTTGTTTGGGAAGTTAGCTTGAAGTGTCGTGATGTTGTGTGAGTCCCAATAGCAAGCAGAGATATTATTTATCATATTATTAACCCTTATCACTGGTTCTAATTCTTCATGTCGTGCTTCCTTTGTGGTACTTGCTATATTGAGGTCTAACCTCTCTGGTTTTGCATGGCCAGATTTAGAGCCAGCTCCCGAGGACTCAGCTTACTTCCACCCCCAAGATGGTCAATACTAGAGGGATGATCGCAGGAGGACATGAGTGGGTTCCTTGCTTCCCTACTCGTTTTGCTACTTACTTTACTTTTTGTCGCTTGGCACCGACATGTTAGTCAAACTGTCTTACACTTACTTTTACATAATTGTAACTAAGTCGGACTGCAGCTGATAACGATTGTGTGTACCTTGTTATATCATCTGGCTGTATTTTGTAAAGCCAGATCTCAAGAACATTTTGACTGAGCGTTTGGGACACCGTACTGCTTATTCTTACATGTTCTCTACTTACTGCTTTTCATTAAATGATTGGGACAATAGAGGTTGAGCAAACCTAGTACGACTTGTATGTAGTATGCACCCCCTTGTCTTGTAGACATCATTGATCGTATTATACGGTATTCATCTACCCGTAATACGTAGTTGGCTGAGTCATTCCCCTGTTCTCCAGTATTCTGGATCTGGGGCGTGACAGTATAGTACATTATGTTATGCTCGATGATGCATGTGTATGGGGGAGCTTCAAGTTCGGACACGAAGGTGGACAGGTTCAGGAGTTCGAATCTCGGAAGAACCGCACCGTCCGCTTGGTTGGACCAGCCAAGGGTAGACAAGCTCGTTGAAAAATTAACACTTTTCGATGGAAGACAGAAGTTGGGGACATGCAGCCAAGACTTATGGTGAGGCTGAAAATCAGAAATTTCGATCTTGGTCGTATCATTAATATCGACAGGACCCAGTGGAGCAGGAGGTGTTATGCATGGCAGCTAGCGTCGACGTGACAGTCGAGGAGTTGGAGCGAAGGAAGATGCAAACCAACTCGGAGGATCGGAGATCAGTGGCATGGGGTGTAGAACCCTAGAGGGGGGTGAATAGGGAATTAAAAATTAACTACCACAATAGAAGCAATATAAGATAATTGAAAGTAAAGAGTAGGAAGATCAAACACAAGGATGTATCCTGGTATCCTCTTTTGAGGCAATCCAGTCCCGGAACTCTCTCCGGCTTTAATCCACTATTTAACCAAATAGTACACACGAGTTTGGATCCGAAGAACTCGCCAACTTCAACACGAGTTTGGATCCGAAGACTCGCCAACTTCTACACATGAGTTTTCTTACGAAGGCTCGCCAACTTCAAACAAAAGAGAAGAGAACTTGTTGATCTTCTAACACGTGAAGATCGAAATTTACAACTCTTAAATACTCTAGCACTTTGGGAGAGGATGACAATAAAAAGCTTGGAAGAGTATTAATGGTGGAGCTCTTGGTTGTTGGAAAATTTATGGAAGAGTTGGTGAGAAAGCTCAAAAGAGAGAGAGAGAGCTTTCTTTTATAGGAGAACCAAGAGTTTGTGGCATTTAATGCTCTGAATACATGCAGACCGGCATGCCGTCGGTATGCCACGGCATACCGTCGGTATACTGGCCAAATAGTAACGGTCATATTAATGACCGTTCGAGAGCATTAAATGCGGCCATTAATGCACGACAGAGCAAATCAAAAACCAAACATTTGAAATTCGGTATACCGCCGGTATGCCGGAGCATGCCGTCGGTATGCCGACAATTGTCACAGCAAGTTTTGAGTTGCTAAAAACGGTATACCGCCGGTATGCCGGAGCATACCGTCGGTATGCCGATAATTTGTCACAGCAACTTTTGGGTTGCTAAAAACGGTATACCGCCGGTATGCCGACAATTGTCACAGCAACTTTCTAGGCAATAAAAACGATATACCGCCGGTATGCCGGAGCATGCCGCCGGTATGCCGACTATTGTCACAGCAACTTTTCTGGACATAAAAATGGTATACCGCCGGTATGCTTTAGCATACCGCCGGTATGCCACTCTTTATGTCTTGATTTTTGATAGTGCTTTTATTTGTCATCCGTCCTTTAGTGTTTTACAAAAAAAACCTAAACACTGTACAGACATGAAGACTCTAAGCAGGAAGAAGCCGTCTTATGCATGAGCGTCGGCATCTGCTTCAGTCTTCGATGCAAAGGAAGAAGCACTGGAACGGTAGGACAAAGTGTAGTAGAGCTTCTGAGAAAATATGATCCTGAAGACACAGAAAACTGAACTACGAAGATGCTTGTTAATAATCAAAATAAAGTGTGCCAACAATCTCTCCCATTTTGATAATTGACAAAATAGAGAGATAGTATCTTCAGGGAGCGGCTCCCCCGTAGGTAGACAACTCCCCCTCAATACGATTTCTCCCCCTTTGTCACTTAGTCAAAGATGGGGATAAAATTGAAAATATGCAATAATAATAAGTACAAGAGCATATAAAGAAAAACATGTATTAATATATTGAAGAGAAATGTGAATACATGCCCGACACACACAAAGCATAAGATAAATTTAAAGACTCTCCTCAACGAGAGCCAGAAACTAGAGAAACATAAACCAAGTCCCCGAAGGACTGCAAAGTGCTGCTACCAACCACACAACGGTCCCCGAAGGACCACAAAAGACATAATCATAAAACAAAACAAACACACATAACTAAAACACTCATACTACGAGACTATCATCCAAAGGGAAGCCACCCCTACTCATCAGCCGGATCGTCCCCATCACCCTGAGCCTGCTGGAAGGCGCCAAAAGGATCAATGCCGTCTGGGTACATAAACCCATAGGCATTAGGATCAGAGAAGTGCGGGGCCTGGTACATAGGATCCTGAAGATTGAGATCCAGAAACGCATCCCGATCCTGAAGAGTGCGCTGAATGAAGTACCCCTGGTCATGGAAACGGGACTGGATCAGGGCGCCAAGGCCACAAGTGTGTGCCCGCATCTGCTCCTCTGCCTGGGCCATGCGCATATCGAAAAGCTGCTGAGTCAGCGGCATGTAACGACCCGAGCCAGTAGGTGTAGGTGCAGGAGCAGCAGCTGGTGGCTCTTGGGAAGACGAGGCACGCGAAGTAGAGGCGCCGCTAACAGAACGGGAAACAGCAAGATAGGAAGGGATGCCATCCGAGGAGCAAAGGGAGAGATCAACCTACTTGGCTTCCAGAAGGAGAGTGATGATGGAGCCGTAGTATAGGTTCTGCTTTCCCGCTGGCAAGACACGCCGGAAGAGAAGAAGGGAAGTCTTCGAAAAAGAGAAGGGCTTCCGGGCATTGAGATAATACATGCACACCAGGGCATCGCCGGTAATGGCATCGTAGTTTCCATCCTTAGGAAAGAGTGTATGACACACAATCCTATAGAGCTCGTAGTAAAACGGCTCCAGCTGTGCAGAGAGGGCCGGAATGGCAGGAGGGTTTGGGCCCTTGCAGATGATGCGGCAGAACTCGTCGAAGGGAGACGCCGCCGAAGAGTGAAGAACACCCAAGGAAGGCAAGGCTTCCCCCTTGTCCGGGATGCCGAGGATGTGTGCGATGTCCCGAGATTGCAGACGGAAGTGACGATCGTTGACCATGGACTGAATAGCGTTGTGCTCATCTTTCCAGTCCAAGTTGCAATAAAAGAGGCGAACGGCAGCGGGGTAGACGAGTATTTGACGCCAAAGTAGGGAGGAGAGGCCGGCCTCGTCAAACAAGTGAACGTGGCCGGGGAAGAGATTCCAATTGATCGTCCGTCCCTTGAACATATTGTGATGAACAAAGTGTTGGAACCACAACTCGGCCGAGAGGGAGTTGGTAAAGACCCGTTGGTCGTACCCGTGAGGTTGGGCCACCGGGATAAAGGGGTTGAACAAGGAGGAGGAGGAGCGGGAACGCTTTGGGTTTGCCATGAAGAGAGATTAGGGTTTTGGAGTGGATGAAGGATGAGTAGGAGAAGAAATGGAGGAATGAGGCTTTTAAAGAGGAGGAGGAAGATGAAGAGATGGATTTTGAAATGGGAGGAGGGTGGGAACGGTTGTAGAGGAGATTTAATGGAGGGATTTGAAAAGGTAGTGGGTTGGAATTTATGAGGGTGGAGAAAAAAGAGGAGTGAAAAGGGGATGAGAAAGGAGAAGTAATAAATGAGATGGGAGGTGAAGAGATGGGTAGTTATGATAGATTGGATGGATGAGAGGGAATAAAAAAAGGTTTGAGAAGAATAAAGGGAGAATGGAAGAATGGTGGGCCCGGACCCTGATTTGATGTCCTGTCCACCACGAATCGGCATACCGTCGGTATGCCGACGGTATGCCAATTTTCGAGACAGAACCAAATCTGAATCGAAAAACGGCATGCCGCCGGTATACCGTCGTATACCGCCGGTGTGCCGACCAAGAACAGTTAAGGGTCAATTGATAAAATGCTTAATTCTTGGCAAAGAAAAGAGAAGCGATCTTCCGGGAGTGGTTTGGTGAAGATATCGGCTAATTGAGAATTGGTGTTAATAAACTCAAGACGGATGTCTCCCTTTTGTTGATGGTCACGAAGAAAATGGTGTCTAATTTCAACGTGTTTCGTGCGTGAGTGACAAATCGGGTTTTTCGTGAGATTGATAGAGTTAGTGTTATCACATTTAATAGGGATGCAAGAATGAGAAATGCCATAATCTAACAGTGTTTGTGACATCCAAAGAATTTGTGCACAGCAGCAACCGGCCGTAATATATTCGGCCTCAGTGGTTGAAAGAGCAACAGAGTTTTGTTTCTTACTAAACCACGACACCAAGGATTTTCCAAGGAATTGACATGTGCCGCTAGTGCTCTTTCGGTCAATCTTGCATCCGGCAAAATCTGCATCCGAGAAGCCGTAAAGCTCAAAGGATGAAGATTTCGGATACCAAAGGCCCGTGTTAACGGTTCCTTTGAGATAGCAAAAAATGCGCTTGACGGCACATAGGTGCGATTCCTTTGGATTTGCTTGATATCGTGCACAGAGACATACACTAAACATGATATCAGGACAGCTAGCTGTAAGGTAAAGCAAACTACCAATCATACCTCTATACTTACGAATGTCCACCGATATGCCATCGTCATCATGGTCAACCTTTGTCGTTGTGGCCATAGGAGTCCTCATTGATTTGGATGAGTCAAGGTCGAAGCGCTTGAGGAGGTCCTTTGTATATTTTGCTTGGTTGATGAAGGTTCCTTTGGGTCCTTGCTTGATTTGCAATCCCAAAAAGAAGGAAAGTTCTTCCATCATACTCATTTCAAATTCTTTCTGCATAACTTTAGCAAATTCTTCACAGAGTGTGTTGTTAGTAGAACCAAAAATAATATCATCGACATAAATTTGAACCAATAAGAGAGTGTCATTATGGGATTTAATAAAAAGTGTTGTGTCAACTTTTTCCTTTGAGAAATTATGAGAAACAAGAAAGGAGCTAAGGCGCTCATACCAAGCACGGGGAGCTTGTTTGAGGCCATAAAGGGCTTTGTGGAGTTTGAACACGTGGTTTGGAAATTGAAAATCTTCAAAGCCAGTAGGTTGTTTAACATAAACTTCCTCTTTAATAATACCATTCAGAAAAGCACTCTTAACATCCATTTGAAAGAGCTTAAAGTCATTAAAACAAGCAAAAGCACAAAACATACGAATGGATTCAAGACGTGCAAACGAAGCATAGGTTTCATCGTAGTCAATACCTTCCTCTTGGTTATAGCCTTGAGCAACCAATCAGGCCTTGTTACGAGTCACTAACCCATCTTCATCAAGTTTGTTGCGAAACACCCATTTCGTTCCAATGATGGGGTGATTGTTAGGTTTTGGGACAAGTTCCCAAACCTTGTTTCGCTCAAATTGATTTAACTCCTCTTGCATTGCTATTATCCAAAATTCATCAAAAAAAACACCATTAACATTTTTAGGCTCTATTTGAGAGATAAAAGCCACGTTTGCACAAAGATCACGAGTGGAGGATCTAGTGCTAACCTTGGAGGAAGGATCTCCAATGATAAGTTCCTTAGGATGATTGGTGACAAATCTCCATTCTTTTGGGAGATCCTTTTGAGGAGGCTCGAGAGGAGGAGACTCTTTTGTTGGAGTCACAACTTCATTGTTAGATGAAGAAGGACGATCTTCAATAGAGGAGTTCTCCAACCCAAACGAGATGTCATCAATATCCTCGGAAGAGGAGAATGTAGAAGAGTTAAGTTCATTAAAAGAGACATTGATTGACTCTTCAACAATAAGACTTCTTTATTAAAAACACGAAAACCTTTACTGTGAGTAGAATATTCAAGGAAAATTCCTTCATAGGCTTTTTCTTCAAACTTGCCTAGGTTATCCTTAGTATTCAAGATAAAACAATTACAACCAAAAACTTTGAAATATTCAATAGAGAGAATTTTGTCAAACCAATGCTCATAAGGAGTCTTCTTAGAAATAGGTCTAATTAAGACTCTATTAATAACATGACATGCCGTATTGACGGCTTCCGCCCAAAAATATTGGGGGAGCTTATATTGGTTTAACATAACCCGGGCCATATCGTCAAGGGTTCTATTCTTTCTCTCCACAACACCATTTTGTTGAGGAGTACGTCGACAAGCAAAATCATGTCCAAAGCCATTCTTTTCACAAACTCTTTTGAAATTGGCATTATCAAATTCTCCTCCATGATCACTCCTAATTTTGTTGATAGAAAAACATTTCTCATTTTGAACACGTTTACAAAAAGCAACAAATTCACGAAAAGTATCACTTTTGCAAGCAAGAAAAATAACCCAAGTAAATCTCGAAAAATCATTAACTAAAACAAAAGCATAAAGCTTGCCACCAAGGCTAGCTACTCTACTAGGGCCGAAAAGATCCATATGAATAAGTTGAAGAGGTCTAGTGGTACTCACAGAGTTGATGGATTTGAAGGATGACTTGGTCAACTTACTTTTCTCGCATTCTTCACATACCATATCCTTTTTGAATGGGATACTTGGGAGTCCTCGTACAAGCTACTTGGAGGCGAGGCGAGAGATGGTATCCTTGTTGGCGTGTCCAAGCCTCATGTGCCAAAGCCAACTCTCATCGTTCTTTACAACTAGGCACCTATCATTGTTAGTACCTTCAACAAGATAAAGAACATAAATGTTGTTTTCTCTAATGCCTTCATAAATAATAGTTCCATTAGAGCTATCGGTAATGTAGCATTTGAGTTTAACAAACTTGATATCATAGCCATTATCGGTAAGATGGCTAATACTAAGGAGGTTATGCTTGAGATTAGTAACAAGACATACATTATTAATACATGGATAAGGAGGAGAACCGATATTACCATTTCCAATAATATAACCTTTAAGATTGTTACCGAAGTAGACGTGTCCTTCCTTCTTCATCGATAGCGTTGTAAAAAGTGAAGCATCACCGGTCATGTGCCGTGAACAACCGCTATCGAGAATCTACTTGCTTCTAGCATGAGAAGGATTCGTCACCTACAACATAAGTTGAAGATGGACGTTTTGGTACCCATGATCGTTTGGGTCCTTGATTGTTAGTCTTAGGAACCCATTTAAGAACTTTCATGTCAACTTGTTTCCTTGTATAACAAAAATTAGAAGTATGTCCGAGCAAGCCACAATAATTGCACATCAAAGAAGATTTAGAAGAAGAAGTGTGAGTGTTATGCATATGTGAGTTTCTAGTGCGAGAATTTCTATCATGAGTGTTATGATGATGATAATAAAAGGCATGATGTGAGGTGTTCTTCTTAACAAAAGGTCCTTTTCTTGTGTTAGAAAAGGAGTTGTGTGTAGTGTTCATGTAAGGGGTATGCCTAGCATTGTGATGAGTGTGGAGGTGTCTTGGAGCATGCATGTGAGTGGTATTCTTATTACCTAATTTCTTACTCCGTATAAGAAGATCATTATACTTAATAGAAGTGTCATATTCTCTTCTATTAGCATATTGACATTTGCGCATAGCAAATTCATAAGAACTTCTCATGGATAGAATCTCATCATCCTTTTTCTTGATGGTGTCAAGAGATTCTTGATATTTGAGTCTCAAGGACTCTATCTCATCCGTGTCAGATGCGGGAGATTTTCCTTTTATATCGATAATGATATTAGAGAGTCTCTCTACTTCAAGTTGAAGGGCATCAATATCTTTTAGAGACTTCTTGTATTTATTCCTAACACCTTTGTGTTCTTCGTGTAACTCAAGGATAGCATTTTCCAAGTCATCATAAGTAAGAGTGTTTAAGGAGAGATCATCAAGTACCTCATCGGTTGCCATGAGGCAAACATTTGCATTGTGTTTGCACTCCTTGTCATTGTCGGAGTCACTAGCATCACTCGCACACCAAATGCTAGTGTTGGCGAATTTTCTAGAGGACGAGCTTCCTTTGCTTGGCTTCTCGTACTTGCTTGAATCTCTTCTTATCATCGGACAGTCCATCTTGATATGTCCGGGTCTTCTACATTGATAGTACGCCGGATCTTCCTCATTTTTCCGTCTGGAGCGATTGGCTTTGTTGAATTTGAGAAATTTTCGGAAGTGCTTAGCTGTGAGAGCTATTTCTTCATCATCATCCGACTCATTGTCGTCGGAGCTCTCCTTGGAGTAAGACTTTGTAGCTTTTAGAGCAAGAGATTTCTCCTTCTCTTTGGTCTTCTCCTTCTCCTTTTCTTGTATGGAGGATTCCTCTTGATCCTTCATATCAAGTTCTGAGTCATTAGCTTACCCATGAGGGTCTCAAGGTTCATGACTGTCAAGTCGTTCCCCTCAATGATTGTGGTAGCTTTAGGACTCCAAACTTTCGTCAATCCTCTAAGAATTTTTCTGATCTTTTCATGAGCCGGATATTCCTTACCAAGAGAAGAGAGAGGATTAATAATATCACCAAATCGAGTAAACATCAAGTAATAGATTCATCATGCTTCATTTTAAAAGACTCATATTCTTGCGTGAGTCTACTAATCTTGGATTCCTTCACTTGTGAAGTTCCCTCGTGTGTGACTTCAAGTAATTTCCAAATCTCATTGGAAGTCTTGCAAGTAGAGATTCGGTTGAATTCACTACTGTCGAGAGCACAATAAAGAGCGTTCATTGTCTTGGCATCTCGACTCGCAAGCTTCTTAGTGTTTTCAGAGAGAGTGTCCCTAAGAGTGTCAGAAGCAATGTCCTCAATAACTCTGAAAGGAGTAGGGAGACCATTTATCACACAATCCCATAGGTCGAAATCTATGGACTTCAGATAAATGCTCATCCTAATCTTCCAATAGTTATAGTTGGTTCCATCAAATATGGGAGGCCTATTTGTGGAGTGCCCCTCATTGTGAAACGTGTTGATACTAGGGTTAGAGGCCATGGATCACTCAAGGGTGTAAATCCAAATCAAGAGAACGAAGCTCTGATACCAATTGTAGAACCCCAGAGGGGGGTGAATAGGGAATTAAAAATTAACTACCATAATAGAAGCAATATAAGACAATTGAAAGTAAAGAGTAGGAAGATCAAACACAAGGATATATCCTGGTATCCTCTTTTGAGGCAATCCAGTCCCGGAACTCTCTCCGGCTTTAATCCACTATTTAACCAAATAGTACACACGAGTTTGGATCCGAAGAACTCGCCAACTTCAACACGAGTTTGGATTCGAAGACTCGCCAACTTCTACACACGAGTTTTCTTACGAAGGCTCGCCAACTTCAAACAAAAGAGAAGAGAACTTGTTGATCTTCTAACACGTGAAGATCGAAATTTACAACTCTTAAACACTCTAGCACTTTGGGAGAGGATGACAATGAAAAGCTTGGAAGAGTATTAATGGTGGAGCTCTTGGTTGTTGAAAAATTTATGGAAGAGTTGGTGAGAAAGCTCAAGAGAGAGAGAGCTTTCTTTTATAGGAGAACCAAGAGTTGGTGGCATTTAATACTCTGAATACAGGCAGACCGGCATGCCGTCGGTATGCCGCGACATACCGTCGGTATACCGGCCAAATAGTAACGGTCATATTAATGACCGTTCGAGAGCATTAAATGCGGCCATTAATGTACGACAGAGCAAATCAAAAACCAAACATTTGAAATTCGGTATACCGCCGGTATGCCGGAGCATGCCGTCGGTATGTCGACAATTGTCACAGCAAGTTTTGAGTTGCTAAAAACGGTATACCGCCGGTATGCCGGAGCATACCGCCGGTATGCCGACAATTTGTCACAGCAACTTTTGGGTTGCTAAAAACGGTATACCGCCGGTATGCCGGAGCATACTGCCGGTATGCCGACAATTGTCACAGCAACTTTCTAGGCAATAAAAACGGTATACTGCCAGTATGCCGAAGCATGCCGCCGGTATGCCGATATTGTCACAGCAACTTTTCTGGACATAAAAATGGTATACCGCCGGTATGCCGCTCTGTATGTCTTGATTTTTTATAGTGCTTTTATTTGTCATCCGTCCTTTAGTGTTTTACAAAAAAACTTAGACACTACACTGTACAGACACGAAGACTCTAAGTAGGAAGAAGCCGTCTTATGCATGAGCGTCGACATCTGCTTCAGTCTTTGATGCAAAGGAAGAAGCACTGGAACGGTAGGACAAAGTGTAGTAGAGCTTCTGAGAAAATATGATCCTGAAGACACAGTAAACTGAACTACGAAGATGCTTGTTAATAATCAAAATAAAGTGTGCCAATATGGGGGAGCAGGTATTCTGTCATGGGACAACAGACATGTAGTCCAGTTGAGAAACCATGGGATCAATAACCTCTCATCAGATTGGAGGGAAAGATTGTTGGAGTCCAGTCTGGATTTGGTAACAACGTATTTGTGGAATCTAAATCTAATTAAATATTTAATTTGATTAGATTTGGATGTCCATAATAGGTGTTGTGCTATATTAGATATAGTAAGATTCTTATTTAGAAAATCCTATTATGATCTAAAATAGAATATTGATGTAGTATTTTAGGCATAAACGGATTTCTATTTTATTCCTATTTAGGAAATCCTATCATCACTAGAATATTGGTTTCTCATCCTATATATATCGGGTGAGGGTGGAGGCACAAAGCACAGCACAAAAGTGGAGATTCGGGTGCTCCTCCACAAGAAAATCTAAGAAAAAGTTCGTACTTTGCTCTTAGGACTTCGTAATCCAAGACAGAAGGAAGAAGAAGATCTAATCAATAAGTCGTCAACTTTGGTTAGGAAGATTGCTACGGGTTGGTGAGTGATCTCAATTGTAAATTTTTATTTTTCTTCTTGAGAGTGGTGAGGGGGTTGAACCTATTCGGACAAATGATTAAACGTGAGTTCTGTCAATCTTGTAATTTCATCTGAGTTATTAAAAGTTAGAATTTGTCCAGGTGACGTACGTCACAGTCATATCATTGTCTTCATTTTGTGCTTGGTGTCCGTTAGACAGGAGTTGGTTTGATCAGGTGGGTTGGCAAAACGTTTCCGCACGTGTCCAATAATTTTTGAACTTTTATAACAAGCTAATGTTTCCTATGCCACATTAGCTAGCTCATGTTAGCGATCTAATGTTTAGAAGAAAAAAAAATGAGCAAGCTTAGTTTTGAACTTTTTACTTTGTGGCAAACACATTAGCTAACTAATGTTCGCGTGTTAGCAAGCTAATGCGTAAATATGTTTAAAACGTCCATAGGATAGGCATTTTTTACTTTTATTTTATTTAGATTCCTCTCTCTTTCTCCCTACGTAGCCTCTTTCCACCCTCTCTCGGAGATTCCCCTAGATTTTTTTCGTGATTTTCCTAGGTTTCTCCGCTGAACGTCGGCGTGGCCAAAGAAAAACGCCTTTTGGTAGAACGTTTTCTCCTTGAGAAAAGTCCTTCTAAAGTACGTTTCATGTATATTTGATTTTTTTTTAATTTTTGTAGGAATGGTAGACGATCATTAAGTTTATCATAAAACTATTTTTTTAAGGAAAACGTCTTTCAAATAGACATTTTACATTTATTTTTTATTTTTTTATTGCAGAACGTCCTTACGATAGGCGTTCTTGTACTTTTTTTTGAATATTTTGAAATTTTGTGCTTTGTTTGCAATTTTTTGTAAATTTTATGCTATGTACGAAAATTTTCGACATGTCCAATCCTTACCGCTCCCTTCATCCACCTATTTTATTTCATATTTAAGTTTTTTTTTAAAATAAACTGAAATGTTCTTAACCCTTCTTTTCCTAACTTAAAATGGCCCCCTCCACTCATTAAGAACATCTCCAACCCATTGTGAGTTTCCAAATAATGATTGCCAAATAGGAATCGCTTATTTCAAAAAAAATTCTCCAATACAAATGTTAAATAAATTGTGAAGTTGGTTGTCTAGATCTAGACAATAAACTTTACGATGTTTTGCTTCCATATCATCAATTATAAACAAAAATATTTATAAAAAAGGAAGAAGTGGAAAAGTTGTCTTGGAAGTTGAAAAAATAATAATTTTATTGTCTTCTCATATTTTTGTATTGGAGAACATTTTTTATCTTATTGTGTGAATATCATCTTGCCACATAGGAACAGAAAAGACATTGTCTTGTGTCTCATGCCAAATAAAAATTATAACACAAAACAAGACAATAGCAAATAGGGTTGGAGATGCTCTAAGTGTGCGGCACAAATCCTCTCCCCCCCTCTCTCTCTCTCTCTCTCTCTCTCTCTCTCTCTCTCTCTCTCTCTCTTCCAAATTTTCTTCTTCTTCTTTTTCCTTCCAACAACTAATGATGCTACTTTTTTCTTTCTTTCAGTTACTTCTGTGTCTAACCTGTTGTAACGTTCCTGAATTTCTACATGTATTTTAGAATTAAAAATCTTAATAAATCGATTAAAATATCTAAAGTGGCATAATTTGATTAGTGTGCATGAAAGGGATTATCAAGATGAAGTTTCTATACCATTTAATAAGTTAACTAAACAACACAGAGCTTGAAAATACTCATTCTAGCCTTAAAACTCTATTAAATTGTTCCCATAATTTTCTAGAATTATTATACATTTTAGAAAATTTTATGGTAATTAAAAATCGAAAAACGTTAAGGAATCTGTTTCTGCACACATGAATCTGTATCTCTATTAAATGGTTCCCATAATTTGACTGTTGATCCAAGCAGGTTTTAATCCAAACCATTGGACTGACCACCTGTGAACCCACTGCACACATGAATCTGTACCTGGCCGAACTCCCTTCTCATCATCATATGTGTGTGTGTGTCATAAGTCTTTCACTGCATCAATTGGTTAGACCTGTAAAACAGTTGTCATTATCATGCATCATAACTACATGACGATTACGACGATCCTTCCAATACAGGTTGCGAGTCCCACTGAAGGTCCTATAATATGTTAGAAAATTTTCAATAACACTTCGATTTAAATCTGCAATAAAAATAATAATTAAATTGTTACCGGCCTCCGGGGAAGTCGTGCACGTAGCACTGCCCTAAGAGTTAGCTCGGATCTATGTGCAGACTGAATCCAAACACCCCTAGTGGTAAAATCTCCGCTCCACCGGAATCTCGTTGCCGCACACGACGTCGAGAGAATGACCCCGACTTAGCTCTGCCCAGAGCAACAATGGAGAACAGCAGTGATGTTGAGAGGACGAGAATTTTGAAGAGAAACGAATTTCTGTGTGTAAAAAATGAAGGAGACAAGGTATATATATAAGGGTTTTCCATGTAGGAGAATAATGACAGATTTAATGAGTCAATTAAAATAAACGTTACTGAATGTTTGCCAGCACAAGGTTCGTTGAATCTGGACGAAATTTGAATAGTTAACGTTATGGAATTTTAAAATTTGAAACGGTCAGAATTTGTAGAAAGGAGCAAAAAATCTTTTAGGGTCTCGACCCGAACCCGAAGAAGGAATCGAATCGGCATTCGGCGCCCGCATATGTGGGCACGTGTCTGCACCCGTTACGCGTGCCGAACCGAACCGAGCCGAGCCGGGCCGGGCGGCGGCGGCGGCGGCGCGCGCGTGTGGCCCATGGAGTTCCCACACACAACTTTTAAAGATACAAAAGTAGAAGAAGCAATATATACATAGTGGAGGTAGTTCCACTATCCGATGTGGGACTAATGCTTAGGTGGAAATTGAGCTTTTGCTCAAAATGCTGCAGCTGAGCTAACAATCCCCCCCCCCCCCCCCCCCCAAAAGCTCAAGTTCCAGGGTAATAGAAGACAGAAAGATAAAAGAAGAGTAAAAGAATTTCTGGGCAGTACTATGCATAAATGAGATTGACTACAGCCTTGAATCTCACGTAGTGACTATTGTCTTTGTCTGAAGAAGAGCTTGATGGACTACGCCTTGAATCAGTCTTCTTGAATCAGACTCTGAAAATAGCACACATAGTACGCTAGAGGTACTTGGGTCTATCGGATGGCGCGTTTGATTGGCCATGCGCACTTTTACACATTCATGAGAGTTGTCTAGGATTGCCCTGTCCTATAGTCGCAGCCCTCACGACCTCTCATATAGGTAAGTCCTTAAGGGTTGGTGATAGGTATCAACCCTGCATATCATGCTTGGACTTATTAAGAGTTTAAACTCAACCTATCCATATCACAAAAGGAACAATGTCACCATAGGGATGGGATATCAATGTACACATGTACAGCCTCCTGGGCTTTTATTTTAAAGAGAATTTAATCTCAAGGTCAGTGTTCCATAATAGTCACCTAGTCCAGCTTGTTTCTACCCATTGAACCGGCTTCTTGGGATCTCCAGTCAGACTCGGTTGGGTTGCCACTACTGGTGACTATACTATGGGCTTAACCCCATCCCCCTCGATGATTCTAGGATCAATGTCCTAGACAGACCCTTCGTCAAGTGGTCTGCAAGGTTCTTTTCTGACTTTATATAGTCAAGAACCACATATTTGTCCAATAGGCTCTTTATTGACTTGAAGCGCAGCTACATGTGCCTGTTCATCTTAGCATTCACAGAATCATGCTTTAGTAGTTCTATAACAGATTTATTATCACAGTTTATAGAAATTGCAGGAATAGGATGAACAGAAACAGGTATATGCATAATAAGATTTCTCAGCCATTCGGCTTCTGTACATGTAGTATCCAAAGCTATCATTTCAGAGTCCATTGTACTTCTGGCTATGATAGTTTGTTTACATGATCCCCAGGAGATTGCAGCTCCTGCTAGGGTAAAAACATATCCAGTAGTGGATTTCACATCATGTGAATCAGTTACCCAATTTGCATCGGAGTAACCTTCTATGATATCAGGGTGTCTAGTATAATGAAGTTTATAATCTAGAGTACCCTTAAGATATCTAAATACTCTGTCTAATGCAGTCCAGTGTTACTGATTTGGGTTACTAGTATATCTACTTAGTCTCCCAATAGCAAATGCAATATAAGGTCTGGTCCTATTTGTTATATACATAAGGGATCCAATCATTTGTGAATATCTATGTTGTTCTATAGGTGATCCTTCATTCTTCTTGAGAACAACATTACTGTCATAAGGGGTAAGGGCAAGTTTCTTGCCAAAATACTCAAACTTCCTTAGCATTTTCTCAATTGAATGTGCTAAGGATAGAGTATAGCCCTCTTTCCTTTTTGACACTTGCATTCCTAGGATCATATTTGTCAAATTTGTTGTGCCATTGCTTGGGAGCTTGCTTTAGGCCATAAAGAGATTTTACTAATCTACAAACCTTCTTTTCTTGACCTTTAGTAATAAAACCTTCAGGTTGCTCCATATAAATCTTTTCTTCTAAGTCTCCATTTAGAAATGCTGTCTTTACATCCACTTGATGGATCAACATATCATGAATGGATGCTAAAGCTAGAAGGATTCTAATAGAAGATATTCTAGCTACAGGAGAGTAGGTATCAAAATAATCTAATCCTTTCTTCTGGGTAAATCCTTTGGCTACTAACCTAGCCTTATATTTTTCTATGGTACCATCGGCTCTAATTTTTTTCTTAAAGATCCACTTACAACCTATTGGTTTGCTGCCTAAAGGAAGGTCTGCTAAAAACCAAGTATTGTTCTCCATGATGGAGTTGTACTCATTGTTAATAGCTTCTTTCCAGAAAGGAGCATCATGAGAGGATATGGCTTCTTCATAAGTTGAGGGATCACCTTCTATCAAAAATGTGAAGAATCCTTCTCCTAAATTCTTTTCAATCATTTCTCTTTTACTCCTTCTAGGTTCTATGACTTGTTCAGGTAGAGAACTAGGTAATTGATCATGAGAACTAATAGATGGAGTATGAGAAGGGTTAGAGGAAGATGAAGGGTTTTTATCCTTGAAAGGAAAAATATTCTCAAAGTAAACTGCATCTCCAGCTTCAATAATTGTGTTATTAGAGATTTTATTTACTTTAGAATGGGTTACAAGAAACCTATTGGCATTGCTATCTAGGGCATATCCTATGAATACAGCATCTACTGTCTTAGGTCCTGTAAGGACCATAGTTCGTATTACGTATTTTGGTATACGTGTACGTATTTTGACTCGTATTGCATGACTCATTGCTTGGTTTATTTCGACATTTTTCATTGCTTGGTTATTCTTGGTTTGGTTCGGCTTGGCTTGGTTTGCCTTAGGTTCATCATGAACCAAAGGAAAACCCCTACCTACCACCCCCATCATCATTTATTAACCCCACCCTCTTTCTCTCTCATCATTCACTATTCTTCTTCCTCATCGTTGCTCTCCACCTACCAAGAGGTTTAGGCAAGTGCAACTTGCTTCATGATAGATCTCAAGTTTTATTGTTCCATTCTCTTCTTTATATGATTACACTACAAAAAATACCCCCATTTTGCAACGATTTTAGTGCAACGCTTATATGGATGTTGCTGAAACTATAATTTGCAAAAGTTACGTAACGGTTGAAATAGCCATTTCTAAATTAAATATATTTGCAATGGTTAGAGATTAACCATTGCCTAATATACTTTTTACAATGGTTCATAAACGCTTGCTAAACATTTTTCTTTTTTACAACGGTCTAGCAACAGTTTTATGAAATATTGTCAAAGTGAGTTGAGTGGACAACGGTTATGCAAGGGTTTTAAGTATTTGTTACAAATTTATTGATATTTTGCAACGATTACATAAAGCCTTATAAAAAGGCTCATTGTTAGCAATAGTTGTGCAATAATTTTTGCAATCTGTTGTGAGTGAGCTTATTATTTATAATAATTGTCCAAAGATTCATGCTACTAGTTGCATTTTTTGTTTAAAAATAATGTTTATGATAACCATTGTCAAAATAATAAACAACTATTACAAAAATCTTAATCTCGTAACAGTTTGTTTATAGCCGTTGCAAATTTTATGTCCAATTTGAATTTTGTTTGTACAAAATATAGATTTAAGCATCAGAATTACTCCTATTAATTAGTTTCTTGTTCGATAACAAAAATTATTTAATAATTAATGTTTAACATCGATCATAAATCTTCAATTGATCATGAAAAATGATATAAGTACATATATATTATATATTTAAGTATTTACATACAAATGAGGGTCTAGCCTAGTGGTAGAGAGGAGGCATATGATCCAAGATGTCGGGAATTCGAGCCCCAATGGTTGTAGAAAAAAGTACTTGATATTATTGACTGTTGCATATTAACCGCAACAATTTTTAACCGTTAGATGAAACATTTTAGGCAACGGTTATCAACCAGCATGCATTACTCAATATTTACAATGGTTTGTTAATCGTTGCCAAATATATTATTAACAACACAATGTAACCGTTACATATTAACATGAGATCCGTTGCATAATACGTTATTTGCAACTATTTATAGAAACGTTGCAAAAACCTCCAATAATCGTTGCAAGAGGAATATGCAACGCTCGAATTTACAATGGTTCCAATAACTGTTGCAGATTAATTCTGCAATGAGTTATATTGATTTTACAATGGTTTCGACCGTTGTAAGACACCCTGATTTCTTGTAGTGTTATAAGCCTCTTTAGAACTTGGAGTTTTTGATTTTTATGGATAGATTCTTCTAGATCTACAATTTAACCTTGGGGTTTCACAAGTTCATGGAGTTTTTCTTGGTTTTGATCTACTAAAACTTGTTATTTTTGAAAAATAATAGTTTCATGAGCAAGAGCACGAAATTTTGTGTGAATTTGGTTTTTTATTCACCTCATTTCGAGTTAAAATGAAGTTTTTATGGCCAAAACAAATTTTCTGAATTTTCGTGTCGGCTAAAGAATGTGGTGCTGGCGTAAAATAAAATTTTACGCAGGAAAGCTAGCGTAAAATCAAATTTTACGCAGGAAAGCTTGCGTAAAATGAAATTTTATGCAGGGAACCTTGACGTTGCGTATTTTACGCTGGATTGTATCCAGAATGTAAAATTTTACGCTGGGAACCCTGAAGTTGCGTATTTTACGCTGGATTGTATCCAGAATGTAAGATTTTATGCTGGGAACCCTGAAGTTGCGTATTTTACGCTGGATTGTATCCAGAATGTAAGATTTTACGCTGGGAACCCTGATATTGCGTATTTTACGCTGGATTGTACCCAGAATATGAAATTTTACGCTGGAACCCTCCCCTTTTGCGTATTTTACGCAGAATTGAATTTTTGGCGTAAAAAGTGCACAGAATGACTGTTTTGTCAAGTTTAACTATTTTCTAGCCTGAATTTCGAAAAACTTAAAACATGAAAGTTTTGGATTTTTGTCTTGTCTTTCCGAATATCTCTGGAACACCTCATTTTGAGTTCATATGTGAAAGTTATGCCCCGTCTCCCCTGAGCCGCATGATTCCTCCATAACTCTTGCACCTTGTTTATATTTAGTTATTGCATATACGCTTATACCATGTTAAATGTTAATTTTAAATATGTTCCATAACATAATGGTGACCCGTCGTGGTGAACTCTTGACAGTGAATTGACATGATATATAACTCGAATGCTATTACGACGGCTAGCTTGTCATAACAGAATTGAATGGCCTGGACTCCGTGGGTGATTGTGTTTGTACAAAATAAACCAGTAGTGCCTTGTATCATGTCTAGGATAGGGATCCCTGATTACCACGGTCAGGGATACCAACAGTAATTGACTAAGACTAATAAACTAGAATAACTCAGTAGACATGAAGAGATTCCCAGCTACAGGCAATCCCGTTATCTGGGCGCACTAAGTGGACTTGTAGCCTACCGACGAGTAGGACACAATTCCAGCACACAGTCATGTGTTGCATTTTTCATAAACGGACATTCGACCCGGATAACCGGATAGTCTGCAGGGCTTGTGGCTGTTGGGATAATCTCATTGCATATTGCTAATAACTAGGCATGTGATAACCCTAGTTAGTTAAAAGTATCAAGCCGTACTCTTGATTGGCCGTGATTGATTGGATGAAGTTTATTCCAGCTTAGTCTTATCCTGATCCTGTGCAAGATTGTGACAGGACATGATTATTGATGCTTACCATAACAATAACGATCGGGAGTCCAGTTCTGTTCAGGCGAAGGGTTACAACCCCGGTCCTTGTTTGGTTTAAGGGTTGTAACCTGGCTCCCGGAGCATTTCTGTGTCCTCTCTTCATTTATTATCTTATTGCAACCTCATGCCATGTTCGTCATGTTTACCTTACCTTATTACCATGATTATTTATACTGGCCTTAGCAATAAAGATCGGGGGTCCAGTTCTGTTCAGGCGAAGGGTTACAACCCCGGTCCTTGTTTGGTTTAAGGGTTGTAACCTGGCTCCCGGAGCAGTTCTGCGTCCTTTCTTCATTTATTGTCTTCACTATACCAATAGTATTTGAGACGGGTTTCTATTCAGGTGAAGGGCTGCAGCCTCGGTCCTTGTTTGGTTTAAGGGTTGTGACCTGGCCACTTGAATGGTTTCCTCGTACTCAGTTTACTATTGTTATTTCTATTATTATCAGTTCTTTATTTATTATCTTTAATATTCTTTTATGATATGCTGGTTTTAGTTCCTAAGTGAAGTCTCCTTTGTGGTACTTGCTCTTTCTGGGGTTTGACCCAGCTGATTTTGTGTGGCCAGATATCGGAGCAGCACCAGAGGATCCACCTGTCTTCCAGCCAGATGGTGACCACCAGGCGTAACCCTGGCAACGAGTGGGTTTCTTTTTGTCCTCCCACTTTATTGTAAAAATTATTCTTTTGAGGCGTTTAGCCGGCGAGCACGTGTTAGCTCGTATTGCATCTTTATTTACTGTCTGCCTACGGGCTGTTACATGATTGACAGATCCTAGGGTTGATCATGTATGACTGAACTCTTGCTAGTCTTTACATTTTGTACGACTAGCTTCATGATCATCCAATATGTAATGTATGGGACGCCTTGCTATTATATATTTGGTGCTCTGACATCTTGTAACTATTATTGCTTGCTTGAGATTGAGACAATAGGCTTGTTCATGACCATAGGAGACTGATGGCTTGTAGTTAAATCCTCATGTATCTAGACAGCCGGGACCGTATAGCGAGGTGGGTTGCACTTCAATATACGTAGCTGGCTATATACGCCCCTGCTCTCCAGTATTCTGGTTCTGGGGCGTTACAGGTCCTATCTTCCTCTTTTTGGGTTCAGGAATTTCTACCTTAGCTAGACATCCCCAAACTTTAAGATAGTTGATCCTGGGAGTCCGACCTTTCCATAACTCATATGGAGTTTTATCATTAGTCTTACTGGGTATCCTATTAAGAATATAACAGGCTGACAATAAGGCTTCTCCCCAAAGATTATCAGGAGCACCTGAGCTGAGAAGCATGGCATTGACCATATCTAAAAGAGTGTGATTCTTCCTTTCAGCAACTCCATTGGATTGTGGTGAATAAGGAGCAGTTACCTCATGAATAATTCCGTGCTCTTCACAGAAGTTAGTCATTTTATTTGAGGTATATTCTCCACCACGGTCTGATCTAAGGATCTTAATCTTCCTATCCAACTGGTTCTCAGCTTCAGATTTATAGACCTTGAATCTGTCTAGAACTTCATCTTTGGTCTTAAGGAGGTAGGTATAACAATACTTTGAATGATCATCTATAAAAGTAACAAAGTATTTCCTACCGCCTCGGGTCAAAACCCTATTGGAATCACAAACATCACTATGTATAAGTTCTAGGAGTTCAGAATCCCTATAGACAGATTTGAAAGGTAATCTAGTATGTTTGGCTTGAACACATATCTCATATTTGTGTTCATCGTCTATAGGAGTCTTAGGGATAAGATCTAAGTTCATCATCCTTTTGATAGATCCTAAGTTCACATGACCTAGTCTACCATGCCAAACGTTAGAGGATTCAACATTTGCAATAAAAGAAGGATTAGAACTTTTATTCATAGTACTTAAAACAAAAAGTCCATCTTTCACAAATCCTTTTCCAATAAACAGATCATTCTTAGAGAAAACTACTTTATTGGCCTCCATTACAATTTTATATCCTGAGGCTACAAGAAGGGATCCACTAACAAGATTCCTCCTGACAGACGGCACATGAAGCACATCATGGAGAGTTAGAATTTTTTCTGATGTCATCTTCAGATTTATTCTTCCGCTTCCCACAACTTGTGCCGTTGAGCCATCTTCTAGAGTCACGCCTCCTCCACCTGATTCCTGATAGATTGAAAAATAGGAGCGATCAAATGAAACGTGAACATTAACTCCAAAATCCAACCACCAATCATCAGAATGGAAAGACAGGTTTACTACAGGTTGGAAGCTTACAGACCTAAAGGAGCTGGAAGACCCATTCAGAATCATGTTAGCCTCTGCCTTGCCTTTTCCCTTGAAGGAATTCTGGATAGGTTCTTTCTTCCTTTGGAAGCAGTTGATGGCTGTATGGTTGGTTCTACCACACACAAAACAAAATCTTCTTTGATCCTGAGTCTGACCAAAGTTTCTAGGTTTTTGGGGTTGATGGTTTTGGTGGTGATGGTGAGGATGCTTTTGGTGAGGAGTTTGAAAACTTTGCTTCTTTTTGAAGGAGTTTTTCTTGGATTTGAGATGGTTGTTTGATCTAGGTTTTTCATGGCTTTCTACAAGGTTTACTTTACCTGTGGCATTTGACCTAGCTTTAGTTTTGGACCTATATTTCTCTTCTATTCTAATTCTCTGTAGAGCTTGAGAGTATGTAATAGATCCTTGTAGATGTAGAAGGTCCTTTGCCACTTTAGACCAGGAAGGAGGGAGTTTATCTATCAAGCACCCTATTTTGTGCTTAGTAGAAAAGACGGTTCCCTTGGCTTGAAGCTGCCTAAGGTGTTCTTGGAACTCATGGATTTGGTCATTGATAGGTTTGTTATCTACCATGACATATTGGTTGAATGTGGTAGAATTGAATCTATCAATTCCAGCATCATCACAACCATACTCATCTTCCAAAGCATCCCATAGTTCTTTAGCGCTTTTATACTCAAAAAATATGTCGTAGAGAGACTCCGACATAGCGCTTAAGATTCTGTGGAAGCAGTGGTAGTCAATTTCCTTAGGGGTCTTAGGCTTTGGTAGAAGAGGAGGACTTGGAAACCCCTACGTCAGACTCAGTCTCATCAGAATCATTTGAGATTGGCGTGGACCCATCAATGGCAGAAATCAGGCCTAAAGTGGTAAGCCAAAATTTCATCTGGCTTTGCCACCTCTTGAAGTAGGTGCCATTGAATTTTGCAGGCTTTGCAGAAAAAGTCTCTTCCTTGGAAGTCATATTTCTAAAGTCTGTAAAATTATATTTACTCAATAAGATGGCTTTAAACTAAAATTAACAATTTAAATGATTTTAGTAATAGATCATTAAAATTTTAGTTTTTTAAGTTTTGATAAGATTGGGTTAGCTGTAGGTGCCGGATCCCAGTAAGCGGAGGTTTACTATGAACTCTTAAGTATAGGTCGCTTAAACAAATTTTCACCTTGTTGACAGAAGGGCCCTTTCGGCTTGTTCCTAAACAAACTTAACTTTAGAACTTTAAAATTAAAGGAATTTTTTACTAAATCAATTAATTGTTCGATTTAGCCTAAATAAAAAAATATTGGGTAGAAAGAAACTAGTATGGTCAAAAATTATAAAGTGTATTGACTAGCAAATATGTGAATAAGGCAATTTGTGAAATGAACAACAATAGAAGCAACAATATTAATATTGCTAACAGAACAAATTATGTTAAAAGGTTTAATAAAAATTACTTCTTGGTATTTGTGACAGCAAAAATTTTTTTTTTACCGAATAAACAGAGCAATTGTATATAAGCTCAAATTACTGCTTGTTTGACCGAATAGAGCAAATAGCTAACAAAGCAATTGTATAACAAAGCAATTGTATAACAAGGCAAGCTACTTATAAGTAATAAACAGAGCAATTGTTATACAAAGCAATTGTATAACAAAGCAATTTTTTAATATTGCTCACAGAGCAATTGTTAATAATGCTTGTTTAATATTGCTAAGAGAGTAACGAAATGCTTGCTGTGACAGAACAATAGTATAGCAAGCTAACAGAGTAGTGAAATGCTAACAGAACAATTGTATAGCAAGCTAGTTTTAAGTAATGAAATGCTTGTTATGACAGCAAGCAAGTAAAAAAAAAACTTCTCTTAGATACTTTTAAGTAATAAATAAAGTTTTTATTGCTGACAGGAAACAAATGATATTTTTCGTACAGAATTCGAAAAACAACAAACTAAATATTTTATGGAAATAGCTAACTCTTAGGTTGTTAGAAAAATTTCAATAACACTTCGATTTAAATCTGCAATAAAAAAAATAATTAAATTGTTACCGGCCTTCGGGGAAGTCGTGCACGTAGCACTGCCCTAAGAGTTAACTCGGGTTTATGTGCAGACTGAATCCGAACACCCCTAGTGGTAAAATCTCCGCTCCACCGGAATCTCGTTGCCGCACACGACGTCGAGAGAATGACCCCGACTTAGCTCTGCCCAGAGCAACAATGGAGAACAGCAGCGATGTTGAGAGGACGAGAATTTTGGAGAGAGAAACGAATTTCTGTGTGTAAAAAATGAAGGAAGGAGACAAGGTATATATAAGGGTTTTCCACGTATGAGAATAATGATAGATTTAATGAGTCAATTAAAATAAACGTTACTGAACGTTTGCCAGCACAAGGTTCGTTGAATCTGGACGGAATTTGAATAGTTAACGTTATGGAATTTTAAAATTTGTAACGATCAGAATTTGTAGAAAGGAGCAAAAAAACTTTTAGGGTCTCGGCCCGAACCCGAAGAAGGAATCGAATCGACATTCGACGCCCGCAGATGTGGGCACGTGTCCGCACCCGTTACGCGCGCCGAACCGAACCGAACCGAGCCGGACCGGGCGGCGGCGGCGCGCGCGTGTGGCCCATGGAGTTCCCACACACAACTTTTAAAGATACAAAAGTAGAAGAAGCAATATATACATAGTGGAGGTAGTTCCACTATCCGATGTGGGACTAATGCTTAGGTGGGAATTGAGCTTTTGCTCAAAATGCTGCAGCTGAGCTAACATAATCCATGTGCTCGTACGTCAGAACCAGTTATCCATGTTCCTTTTGGGATGAATCGATTTCGTAGCCGTGGATATCGTTCGAAGAACTAAACCTTGTGTACAAATTATCCATGACCATGCATGCATATCCAACTAATTAGCTATAAAAATATAACATGTATGATAATATAAATTTAGAATAAACTATGCAGCACATATTCATTTGTATTTCTATATTCCTTGCCATCACTCGTAATTCCAAACCCCTCAATCCAGGATTACCACAATTAGCGACTCAACGGTCCCAAAATATCACTTGGCGACCCGAAGGTCCCAAAAATGATCAATCTCCATAGAACAACCTGTTCAATGGCTGTTTAGTCTCTACTATATAATTTCCATTGTTTAACGATCAATTCATTTATTCATCAACGCTTATTTATAAACTGACATAAGCTCAACCATACACATAATCTCTTTTTATCTTCTTTTTTTATTGTTATTGACCATCATACCGTTAGAGTCAGGGAGGAAGAATTTTGTTTATTATTAAGGAGTGGAGATAGAGGAAAGAATAATCAAAATCACTCACCATTTAAGAAATTGTCTTTCCGTCCCAATCATGTAGATTTCTGAATGATTCTTCTGCATGAATCTAAGTTCAACTAGGTCATCCAATCCAACAAAACAGCGTAATGCCGCAGCAAAGAGTGGGACATTACATAGGTAAGTATGATTATTTCCACTTGTCCGTCTTAGATGAATTATTATGATATTTAAGTACGACTTATAAGTTAGCTAGTCTTAGTGGTTAGCTGGATAATTCAATATTGAGCTCTAGGACCTTAAAATGAGTTACCTAGGTAAATTGCGATAAGGATGAAACAGAATATGTTGGAAGGCAAGCTATGAATTGATTTGGTTCTTCAAAATTTTATTGATTGTTTGCGGTTGAAATAACAAAATTGTATTTGTACTTTGACTCACTTTCTTATTATTGGATTGTCTTAGTTGATTATACTCAAGTGAGAGTGGTGTATAAATTTTCTCAACAAGTTGGGTTATAATTCAGAATCGTTCTCATAGTAATTGATTGATAGTAGTGTTACCTCAAAGAAACTTAACATGGTTTTGATTGATCTCTGTGATATGACACTGTTTTGTGCATAAGTTGGAATACTTTGGTTACTGAGAAGTAGCAATCAAACATGTGCTTTAACCGTATCGTTGCAAAAATTTGGTTGAAAAGATTGGGTTCTACCTAATAGAATATAGTGAACTTTTGAGGGTTCAAGTTTTTCTATTATTGGACAAAAGTTAATGAGTGATATGGATATATGATTTTATAGGTTGACAAGCTAGCTATGAATTGAGATAGACCCTTGGAAACTAATTGATGGCGATTTTATATTTTGGCTAAAAATATTTGAGATGGTGGGTGTAGTATTTTCAGTAGACCAGTCTTGGCATGAATAGCAGATCTTTTGTGTCTTGGTGGGACTTTTGTCATTGAAAGAAAATTAACATTTGTTGGTTGGATCATGATATTGTTGGAACTAACTTTGATTGTGGATGGATTCTTTAGAATTTTGAAGCGAGACTGAAATTAAACGATAACAGAGATTTGGATCATATTTACAAGAGTACAATGATTTATGTGTAGTAAGTGATTCAGATTTTGGTTAGTTGTCTTTGGGTGATCGAATTTGGTTGGTTCAATGGTAATATTTGAGATAGTTGGATTCTTTCACAACTGAGCATTGATGTATAACTGAGAGTTTTAGAAATTTAGGGTCCATGAGAGAGAGAAACTGCATGCTAGTTTATGATTTTTTTTGCAACATTTGTGACGCCTCTGCAACTTCTAGCGACACAAACTTACATGAATCATGTGACGTATCAATAATGACAATTTTGACACTTCGCGAAGCGTGACACGTCACTTACTAACTATGAAGCTAATTTTGTGACGCAACAGCAATGAATCCTACGAGCACGAAAGTTGCAACACATGAATGCCAAATACGTCGCTACTGAGTTGTTGTCTCAATTTATTATAATACTTCGCTACGGAGTCACAGTGTCGTCGCATCCAACAATATCATTATTTGCTTAGCTAGTGTATCCACACAAAATCATAGTGCCCAAAATCAAATAAATAAATAATACAAAGAACAACTTATTTTGTTTGATCACACATTTGGATAGGTGTTCTTTATCCTTCCTAAAAAAAGAAGGACCCTTGCAAGTTGGCTTTCTTCTTTATATCTTGAAGTTAATTTGCTTCTCTCTATGTTCTATCTAGGATCAAACCAAACCAAACCAAGCTGTTACTGTTTTATGCATTATATATATTTTTCAAAAATAAAAATAGATTGTGTTCAAGTTTAGAAATGATGATTCTGAGAAGAGGTTCCCATATCTCCCAAATGCTTCTAATTAATGTCATGGAGCTCTCCTCTTTTAGAGAGTACATGTACATGCCAGTTTATTCAATTAACAACATACATAATCAACAACAAACTAGATCAAGAGATCACACTTGAATGGATTTTCTTACACTTTTTTCTTTTCTTTTCTTTTCTTTTAGGGATCGACTCCAGGAACCCTAAAAAAGCCTCCAGAAATCGCCAAAGGTTGGGGATTTCTGCTCGGAATGAGAAACAAAAGCTGATATCTTTGGCTAACCCTAGAAAAATAATGTGGGAAGTTGGGGAAGGAAATCTGCAGGGAAAAAAAAAAATCTTTCGGTGACTGACTGCAACAAGAGACCGAGTAAAACTTTGATACCGAAGGAGGTATCAAAGTTTTAATACCCCTATGTATGACAAGTGGGACCCCCTCAATATTTATGTATATATATATATGTTTACACATTTTACTAAGAGGGAGGGAGCCCACATGTCATATATAGGGGTATCAAAGTTTTCTCCCAAGAGACAAAGCTGAGCCGCTTTAACTACAGTAGAGCGCCGTCGGTCGAGGCTGGTGCGTTGACGGAATTGCCCTTGGGTTATTGAGGTTATTTACGTGGAGTACCCCCCCCCCCCCCCCCCCCCCCCACTTGTATCCGCACAAGTGTCGATAGTGAAAAGTACAAAATTGCAATTAGCTGGGAAATGGATATAATAAATGAGGTGGAGTGACTTGTTATTACATTGGAGCGACTGGATTGGATTTGAATTGGTGGCAGTTAATTTATTAAAGTAAAAATAACTATTTTCGTGGAAAATAATATCAATCAAACATCTTTTGGGTGTATTTGATTAAAAAAAAATATGTGAAAAAAATTAATTCTATAGAATTATTTTTCAAGAAAAAATTCTATTGAATTTTAAAAAAAAAAATTTATGAAAAACTAAATTTAGGTGTATGATTGTCATTATTTTTCGATTGTCATTATTTTTTCCGAAAATAATTATTTTTCATGAAAATAATATTTTTCTATGGGTTGGACAAATTTTATTTTCCACCATTGTAGAAAAATAATATAAAAAATGATAGTTTTTTGGAAAATAATTCTATGAAAAATATGAGCTATCAAACACTACAATTGGTGAAAAATTTGTGATAGAAATATTTTTCATGGAAAAAAGCTCAATAAAACATAGCCTTACTTTTTAATTTCTTGTAAAAAAAAGTCAAAACATATGGACTGTGCGTGCAATTTTCAATAAAAGATTATATATATATATATATATATATATATATATATATATATATATATATATATATATATATATATATTGCAGTTTAATTACTAAATGAGTAAATATTTTTTATTTATAAATAATAAAATATTTTAATAAAAAATATTTATATGAAAAAATTATTAATTCATATAGTATTGAATCATATATTAGTATATATATAGTAAAACAATGCACACGATATTCATTTGCTACAATGATGTAGAATAATAACATTGTTTTATTGAAGAATTTATAAAATTAATAGTTTGGAATGAGACTCAAGGATGAAAGATAAAAAACTAAAATCTTGTGCAACGAAAATTGTAGTAGATAGAATAAGGCCTCGTTTGGTTTGATTTGCGGAACGGAAAGGAAATCAATTTTTCTTGGAATACAATTTTTATTCATTTTTTGCCATTATTTTATAAAATAATTTTGCCATTACGGTCTGCCGGAACTAATATATATATATATATATATATATAGAGGATGAGGGACGACGTGGGACCTCATAGAGACGAAGATGCGCAGGGCCGTCGCAGGACGTCCAAGGACGGCGAGGTCCGAGGCGGCGGCGGTCCAGGAGACGACGTCCATGTACGGTATTCCGTCGAACAGGATGTAAAGGCGCGAGTGTTTTGTCGGACTAATAAACTAAGATGGTATATAATAATAGTACAACTAGTTTGACTAATGAGGAGTATAATTTCTTGGCATTTTCTTTCTTTTGGGAAATTACAAATCTTATTGATTTTTTCTTCCGATGTTTGGAAATGCCAAAGAATTTTGAAATGAAAATGAATAATTCAATGTGAGAGTGATTCCTTGCTTGGATAGATGGAATTACTTTTTCCCATAATTTCTTTTTCATTGGGAATCACTTTCCTTTTCTTTCCTCTACAATTATTTTGGCACCTAAACATAGAAATGTCACTCATCGGCCTAAACGAAGAGCAAACGAGCTCCAAGGAGGGAAGAGAGAGTGAGACAATAACCATATTTCAGAGAAGTGGCAGCTTACATAATTCAACTCTGAACCGAGTAAAGCAAAGCGGAATAGGAAAGGGGTGCCTTATGAGTATTTTTTTTTTTTTTTGAAAGTCACGTCATGTTTCAAGTATGTAGGTGCGTATAATAAGTGACAAAAAGGGAGATACGTGTGAGCTATCCCAAGCAAATTCTGTAGGAGTAGCCCTATGGCCCCTATCTTTATTATAGGGTAGGGGAATCTCATCGTTATATGTTAGCTCCACCCCTACGTGGAAGCAAGTGCCAATTAATTAATAAATAGAGCAATGCTACAGTTACAACCAAACATTTACAACTTTCTTACAATTACTCACCTATTTTCTGACATGTGGGCCAGGTGGTAGCCTGACCCACATGTCAGCAAATGGGTGTAAGTTGTAAGAAGGTTGTAAAAGTTTGGTTGTAAACCAAACATTTCCCTAATAAATAACATCAAATCCTACTCCTCATTAGTCAAACTAGTTGTACTATTATTATATACCATCTTAGTTTATTAGTCCGACAAAACACTCGCGCCTTTACATCCTGTTCGACGGAATACCGTACATGGACGTCGTCTCCTGGACCGCCGCCGCCTCGGACCTCGCCGTCCTTGGACGTCCTGCGACGGCCCTGCGCATCTTCGTCTCCATGAGGTCCCACGTCGTTCGGTCAGGCTACCACCTGGCCCACATGTCAGAAAATATGTGAGTAATTGTAAGAAAGTTGTAAATGTTTGGTTGTAACTGTAGCATTGCTCTATTTATTAATTAATTGGCACTTGCTTCCACGTAGGGGTGGAGCTAACATATAACGATGAGATTCCCCTACCCTATAATAAAGATAGGGGCCATAGGGCTACTCCTACAGAATTTGCTTGGGATAGCTCACACGTATCTCCCTTTTTGTCACTTATTATACGCACCTACATACTTGAAACATGACGTGACTTTCAAAAAAAAAAAAAAATACTCATAAGGCACCCCTTTCCTATTCCGCTTTGCTTTACTCGGTTCAGAGTTGAATTATGTAAGCTGCCACTTCTCTGAAATATGGTTATTGTCTCGCTCTCTCTTCCCTCCTTGGAGCTCGTTTGCTCTTCGTTTAGGCCGACGAGTGACATTTCTATGTTTAGGTGCCAAAATAATTGAAGAGAAAAGGAAAGAAAAGTGATTCCCAATGAAAAAGAAATTATGGAAAAAAGTAATTCCATCTATCCAAGCAAGAAATCACTCTCACATTGAATTATTCATTTTCATTTCCAAATTCTTTGGCATTTCCAAACATCGGAAGAAAAAAATCAATAAGAATTGTAATTTCCCAAAAGAAAGAAAATGCCAAGAAATTGATTTCCTTTCCCTTACATTCTGCGAACCAAACGAGGTCATAGTTCATCCTTTGGTAACACGAAGCATAAGAAGGTCACCCTATGCAAGTATATGAGGTTGAATGAATACTTCAATCTTGCTACATAAATTCTAGCTTAGCTAACCACGGTGGACATCAATATAAATGGTGAAGAAGATTGAGATCATGCACAAGGGACCAGTGGTAAGTCTTAAAAACCGACCGAATAAGAGAGATTCGGTTTGGACACGGGTGCGGGGATACGTAGAAATGAGAATATTCCAAATACTTTTGTCTAATTATTACTTTCTACAACTAAATCAGTTTACTCTTCAAGAAAGTCATGAAAATATTCTGTAAATCAGCAACAATAGTACAGAAGTGGAACAAAATCTTGATAGTTTAGAAGATTATCATGAATATATTATGACAAGTCTAGTTGATATTTAGAACAATGTTAAGATGTTCACCAAGAAATCTTAAAATTTGGCCCTCCTTCTGAGCATAAATGTTAAGATATATAGAACAATGTAAGATGTTTATAAGATTATCATAAATTTTTTGATAGTTTAGAAGATTATCATGAATATATTATGACAAGTCTAGTTGATATTTAGAACGATGTTAAGATGTTCATGAAAATATTCTACAAACCTTAAGATTTTGCTTTCTCTAAGAACAAACTTGTTGCCCTCCCAGGTAATCTTAAAACTTGGCCCTCCTGAGCATGAACACCAAGAAACTGCATCATTGCACTCGAGGACAAAACTATAATGTTCTTGTTGCAATGAACCTGCACAGAAGAAACATGATAAACACAAATTTAGTTCAACACAACATTTTCCAAAATCAATTTTTCAAAACGATCAAATGGAGACCTCAAGTTCAATGGATAGATGATTCTTTAATAAAAAAAAATTAGAGCTGTTACTTTTCACATCAATTAGAGAAGGGAAAAGGGTCTACAAAATATAAAAATTATGAAAACTAGAATTCCTAAGACTTCAAATTGTTCAACTCATCAAATTTACATCATCCCACTACTTTAATTTACCAACCAAATGAGCACAGAGATTCAAATATGTATGGAAATAAATAACCAAAAAAAATTCAAGAAAGAACAAATTATGATACAAAAGCTTATGTTTAAGGTCAGGTCTCCTTAAAACTCTTTTTCCGCATTCTTCAGATCAGACCCTCCCACTAAGCATGTCAAATTGATAATGAACCACTTAATTTGTATATTAAGATGTAATCCAATTATGCACTGATCAAATTCATCCATAACTTAAGAAACAATTAAAGTTTTTTTGTCCTCTCTATTGATTTTGGGCTAGTTTGCATAACCTGTTATTTTTTTTTTAGCCCTTCATTCCATCGGCCTGTAACAGTTCCTTTGCAGCCCTAGATTGCTTCCATGAATGACAAGTTCAAATTTCCTGTAGAAGATGGTGAAAAAAATCAAATAACCATGTATCGAGAACAAATAATCTTTGTTTAATATTCGTAAAGTGTTTGGATTGTTTGGCAGCCTCCAAAATTATTCAAACCGCACCCAAACCAAAGATTAGTTAAGATATTATGATTGTCAAATACAAAACTCAAAAGATGGAACTTTTTTGAATTGTAGTAGCTATTAGTCACTTGTCAAGTTATATGCCTAAGGTTGAGTAGATATTACATACTCTTATATTTATACGTTGAGAAGAGCTTTTCTTTTCATAGTTTTGCATCAGCATATGCCCATCCCTCTTAACCCTTTGCAACAACCTTTGATTTATTACAAGAAAAGTCTGGAGAGAGGGGTCCTATACTGTCCCACCTATCCTCTACTGCAGAAAAACATGGCAAGCATATGAGCCTTAGAGGCATGTAAAGGCTAGAGCAGTACTAGTGTGACCTACTTCCAATTTGTATGTTGTACACAACAATTGGGCAGTCCCCCGATTACTGCACAATCCCTTTCTTGCCACATTGTGACCTACTTCCCATTTGTATGTTGTACATAACAATTGGGCAGTCCCATTATTCCTGCACAATCCCGATACTCATAGGAATGGTCCGATACCTATTCCAATAGCAATTACGAGAAGAGCTTAGGTCCTTCAACTGAACAGCCAGCCGAAGAAGTCTTAGCTGGAGCATGCTCTGTTTTGTCGACTTTCCATTCCCAACTCCGATATTGTCATTATTTCCAACCTTACTTCAACTATAGTTCAAATAATATAACACTAGCTTGATCAGCAGGCAATATGATAAATAAAAAATTGAGGGAAAGAATCATCAACTCATCAAAAAGATGGCAAATAAAGATCATTAAAGACATGCCAGGAAGAAGTATTCTGTAAGGAACTACTTGGAAATATTCCAATTGTTTCGACATTTATTATTCGTATTGATAATCTTAAACAAAGGTGGATTGGTTGAGAACTAAGGAGGCAGTAAGGAACTTCATATTTGTTGACTTTGATAATGTGATCCCAAAATTCATCTCACCCTCAAACACAATGTTCACGGTCACCTGAAATTAATACAATCTCCATGAATTTAATTGCTTATAGATAAAAAGTTGAAACAGAAGAATATTGTTGTATGCTACTCTGTGAAATCAAAAAGAGCCGAACAATATCAGGGGCAAAGGCAAATAAAATAGCCAATATCTGAAGAAAGACAAACAAAAGTGCATCGCGCTCTATAATAATAATAAGAAAAAAAAGTTCCTTTCCATCAAAAATGCAACTCTTGATTTGAAAGAAAAAATAGCAGTAGTTTGACAATATTGACACCAGTACCACATTCAACACAAGTTAATTAGTATCTAGATTATATTCAACATTATTTCAGAAACACCTATATCATTTTTGTCGGCAGAGAACCCATAGTTTGTTTTCGAACCTGATCATACTGGAAGACAACATTACCCAAATTAATTAAACAAGTTACCATGAATTGATTCATTCACAACTTAAAAGCCCAAATGAATCAAAAAAATACAAAAAAAATTGGATTAAGGTTTTGAAATGTACCAGTACCGGCCGGTGGGATCTTCTCCCTGTAATTGCATGTAACTGTATCTAATTGTTTCTTATCTATAATTGCATGTAATTGTTTCTTATCTATACAATACGCTAACTTTCATTCTTGGTGTTGTGTTGTGTAGAATGCAGAGTGTAGGTGTGCGTTATGTTTTCCGGTGTCATGGAGCTGTGTTCAGTATAGAAATTAATTATATCCATGTATCAGTTGCAGGTTTAGCATTAATTAATATCCACTTAGGTACATACTCTATACTCTGTTCTTCTTATAATTAATTATATTTGTTAGGCATTTTTCTTCACTACTGCTACTTTATGCATTCCTTATAATACTACTCTATTGGCCTTCATTTTCTTCCATATTCTTTATAATCACTAGTACAGTTTGTGTGAGGATATGATTTGTTCTGCAGGTACTGCATTCTGTTGTAATCTGGCTTGAAATCTAATTGGTCATTCAAATGAGTACAACATAAACTTAACCTACACATGCAGTTTTATAAATGTAGTTGTGTCTGCAGGCTCTGCACTTGCCTCTAAAGTTTGTTAGACGTAAATAGTATTTACCTACACATGCAGTTTCATAAATGTAATAGTGTGAATAATTTCATAAAGTTTAGTATGCAGATTATGTACTTGTATGTACAACATGATACCTTAATCACAAAACAATCTTAAATCACTCAATATTAGTTGAACTTGTAAAAAAAAGATGTTCTGGATCAAAAGATACATATTTCCCAGCTTCTTCGTTTTGGTTACTTATTTTTGTTCTTGTGTCCATTAATTCAGGATCTTATGGCTGAAGATTGTCTAATTGTTTTAGTTTGAATGAACTATTATTTGGGAGGATGAATAGAGATATGTAGACTTTTGATACAGACAATATTTTATTAACAATGATTTTATATTAATATTTTGGACGATTGTTTGGTTGTGGATGCATTTACATATTCTTGACGATGTTTAAATTTTTATTCCAAATGTTATTTGTGCACGTCTATATCACGTGTTTATGGAGATACTTTTGACAAATTTTGTACCAAATCCCAATGTTAGAAAAAACTTTGGAAACTTAGTTAAATTATCGACGTGTTTGTTAAATTGTCACAATGAGCACATATTCCAACGTTTTGGGTAGTTGTTGGCCAAGTGGATAAATTTACGACGTGCTTGGTAAAACGTTGGAAAAGTGGCATCCAAAAAATTACCATTCCCAACGTATTTGGAAAAAGTTAGGAAAACAAAAACCAATGATTTTTTAAAAAGGTTGGTAATACAAAACCTAACGTTTGTTGGATATGGTTAGGAAATCAAAATCTTACGTGTTTTTGGAGAAGGTTGGAAAAAATCCAACGTTTCATAAAACGTTGGAAATAATGTATGTTTTGACACGGTTTTGTATGAAAATGTTGGAAATATGATAACCATTATACGACAATTAACGACTTTTATAAACGTTGCTGGAAACGTCGTCTAAACCCTATGCCAACGTTTAACGCAAACAGCGTAAATTGCCAACTAGGACAACGACGACGTTTGCAGAAACTGTTGAACAAACGTCATTAACACCTATGCCAACATTTTACACAGTTTTGCCGACGTTAATAAAACGTTGGAAAAAAATGTTTTCTTGTAGTGAAACCAAACAAAATTGTGCCCAAACTGGAAAAAAAAACAAAAAAAAAAAACCTGCTGATTGTGTTCCTGAATCTGATGCAATATGAAAGAAACAGAAATACGAGGACTATGTAAAAACAGATGCTTAGTGCTAACACTAGAAAGGGAAGGGAGGAGTAAACATGGATTCCAATTCCAGTCCGGACAAAATAAATATGGGGATGGGAGGGGTGTCTTGGTGTTAGTACCTTAGGACACGGACGTTCTTGACAATATGCAACGGATCCGACAAATTTATTCTCGACTCTAAATATCAGTTCAGCCCATTTTGCCACATTTTCATGTGGTACTAATATAATTATAAACCTATTAGGATAATCGGTGTCTGTTATGTACAGGATACAAAAGAGATGGATGGACAATTATATTGAGAGAAATAAAATAGATGTACATATTGTAGTTAGGAGCCAAAGATGGCAGGCTCCCAAATTAAGGTTCTCTAGCCGAAGAGGAATAAAATGTATAGTTATAAACCTATAATCCTAATCCTTGATTGAAATTTTTGTCAAGTCTTTGGTGCATTCGCAGAGGACTTTTACATGGAATCAGTCCAATTCAAGTTCAACCATTTTTGGCGTACATTTTAAGCACATGAATCAAACTCTCCAACTTTAAAAATTAAAAGGAATATAAGTACAAATTTGTATTAATAAGTAGGCAATATTTCATGAAATTCTTCTATGTTTGACACTCTTGTAAACAAGGAAAGGAACAAGGCACCGAAACAAAGCCTATAATACTGTAAGTACTCATCATCAATTGATTGCTTGAACTCAAAAAGCGTACTAGTTGGAGTGAGAATCTCTAATATCAACCATTAATTGGTAAACCAATATAATCAAACATTTTGTTCTATGTTGCATGGATACTCTTCCCCAAGACTGCATTCGTATCTGACATGTATTAGACATGATACTACCTTGACCTTTATGTCAGATAAAGCTTCCCTTTTCCTAGGCTCCACATGGACCCAAACATAGTTGCAAGTGATTTTGCATTGCTAAGATCATACCAAAAATAACCGAGAATGGGGAAGTAACATTTCTTCGCAGTAAATCCTTCCTAGAACTTGTTTACAAATTAAGTTACCATCCTAAACATCTTTAAATCATAGATATTATTGAGATTGAATGTATAAAATATGAATATAAATATGTTTCAATGTGTATATATAACTGTACCCATGTCGTTCTATTCCAAAGATTTCCAAAATTGTCGTATTTCAAATCTATATTGTGTCAGTAACCAAATCCGTGTCTAAGGAACCTAGGTGTGTGACCTATATCATATATACCATCCGAGGAATACACCCCCCCCCCCCCCCCCCATCCGAGGAGTTCCAATTCCAACGACTGATGATTCATTGATTTGAAGTTCCATTTCCATGCCTTTGAATGATTAAATAGGAACCCAAATTCTTGAAATTTTGAAAAAAAGTGTTTGGTTAGCTTGCATTGGAATTTCAAGGATTCCTATAGTTCCATTTCCATGTATTTGGTTAGCTAATTATCCTGGGTTTTATCATTGGAAAATCTCCTTCTCATCATTGATTTTGGGAAAATATGACAACCTAACGACAATTCAAGAATCTTCTCAAAATTGGAATTCACTCATAAAATAATTCCAATTATTGGTTTGTCAAAACAAGTGAAATTATTGAGTTTCATGTTATAATTCAAATGCATGAAATGTTAACCTAACACCACGAATAAACCATTTTATTTCTCCAACTTTGCATTGCAATAAATCTCCATTAATTGTCAACTCTTACTTAAAACTCCCCAACTATCTATATACTAGAGAGACTGATAGATGATTAATGATCCATTAAATTCTACAAACAGTTCATCCATGGTGTTAGTCGGAATGTGTTGACCCACTAAATTTTACACAATGTCTTGTCTACAGATTTGGTCAAATGATTTTCTATAACAGTGTTGTTTGTCCCTTCAACAAAAATCGGTTTAAGGTTAACAGCATGATGTTGCCAAATTTGGCTCCGACCGACCAACTATAGGTGGGTTTATTAAAATGTGCTTGTCACTCAATTTTCAACTCAATGAAAAGGTAGTTGCAAGCAATATGTCGCAAAAATTGGGTCTGCTATATGAATCATTCTCTTCTATTCAGTTGTTGTAACATAACTAACAACCATTTCCTACTTTCCTCCAATCCATAGTCGTTTATCCTACTCCTAGACTTAGAACCTCCTTAACAAGAACCTTATACTCCTAACTGGAGGAACAATTAGCATCCAATGTAAATGAGTAGGTTTGTGGAAAACCTGAAAACTGTTGCACTTTGCGATTTTCCCTAATCAACTTTAGACAGGTTGGGGCATGGAAATAAGATCACCCTTCCAATGTTGTTTTCTTGATTAAGAGGTGTTTGGAAACTCAATTATGAAACCTACCCAGATTGACCAGGATTTACAAAGAAATGCACGTACTCTCTCCTCAATACCAACTATCTTCTTTGTTCTTGTCAATCCACGGATTTTACTATGGACCAAAATCAGTTTGACTCAGAAGCTGATTACTTATTCGATTCAGCTGCTAATTCTTTGAATGAAACACAAGCACGATAAACTTTAATCCCTGTTTGGGTTTACTAAACATCATCGATGTTTATATCAGGATTCAATAAATATGAAGCCGACTGAAAAAAATAACTAAAAGTCGCACACAAAAATTGTTGAGCACGAAGGACAGCATAAGCACTTTTTGAAAGTAATCTCAAATTGGAGTAGGTTTTGAGGAGGACAACTTCTTGGGGGATTGTTTTCAAGAAAACAAGTAGAAGCAGCAGCAATTCCAAACCCAGTCTTACGTTGTAATGTAAGGTTAGAATGAAAATGAAGGGTTGGATTAGAAAAAAATGAAGACTTGGGCAATATATATATATATATATATATATATATATATATATATAAACTAGGATATGTTATAATAACATATAATAAGGACATTATTCAATTATAGTCAAATATCTCTTCTAACTCATGTGGTTAAGGTGGGAGGTATTATTTTTGTTTGGTTGAGTTTGATTCCTCATGTTGAATATATATATAACAAATTTAAACTTTTTTCAACAATTTTTTACATAATTTATTTTCTTAAAATAAAATGGACTATGATATATATACGGTTTAGACGGCTCAATTTCTCATTATATAGTGGAAGATATTTAGAAAGAATAGGCTTTAGACTAAGACAATACAAGGCCAACTAGTTGGGCTGAGAAGTGAAATAGCTGTACGGCTCATGCCAGACCCATTCCGACAGGCCCGTGTGAGTTAGTATCATAAACCCTCCCCCCACCTTCCTACTTATATCCCTAAAATTCTCAAATTTCCAGCAAACCCTAAAAAAAAGATCGAAGCTTTCTTCCTCCTCCTCCATGGCGATGATCAATAGAAGCATATTTTTCTCCCCTTCTTCCCTCCTCTTCAAGCTCCGTTCACCACAAACCCCAACCTTCCTCCGGCCCTCCCATTTCCTCACCCACGCCAAATCCCTCTCCACCACCACCTCCTCCTACGCCCCCATCCCCAACCGCCTTTCTCTCCACCACCACCTCCTCCTACGCCCCCGTCCCCAACCGCCCAAGGCGGTTGGGGATGGGGGCGTAGGAGGATGGGCGGTTGGGGATGGGGGCGTAGGAGGAGGTGGTGGTGGAGAGGGATTTGGCATGGGTGAGGAAATGGGAGGGCCGGAGGAAGGTTGGGGTTTGTGGGGAACGAAGCTTGAAGAGGAGGGAAGAAGGGGAGAAGAATATTCTTCTATTGATCATCGCCATCGAGGAGGAGGAAGAAAGCTTCGATCTTTTTTTTGGGTTTGCTGGAAATTTGAGGATTTTAGGAATAGAAGAATGAAGATGGAGGGAGGGTTTATGATACTAACTCACACGGGCCTGTCGGAATGGGTCTGGCATGGGCCGTACAGCTATTTCATTTCTCATACCAATTAGTTGGCCTTGTATTGTCTTAGTCCAAAGCCTAATATCCCCAGAACCATAATATCCCCAACCAATGGAACAACAATCAGTACCAAAACCCTAACCCTAACCAATGGAACAACAACAACCAGTAGCAGCATCATCAAAACAATCCAAACCAATGGAGCAATAACACCCCTCAGTACCAAAACCCTAATCCCAACCCCAACCCTCCCAACAACCAATGGAGAAACCCTAACCAATGGGACAACAACAGACCCCAGCCTCCTCCTCCTCCTCAAAACCAATGGTACAACCAACAACCACAACAACAGTATCAACCTCCTCAACAACAGTTCAACAACAACCGCTCTCCTGTACCAGCCAACACCGCCGCTCCCCCTCCCCCGCCACCCCCTCTCGACCTCACCGCCCTCGTAAACCCTCCCCCCATCTTCCTGCTTCTATCCCTAAAATCTCAAATTTCCAGCAAACCCTAAAAAAAAGATCGAAGCTTTCTTCCTCCTCCATGGCGATGATAAAAATAACTAAAAGCCGCACACAAAAATTGTTGAGCACGAAGGACAGCATAAGCACTTTTTGAAAGTAATCTCAAATTGGAGTAGGTTTTGAGGAGGACAACTTCTTGGGGGATTGTTTTCAAAAAAACAAGTAGAAGCAGCAGCAATTCCAAACCCAGTCTTACGTTGTAATGTAAGGTTAGCATGAAAATGAAGGGTTGGATTAGAAAAAAATGAAGACTTGGGCAATATATATATATATATATATATATATATATATATATATATATAAACTAGGATATGTTATAATAACATATAATAAGGACATTATTCAATTATAGTCAAATATCTCTTCTAACTCATGTGGTTAAGGTGGGAGGTATTATTTTTGTTTGGTTGAGTTTGATTCCTCATGTTGAATATATATATAACAAATTTAAACTTTTTTCAACAATTTTTTACATAATTTATTTTCTTAAAATAAAATGGACTATGATATATATATATATATACGGTTTAGACGGCTCACTTTCTCATTATATAGTGGAAGATATTTAGAAAGAATAGGCTTTAGACTAAGACAATACAAGGCCAACTAGTTGGGCTGAGAAGTGAAATAGCTGTACGGCTCATGCCAGACCCATTCCGACAGGCCCGTGTGAGTTAGTATCATAAACCCTCCCCCATCTTCCTGCTTATATCCCTAAAATTCTCAAATTTCCAGCAAACCCTAAAAAAAAGATCGAAGCTTTCTTCCTCCTCCTCTATGGCGATGATCAATAGAAGCATATTTTTCTCCCCTTCTTCCCTCCTCTTCAAGCTCCGTTTCCCACAAACCCCAACCTTCCTCCGGCCCTCCCATTTCCTCACCCACGCCAAATCCCTCTCCACCACCACCTCCTCCTACGCCCCCATCCCCAACCGCCTTTCTCTCCACCACCACCTCCTCCTACTCCCCCGTCCCCAACCGCCCAAGGCGGTTGGGGACGGGGGCGTAGGAGGATGGGCGGTTGGGGATGGGGGCGTAGGAGGAGGTGGTGGTGGATAGGGATTTGGCATGGGTGAGGAAATGGGAGGGCCGGAGGAAGGTTGGGGTTTGTGGGGAACGGAGCTTGAAGAGGAGGAGGGAAGAAGGGGAGAAGAATATGCTTCTATTGATCATCGCCATCGAGGAGGAGGAAGAAAGCTTCGATCTTTTTTTTTTGGGTTTGCTGGAAATTTGAGGATTTTAGGGATAGAAGCATGAAGATGGGGGGAGGGTTTATGATACTAACTCACACGGGCCTGTCGGAATGGGTCTGGCATGGGCCGTCCAAAGCCTAATATCCCCAGAACCATAATATCCCCAACCAATGGAACAACAATCAGTACCAAAACCCTAACCCTAACCAATGGAACAACAACAACCAGCAGCAGCAGCAGCAGCAGCAGTATCAAAACAATCCAAACCAATGGAGCAATAACACCCCTCAGTACCAAAACCCTACTCCCAACCCCAACCCTCCCAACAACCAATGGAGAAACCCTAACCAATGGGACAACAACAGACCCCAGCCTCCTCCTCCTCCTCAAAACCAATGGTACAACCAACAACCACAACAACAGTATCAACCTCCTCAACAACAGTTCAACAACAACCGCTCTCCTGTACCAGCCAACACCGCCGCTCCCCCTCCCCCGCCACCCCCTCTCGACCTCACCGCCCTCGTAAACCCTCCCCCCATCTTCCTGCTTCTATCCCTAAAATCTCAAATTTCCAGCAAACCCTAAAAAAAAGATCGAAGCTTTCTTCCTCCTCGCGATGATCAATAGAAGCATATTCTTCTTCCCTTCTTCCCTCCTCTTCAAGCTCCGTTCCCCACAAACCCCAACCTTCCTCCGGCCCTCCCATTTCCTCACCCATACAAAATCCCTCTCCACCACCACCTCCTCCTACGCCCCCATCCCCAACTGCCCATCCTCCTACGCCCCCATCCCCAACCGCCTTGGGCGGTTGGGGATGGGGGCGTAGGAGGAGGAGGTGGTGGAGAGGGATTTGGCGTGGGTGAGGAAATGGGAGTGCCGGAGGAAGGTTGGGGTTGTGGGGAACGGAGCTTGAAGAGGAGGGAAGAAGGGGAGAAGAATATGCTTCTATTGATCATCGCCATGGAGGAGGAGGAAGAAATTTCGATCTTTTTTTTTAGGGTTTGCTGGAAATTTGAGGATTTTAGGGATAGAAGCAGGAAGATGGGGGGAGGGTTTATGATACTAACTCACACGGGCCTGTCGGAATGGGTCTGGCATGGGCTGTACAGCTATTTCATTTCTCAGCCCAACTAGTTGGCCTTGTATTGTCCAACTATTTCATTTCCAGCTATTTCATTTCTCAGCCCAACTATTTCATTTCATTTCTTAGTCCAAAGCCTATTCTTTCTAAATATCTTCCACTATATAATGAGAAAGTGAGCCGTCTAAACCGTATATATATCATAGTCCATTTTATTTAAAGAAAATAAATAATGTAAAAAATTGTTGAAAAAAGTTTAAATTTGTTATATATATATATATATATATATATATATATATATATATATATATTCAACATGAGGAATTAAACTCAACCAAACAAAAATAATACCTCTCACCTTAACCACATGAGTTAGAAGAGATATTTGACTATAATTGAATAATGTCCTTATTATATGTTATTATAACATATACTAGTTTATATATATATATATATATATATATATATATATATATATATATATATATTGTCCAAGTCTTCATTTTTTTCTAATCCAACCCTTCATTTTCATGCTAACCTTACATTACAACGTAAGACTGGGTTTGGAATTGCTGCTGCTTCTACTTGTTTTCTTGAAAACAATCCCCCAAGAAGTTGTCCTCGTCAAAACCTACTCCAATTTGAGATTACTTTCAGAAAGTGCTTATGCTGTCCTTGTGGCAAATAAATACATGTTGGGAAGTCTTACATAGATTTCACACAATGGCCGCAAATAAGAGTAAGGTTTAACAAAATATTAAGGGAGATCGTCTCTAATCAAAATTTGGATCTCTTCTCTACAGGCAACTATTATATTAGCTGCATACTAACTATTAATTTGTTGTGCCATACCATTTCTATTCTAAACACTACAAGAAAATAGGTCTTTTCCGACGTTTATTCCTCCGACATTTTTGTAAACGTCGGCTAAGTTAGCATATAACGACGTATTTAAAAAAATGTTGGTCATGACCAGCATTTGTCTTTAAACGTCGCACAATATACCAATGTTTGTAAACAAACGTTGATAATTACCTACGTTTGCCCTTAAACGTCGAGCAATATACCAACGTTTTTAAACAAAGGATAACAATTACCTGCGTTTGTCTTTAAACGTCGAGAAATATACCAACATTTTTAAAATAAAATTGATAATTACCTCCGTTTTTCTTTAAACGTCGAGCAATATACCAACGTTTTTAAACAAATGTTGACAATTACCTACGTTTGTCTTCAAACATTGAGAAATATTCTAACATTTTTAAAACAAATGTTGATAATTACCTGCGTTTTTCTTTAAACGTTGAGCAATATACCAACATTTTGTGAAGAATGTCGCGTATTTGGAAACCCTTTTCGACGTTTCTTTGACATTTTTTAGGCATTTACACTTATTTGACTTGTGAAGGAACTTTTTTTTCTAATCCTACCACTACTACAAAAAAATGTTAACAATGACCCATTATAGATGACACTTATATTAAAATGTCATTAATGATATTTTTAATGTCAATTTATTTAATATTGTCATTAATAACTTTATCAATGACATTGAAAATAAAGAGCATCTTGTTAAGTACTTTAGTGTGACGATTAATTTATGGATGTCATATTTAGTGTGTGAAAGAAAAAAGTGTAAGACTAACAATGACACAATAATATCAAGGGTCATATTTAGTTTAAATAATAACATATACCAAGTGTGTGTCATAAAATATTGATTAAAAAAAGACATACTAATAAGTGTTAGTCATGTATTATTTTAAATAGTTATTTTTTTTATTAAATTGAGAAAAGGAACAAGACTTTAATAGAATCAAATTACAAGAAAGTAATGAAAAATGAATGCAATAGCACACAACCACTATCAAAAAAACAACTTTTTATGACATTAAAATTAAGACGTGCATAAGAACAAATACCGTAAATAGTATTCTACGACGGACATTTTAGAGCACGTCGTGAGTAAGTCAGATGGACCGTAAATAGTGTTTTACGCGCGTAACAAAAGTCTAACATCATACTATAAAAAAAATATAGAGAAATTTATTTTTATCTACTACTCATACATTCTCCCCAAAATTAAAATCCCTTTCTTTTTCCTGTTATCTTCTCCTACCTACTTCCCAAGCAGAGAAAATATGTAAAAACTCCTAAACACTTCCCGAACCAATATCGCAAAACTAGTGATTACGTCCACAAACAGCCCCAAACCCTGATCTACGTCTCCAAATCCATAAACTGTCCTCCTAAATCATGGTTTTTACTACGGTTTGGAGCACTTGAAAAAAAAGAAAAGAATTAGAAAAAAATTATTTTTCGTCGATCTTGATCTCCTCATCGATCTTCCTCTACATTGATTCCAGGACGGCCAGGTCTAGCTCCAGTACGGAGGAGGCGGTGAGGCACTGGTAGAGCGGCCCCATGTTTGCGTCGAGTAGCAAGTACCAGGTATAACTCCTGCTTCTTCTCTCCTCCTTCTATCTTCTTCTCTGGAACTAGCAACCACTACTGCCACCATTCCTTCTTCCTCCTTCCCTACCCCTTCTAGATCTGTGCCCGACCAGGAGAAGCCCGACCAATCACGAGCTCCCCTAACCCCCTTCGACCACCTGGACCTCGCGTAGGTTTACAGAGATCTCTTATCGGTGACTATGGTTACCTATATTTATTTTGATCGAAAATTTTAGTAGTGAAAGGAAGATGACAGATGCACATCAACTGTTCGACAAAATGTTTCTAAGCACTGCATAAAATGTTTTTGGCCATCCATCTGCTAATTTTTATTGCTTTAATATATTATCTTCAACTATTTCAATTGGTAGCATGGTGCATTTCTAATTTTCTATTTTAATTGGTTTTCTTTATCAACATGCATTGCTGAATTATACATTTGATGTATTTTTGACAAAAATTAATTCGAGGACTGTGGAAAATGGAAAATGGCTGACATTGTTCAGTCTCCACATCTCAAAGCCTTATGCTTGCCAGAATCTGGGCAAAAAAGGACAAGGTATATTGTATACTATTATTCAGATGTTGATTCATTACTTATATTACTTGTGATTGAGATATGATAATTTCATTAGTTGTGCTTGATAATATTTCATATTTAAGTCTTCTAACCATTAGACAAGAACTTTATATCAGTTGTAATATTTTCTAGCTTTTTTTCCATTCATATTATTGTCCCGGTCACTTGTTACAGTTTGAATCCTGGATTGACTGTACAATTTATATGACAGTATCAGCTGCATTGTATAATGTTACACCTAGACTACAGAAGTGACATTGGCTTTGATATCGTGAATGCTCTTATCTGTGAGACTATAGGAGAATCAAGTTCTTGAAACACTTTATGCTTTTCATGGTGTAATACTTCTGAAGCTAGCCTTAAGTGCATATCTAAGTTACCACTTAGATAACATGTGTTTGAGGAGTTATCTTCTTGTTTAATTAAATTTATTGAATGTCTTCACTCTGCAGGTTAAGATCGAGCTCAAGGATAACCAGGAAAAGATTACTGGCCTTGCATTTCAATGGCACTGAATGTGTTGTTGTCTTTAGGTGCCGATGCATAGGTATATCGATTGCAAAAATTTATGATACATTAAGCTTTCATTATTCCAAAATTTAACTAGAATTATATGTCAAAGTTTCCATTAAGTTGTTGATTCTTGGATTATATGGATGTGCCCCTATGTTGCTCAGACTCGGGTACGGGTGTCCGACATGGGTGTGTATCTAGAAGTCCGACTCTTAATTTTTCAAATTTTAGGATACAGGGACACGGCTGAACAGGATCCGGAATTTGGACACGGGTGCGGGGATACGTAGAAATGAGAATATTCCAAATACTTTTGTCTAATTATTACTTTCTACAACTAAATCAGTTTACTCTTCAAGAAAGTCATGAAAATATTCTGTAAATCAGCAACAATAGTACAGAAGTGGAACAAAATCTTGATAGTTTAGAAGATTATCATGAATATATTATGACAAGTCTAGTTGATATTTAGAACAATGTTAAGATGTTCACCAAGAAATCTTAAAATTTGGCCCTCCTTCTGAGCATAAATGTTAAGATATATAGAACAATGTAAGATGTTTATAAGATTATCATAAATTTTTTGATAGTTTAGAAGATTATCATGAATATATTATGACAAGTCTAGTTGATATTTAGAACGATGTTAAGATGTTCATGAAAATATTCTACAAACCTTAAGATTTTGCTTTCTCTAAGAACAAACTTGTTGCCCTCCCAGGTAATCTTAAAACTTGGCCCTCCTGAGCATGAACACCAAGAAACTGCATCATTGCACTCGAGGACAAAACTATAATGTTCTTGTTGCAATGAACCTGCACAGAAGAAACATGATAAACACAAATTTAGTTCAACACAACATTTTCCAAAATCAATTTTTCAAAACGATCAAATGGAGACCTCAAGTTCAATGGATAGATGATTCTTTAATAAAAAAAAATTAGAGCTGTTACTTTTCACATCAATTAGAGAAGGGAAAAGGGTCTACAAAATATAAAAATTATGAAAACTAGAATTCCTAAGACTTCAAATTGTTCAACTCATCAAATTTACATCATCCCACTACTTTAATTTACCAACCAAATGAGCACAGAGATTCAAATATGTATGGAAATAAATAACCAAAAAAAATTCAAGAAAGAACAAATTATGATACAAAAGCTTATGTTTAAGGTCAGGTCTCCTTAAAACTCTTTTTCCGCATTCTTCAGATCAGACCCTCCCACTAAGCATGTCAAATTGATAATGAACCACTTAATTTGTATATTAAGATGTAATCCAATTATGCACTGATCAAATTCATCCATAACTTAAGAAACAATTAAAGTTTTTTTGTCCTCTCTATTGATTTTGGGCTAGTTTGCATAACCTGTTACGTTTTTTTTTTAGCCCTTCATTCCATCGGCCTGTAACAGTTCCTTTGCAGCCCTAGATTGCTTCCATGAATGACAAGTTCAAATTTCCTGTAGAAGATGGTGAAAAAAATCAAAGGAACTATTATTTGGGAGGATGAATAGAGATATGTAGACTTTTGATACAGACAATATTTTATTAACAATGATTTTATATTAATATTTTGGACGATTGTTTGGTTGTGGATGCATTTACATATTCTTGACGATGTTTAAATTTTTATTCCAAATGTTATTTGTGCACGTCTATATCACGTGTTTATGGAGATACTTTTGACAAATTTTGTACCAAATCCCAATGTTAGAAAAAACTTTGGAAACTTAGTTAAATTATCGACGTGTTTGTTAAATTGTCACAATGAGCACATATTCCAACGTTTTGGGTAGTTGTTGGCCAAGTGGATAAATTTACGACGTGCTTGGTAAAACGTTGGAAAAGTGGCATCCAAAAAATTACCATTCCCAACGTATTTGGAAAAAGTTAGGAAAACAAAAACCAATGATTTTTTAAAAAGGTTGGTAATACAAAACCTAACGTTTGTTGGATATGGTTAGGAAATCAAAATCTTACGTGTTTTTGGAGAAGGTTGGAAAAAATCCAACGTTTCATAAAACGTTGGAAATAATGTATGTTTTGACACGTTTTTGTATGAAAATGTTGGAAATATGATAACCATTATACGACAATTAACGACTTTTATAAACGTTGCTGGAAACGTCGTCTAAACCCTATGCCAACGTTTAACGCAAACAGCATAAATTGCCAACTAGGACAACGACGACGTTTGCAGAAACTGTTGAACAAACGTCATTAACACCTATGCCAACATTTTACACAGTTTTGCCGACGTTAATAAAACGTTGGAAAAAAATGTTTTTCTTGTAGTGAAACCAAACAAAATTGTGCCCAAACTGGAAAAAAAACAAAAAAAAAAACCTGCTGATTGTGTTCCTGAATCTGATGCAATATGAAAGAAACAGAAATACGAGGACTATGTAAAAACAGATGCTTAGTGGTAACACTAGAAAGGGAAGGGAGGAGTAAACATGGATTCCAATTCCAGTCCGGACAAAATAAATATGGGGATGGGAGGGGTGTCTTGGTGTTAGTACCTTAGGACACGGACGTTCTTGACAATATGCAACGGATCCGACAAATTTATTCTCGACTCTAAATATCAGTTCAGCCCATTTTGCCACATTTTCATGTGGTACTAATATAATTATAAACCTATTAGGATAATCGGTGTCTGTTATGTACAGGATACAAAAGAGATGGATGGACAATTGTATTGAGAGAAATAAAATAGATGTACATATTGTAGTTAGGAGCCAAAGATGGTAGGCTCCCAAATTAAGGTTCTGTAGCCGAAGAGGAATAAAATGTATAGTTATAAACCTATAATCCTAATCCTTGATTGAAATTTTTGTCAAGTCTTTGGTGCATTCGCAGAGGACTTTTACATGGAATCAGTCCAATTCAAGTTCAACCATTTTTGGCGTACATTTTAAGCACATGAATCAAACTCTCCAACTTTAAAAATTAAAAGGAATATAAGTACAAATTTGTATTAATAAGTAGGCAATATTTCATGAAATTCTTCTATGTTTGACACTCTTGTAAACAAGGAAAGGAACAAGGCACCGAAACAAAGCCTATAATACTGTAAGTACTCATCATCAATTGATTGCTTGAACTCAAAATGCGTACTAGTTGGAGTGAGAATCTCTAATATCATCCATTAATTGGTAAACCAATATAATCAAACATTTTGTTCTATGTTGCATGGATACTCTTCCCCAAGACTGCATTCGTATCTGACATGTATTAGACATGATACTACCTTGACCTTTATGTCAGATAAAGCTTCCCTTTTCCTAGGCTCTACATGGACCCAAACATAGTTGCAAGTGATTTTGCATTGCTAAGATCATACCAAAAATAACCGAGAATGGGGAAGTAACATTTCTTCGCAGTAAATCCTTCCTAGAACTTGTTTACAAATTAAGTTACCATCCTAAACATCTTTAAATCATAGATATTATTGAGACTGAATGTATAAAATATGAATATAAATATGTTTCAACGTGTATATATAATTGTACCCATGTCGTTCTATTCCAAAGATTTCCAAAATTGTCGTATTTCAAATCTATATTGTGTCAGTAACCAAATCCGTGTCTAAGGAACCTAGGTGTGTGACCTATATCATATATACCATCCGAGGAATACACACACACCACCCCCCCCCCCCCCATCCGAGGAGTTCCAATTCCAACGACTGATGATTCATTGATTTGAAGTTCCATTTCCATGCCTTTGAATGATTAAATAGGAACCCAAATTCTTGAAATTTTGAAAAAAAGTGTTTGGTTAGCTTGCATTGGAATTTCAAGGATTCCTATAGTTCCATTTCCATGTATTTGGTTAGCTAATTATCCTGGGTTTTATCATTGGAAAATCCCCTTCTCATCATTGATTTTGGGAAAATATGACAACCTAACGACAATTCAAGAATCTTCTCAAAATTGGAATTCACTCATAAAATAATTCCAATTATTGGTTTGTCAAAACAAGTGAAATTATTGAGTTTCATGTTATAATTCAAATGCATGAAATGTTAACCTAATACCACGAATAAACCATTTTGTTTCTCCAACTTTCCATTGCAATAAATCCCCATTAATTGTCAACTCTTACTTAAAACTCCCCAACTATCTATATACTAGAGAGACTGATAGATGATTAATGATCCATTAAATTCTACAAACAGTTCATCCATGGTGTTAGTCGGAATGTGTTGACCCACTAAATTTTACACACTGTCTTGTCTACAGATTTGGTCAAATGATTTTCTATAACAGTGTTGTTTGTCCCTTCAACAAAAATCGGTTTAAGGTTAACAGCATGATGTTGCCAAATTTGGCTCCGACCGACCAACTATAGGTGGGTTTATTAAAATGTGCTTGTCACTCAATTTTCAACTCAATGAAAAGGTAGTTGCAAGCAATATGTCGCAAAAACTGGGTCTGCTATATGAATCATTCTCTTCTATTCAGTTGTTGTAACATAACTAACAACCATTTCCAACTTTCCTCCAATCCATAGTCGTTTATCCTACTCCTAGACTTAGAACCTCCTTAACAAGAACCTTATACTCCTAACTGGAGGAACAATTAGCATCCAATGTAAATGAGTAGGTTTGTGGAAAACCTGAAAACTGTTGCACTTTGCGATTTTCCCTAATCAACTTTTAGACAGGTTGGGGCATGGAAATAGGATCACCCTTCCAATGTTGTTTTCTTGATTAAGTGGTGTTTGGAAACTCAAGTTAGAACTAAAGGGGATTCAACCTTATATAAACAACAAGATATTTCAAACAAGTTCTAACTATTCGAACAGCAAACCCCAAAAATACGAATAAAGGCTTTTTTTTTTGCTGATTACCAAAAGGATTAAGCGTTATTCTCAAAGGGAGATCTGTGTTTAGGTCTCTTAAATCGGTGGCAAAATCACTTTGAACACGTAATCAGTACCTAGGAAGATTTTACGTTGGGAAGAGGAGGAAGAAGACAATAATACCATGACAATAAGGACAAAGTGGAGAAGAGAGATGATAAAAAGAACAACTTCCTCCTTGTTACAAAATGTTTGATTATATTAGTGCTACCATTTAATTAATGGATGGGTGAGTCAAACATGCACATGTACTTAGATTTAGGAGTTAGGGATGGCCTTCGAAGATTGACCGTGAGCCTTTCTGTATAGGTATTGGACTGCAGAGCTATTTTATGATTCGTCTATAGCCTATAGGCAAGGCAATGACAAACCCTTCTCTGTATAAAGAGGTAGTAAGTGTGTGTAGTTGAAGGTTGTATAAAATAAAAGACTCTCTTGGTAATATTTATGTGTAGTTTCATATCTTATTTCCACCTAACCTTGCTACAATTATTGTGTGGATGAAGTGGGATTGGATGATTCCGACGTCTTTAGCTGTAATCTCAGGTTCTATTTCTATAGAGGTGAAGTTAGGAGGAAAGGAAAATAATGTCTACATACATGCCATAAAAGGCATAATCGACTAATATCTATATCTCTGAGCACGAGAAATACTTGAATAAGTCACGCACTTATATGGCACACACACTTATATGGCTACATTGCTGATACCTTATTGTCTTTGCTCAGAGAGAACTTCCCGAGTTTTGGTTGCAATTATCTTCTAGTTCTTCACACAATGATGAATTCCTGAGTCTTCAATTCCTGAGTCCTCAGATTATTGAGTTGTTGTCCAAGACAGACTTTGTGCATCTACAAGTGTTGTTATTGGTCATGAATGAATGTTTGGGGCTCCTCCAATTGGTTGATCTTCATGAACCACATATGGAAACTTCAGTCATGGACCTTCCAGATTTGGTAAATATGAGAGAATATTTCTAGGCAGTTAAATGATGGTTTCCTCTTATAATGTTGCATTTCACCATATTTACCAAATTTTGATGGTCCAGTAGCGACTATCCTTCCAGTTACATATCCAAATGTGGTTCATGAAGACTAAGATTACATGTCAGTGGTCCAATTATTGGGGTTGTGACATAGGAGCTAATATGGGAGAAAGCGGACCAAATTTTTGATATCAATGGTCTTTCTAGAATGATGATGATTGAATATATATAGCGATACATAGAGATTGATTAATATTACTCAAACAGTATTGGAAGCTTGGTCAAGGAGATTGCTGGATCTAGCGTTAAACTATCTTGCATGAATATTGACACGGACAGATACGGTTAAAAACACAGTACGTACATTTTTAAATAGGCTCAATAGTAGTCACCTATGTAGCACGAATACTATGTAGCATGAATACGGGTAAGGACACCAATTTCTGTGTCCCAGCAACATAGGCTTAAAAAATGCATGTTGTCAGGCTTTAGATTAAAAGCTCTTCGATAGAGAGTATAATAACTGGTTTTCTATGGACGAATATTAATTCCTGTTGACAGAGTAAGGCTGCTTTTTGGCGAGGAGGTTAAGCATGATGGCTTTAATTATTTGATTCTCTCTCTGCGGGTCATGAAAGTTGCGGACCAAAAATGCGGGGATAACCAGGGGATAAGAGTCATAAGACACTGTCAATGGGCCATGAAAGTTTTTGTGGTGGGGATGATAAAGTTAATATTTGAACATTATTATTAGGTAAAACTGAATTTATTGAGAACTATCTTGCATCTGCCAGTTAGTGATATAAAAAGGGTAAATTACGTACATATATAATTGTCATCATCACTTCGCTGTTCAGTTTGGTGTGCTCATGGGAATAGTTGGTAGCTAAGTTCTGGGTAGCATTTATTGAATATATATATGATAATAATAATAATAATAATAATAATAACTATTTAGCCTTCTAGTATGTGGTTCAAACTCTGTTCTCTTGAAAATATGGATCCAGACCCTTTTTGTAGTCCAACCAGCAATTGAACTAAATTCATAACTCTGGCCCAGCTTTGAAGTAATTCAGCTATTGCATGGAAAAATAATCTGAGGACTCGGGAATTGAAGACTCAGGAATTCATCATTGTGTGAAGAACTAGAAGATAAATGCAACCAAAACTCGGGAAGTTCTCTCTGAGCAAAGACAATAAGGTATCAGCAATGTAGCCATATAAGTGTGTGTGCCATATAAGTGCGTGACTTATTCAAGTATTTCTCGTGCTTAGAGATACAGATATTAGTCGATTATGCCTTTTATGGCATGTATGTAGACATTAATTTCCTTTGGGATGGTCAGCTTTTTTTTCCTCCTAACTTCACCTCCATAGAAATAGAACCTGAGATTACAGCTAAAGACGTCGGAATCATCCAATCCCACTTCATCCACACAATAATTGTAGCAAGGTTAGGTGGAAATAAGATATGAAACTACACATAAATATTACCAAGAGAGTCTTTTATTTTATACAACCTTCAACTACACACACATACTACCTCTTTATACAGAGAAGGGTTTGTCATTGTCTTGCCTATAGGCTATAGACGAATCTTAAAATAGCTCTGCAGTCCAATACCTATACAGAAAGGCTCACGGTCAATCTTCCAAAGCCATCCCTAACTTCTAAATCTAAGTACATGTGCATGTTTGACTCACCCATCCATTAATTAAATGGTAGCACTAATATAATCAAACATTTTGTAACAAGGAGGAAGTTGTTCTTTTTATCATCTCTCTTCTCCACTTTGTCCTCATTGTCATGGTATTATTGTATTCTTCTTCCTCTTCCCATCGTAAAATCTTCCTAGGTACGTTCAAAGTGATTCTGCCACCGATTTAAGAGACCTAAACACAGATCTCCCTTTGAGAATAACGCTTAATCCTTTTGGTAATCAGCAACAAAAAAAAAAGCCTTTATCCGTATTTTTGGGGTTTGTTGTTCGAACAGTTAGAACTTGTTTGAAATATCTTGTTGTTTATAACTGTACCCAATGCGATAAGCAAGATTGAATTTTATGGGCCGAGAGCTGGATTCATGCAATAACTGTATAATTATGCTTAAAATGAAGCGCCACGGGAGATCTGAACGGTGAGGAGTCAAGTATCCATACTACTTCAACCAAAAATGGAACAAACTTCTTGATTATAAACTATACCCACAAATTTAACTTCACACACACACACACACACAAAGAAAGAAAATAAATTTAAGAAAAAAGGAGATAATTATACCTGAGTTTTGTGATGAGAGCACAACCAAAAGGGTGATACAATCACCGGGTTGGACCACATGGGTGAGAGCCCAGACTATCGCGGTCTTCGGAATCTCCTTCGACGCCTTCACCGCCACCACCACCTTCTCCGCCGCCGCCGCGGCTGCTGCCGGAGGGGCAGCCGAGCCCTTGTCGTTCTTCCCCTTCTTTGAACTCATCCTCGCCCCAAACCCAAACCCCACCCCAAAAAAGTAGAACACTAAAAAATCACAACTTTCCTTCCATTTCTCCAAGTACTCCCAGTTCCTAATCAGAAAACTAGGCGAAACCGATCCCTTGTCTCTATATTGCAGCAGCAGCAGCAGCAGCAGCAGAGGCAAGCACTGTTCTCGTGATCGTACTGTCGTTCCTTTTTCCGGAAGACGATAGGGAACAGTAATTTCTTTTCTTTTAGGGAAAATCGCCAAAGGTTGGGGATTTCGGCCCGGAATGGGAAACAAAAGCTGATATCTTTGGCTAACCCTAGAAAAATAATGTGGGAATTTGGGGAAGGAAATCTGCAGGGAAAAAAAAAACTTTCGGTGACTGACTGCAACAAGAGACAAAGCTGGGGCACGGCTATACACACCCCACACTTGCTAAGGACACCCCATTTAAAAAAAAAAAAAAAAAAAAAAAAAAAAATTTCCTATTCTACCCTTGCTGCTGAGCACACCCCTCCCCTTCCCTTCCCCCCTCCGCCGACCCTCCTCCTCCTCCGACGCGCCGCCGCCTCCTCCCCCGACCCGCCTCCGCCGACCCCCCCGGACCCTCCTCCTCCTCCTCCTCCTCCTCCTCCTCCTCCTCCTCCCGCTTTCCGATCCCCCCTCCGTCGACCATAAATTGTTGTTAAAACAAAAAAAAAATTAGAAAAAAATTTGGGTGTATTCACGGGTAGGTTCGACCCTGGTTTGTCGAACACACAGAGCAATGTTCGACCCGAGACAGTCGAACTATAGTGTGTACGTTCGACCAGAATATGTCGAACAGAAGATGGCATGTTCGATTATAATATGTTCGACCAGTTTTTGTCGAACACAAGAAGACACGTTCGACCAGTGTTTGTCGAACAGAATAAGACATGTTCGACCAATACTTGTCGAACAGACCATTGTCCGTTCGACAAGTATTTGTCGTGCTTGTCGCAGAATTTTTTTTTTTTTTTTGGGGGTGTTCTTAGAAAGACTTGGGGGTATATTGGTCTTTTAACATAAAATTTAAGTTATGTGGGGTGTCCTTAGCAGGTCATGGGGTGTGTATAGCCGGCCCCACAAAGCTGAGCGGTCCACGCTTTAAGGGGCTGTTTGGATAGGTGAACTATTTAAAAGTGTGAAAGTGGCACTTGCAGCAAGTTGAATTTTCGTGGACTTGCAGCAAGTGATACTTTTCAAAATGTGTTTGGATGGAGTAATTTTTGTCTGGTAAAAGTGGAAGAAAAATGAGTTCGTTGTTTGGATAGTTATGTAAGTAGAAAGTGGAAGTTTTTTTTGGGAGATGTGGTAAACCTAGGTATGGTTACCCCCAATAATTAAATTAGTTATCATAATTAAACCAAAAACATAAATAAAATAAACTAAATAAATTAATTAGCTACCATATTAGCTGCTAATTACCTATTAATTACCCCCAATATATAAACTGGAAATTGTTGAGAAGCCCAATTTCGGGGTGGGCTTTTATGAAATGCCCATCCGCTGGATTATTTTTATGAAATGCCCAGAATTAAGTTTTTACACGTTAAATATTTCAAGATTCTCTCTAGTTGCTATGTATTTACAAAATTTGTCATTATCATAATTCCAAAAATACCCCTTCGCGTAAATTTGGACATCTATATATAATTATGAATTCGCAAACTCAGATTTGGATTGAGAAATTCGTATTCTTCTTCTTCTTCACGAGAAATTTGAAATCCATTGATATAATCTTTATTAGAGATCGCATAATCGTTCGTAGTTCACTGTGGTTTTCGTCAGTCGAACGTCGATCATCCTTCATCATCATCGATCATCATCATCATCAACATCATCTTCGTGGTTTCCGACGATTAGGTCAATTGTGGATAGAAGATCTTCTTCTTTTCTTTTTATAGATCTTAAAACAAGGTGAGAGTTCAGATCTGTAGAAATTCATCCATCAGCTTCATATATCTCGAAATTTATGCTGAATTTGATTTTGTTATGAAGATTATTAACTTGGAAAATGTTAGTGAGATATTTAATCTTGTTATTTTATGCGAATAGCATTCTCCGTTATATTTTAAAGGAGAATGACAATTACTTCTTATAAAGATCATTATCCGTATGTTTTTAGGACGGAGAATGCCATTCTCCGTCTTAATTAGGACGGAGAATGCCATTCTCCGTCTTAATTTGAACGAAGAATGACATTATCCGTCTTAGTTAGGACGGAGAATGATATTCTCCGTCTTAATTAGGACGGAGAATGACATTCTCCGTTTTACTTTAGACGGAGAATGATCATTATAAGTTAGTTCCAACTGAGGATATTTATTCTCCGTTATTTTTAGACGGAGAATAATCATTATTAGATGAGAATTTTATTGTTCTATTTGTGGCCTCTTATGTTTTTATGTTATCAGGGGGGGAGATATGGAATCAAGTTGTTTAGTTAACATTTGTTTCAAGGGAGACATAGTTTCCTGCCGTGTCACACATAAAAGTACCGTGGATTTTTTAAAGAATAAAGTGTGCGATCGATGGACTTCTTTGGATCCACTTTCCTTCCGTTTCAGGTTTTTGCACTCTGATGGGACTGAACTGTATGTTGAAAGTAATTTTTGGCTTCGCTCATTGGTTGGTGGTTTTAACGGTACTCATGATGTGAGTTTTGATCTATATGTGGAGCAAATACACTCTCCATGTTCTTCATCAACATCTTTTCCTTGTCAAAGCTTTCACATGAGACCTTCGTCTTCCTCTTCTAGTTCTTTGAGTAGATGTTCTCCTACTGTAAAGGACAAACGAGTAGTACAATTTTATGAGGTCTCAACTGAGACAGTGAAGAAGAGGAAATCGGATATGTGGCCTGGATCAATTACTGGTGTTGGTCAGATTTTTCTAAATGGTGTTGAAGAAGTTAGGAATGCTGTTAGAAAGGTATGTTTTGAATCTCGTCATCCATTCCACATTTTAAAATCTGAGCCGGGGAGGTATATTGTTTGTTGCAAGAATTACAAGACACATGCTTGTTTGTGGAGCTTCCATGCTATATCTATTTCGAAAGATAATCAAACTTTTGAGGTGAAGAGGTATGTGGGAGAACATAATTGTGGAGCTGGCTATATGGATAAAGGTAATCTGGTTGTTCCAGCAAAGTTTGTGAAAAGTTTGGTTAGTGACATTGTTTAGATGCATCCTAAAAAGTCCGCAAAATCTGTTGTCGATGATTTCAAGGTCGACTACGGCTTATCTGTTACATATGGACAGGCATACCACGGAATTAGGCTGGTGCATCAGGAAATGTACGGAGATGATGTTAGATCTTATAGTGACTTGTGTTGGTATGTGAACAAGGTAAAGGAAACCATTAATGGTTCCGTTATCGACTTCCAGAAAGATGATTCATCAATGAGGTTTGAGCGGCTTTTTCTTTCATATGGGGCTTGCGTAGAAGGCTTTCAATATTGTCGTCCGATGCTATATTTGGATGCCACTTTCCTTACAGGGAGGTTTAGAGGATGTTCGATGTCTGCTACAGCGAAGAATGGTAACCAACAGTTCTACCCTATTGCATACGGTATAGTCTCAGGCGAAGATGGCGATAATTGGGAATGGTTCCTTAGAAATCTAAAGAATGTTGTTGGATGTAGTAGGCGTATTGTTTTTCTTTCGGATCAAGGCACCGGTCTAGTTTCTGAAGTCCCTAAAGTGTTTCCTAATGATTATCATAGCTATTGCTATTATCACATGAAGAATAACATACCGCTGAAAGAGAAAGGAAATGAAAGAGTGTATCCGCATGTACTTGAAGCTTGGAGGCAAGCAGTATATGCTCTAACTCCAGGTGTGTTAATGAGACAGATATATGCACATTTTCTATGCATTTACCATTAATTTAACAAGGAAAATGACCATTCTCCGCGTCAGTAAGACGGAGAACAGTCATTCTCCGTGTGTTTTAAAACGGAGAATGGCCATTCTCCGTCCTGCATAGAACGGAGAATGTCATTCTCCGTTAGCTTTTGAACGGAGAATGACCATTCTCCGTCTTGCATAGAACGGAGAATATCATTCTCCGTTAGCTTTTGAACGCAGAATGACTATTATCCTTATGAGAATGCACTTATTTTTTCATAATTTTGTGAATTGACCTAATTCTTTATTGCTTATTTGTTTTTCTGTATAAAGGTGGGTATAGACAAGCAATCAAGAAGATTTATGATCTGAATTGTGGTCATATTGTGAATTGGATGAATAAATAAAAACCTGAACACTGGTCAAACGTATTCTTCCCGGGATGTAGATACGGTGAGGTTGCTTCTAGTTGTGCAGAGTCATTCAATGCATGGATAAAGGCTGAGAAGAAATTGCCTATATCAGCAATTGTAAATGTCATCCGTGTGAAGATGATGAAGATGATTTCGGATCGCCACAAGGATGCAATTGGTTTGAATAGCAAATTGACTCCATACGCTGAGGATATGCTGAAGCAGCTTACAGATGATGGCATGTGTTATAGGGTATATCGGTCCGGTGATTTCGAATTTGAGGTGATCGCAGATACTTCCTCCCATATGGTGAATCTTCTTGATTGTCATTGTAGTTGTCGTAGATGGAAGGTATATGGATTCCCATGCAGCCATGCAATACAATGCATCAGAGTTGGTTCAGATAAATCTGTTTACGACTTTGTGGAGCAGTATTGGACATCAGATTATTACCAGAAGTTATATTCATGTGCCATTCGTCCAGGTCCAGATTGCGAAAAACAGTTTGAAAATAATCCCACTGATGTTGTTCTACCCCATGTTCCGAAACGGGGTCCTGGACGACCAAAAGCGGACCGTTACAAGAGCAAATATGAGAACAAGGGAAAAAAGAAGAGAAAGATAAGGTGCCAGAATTGTTTTGAATTATGCAATCACAATCGCAGCACTTGTCCTCTGCCTCCACGTGCTGCTACGGTGGTCAAGAGGGCAGCGCCCCCTCGTTAATACATACACATATATTCCTTCTTTTATATAACTGGAAATTGTTTTTTGAATACATATCTTACATTTTTTGATATCAATGGTAATAGTTTGAATTCTGCATATTTGATGTTTCACATATATATTAACAGCATAAGAACTTATTCTCCTTTATACTCTCTGACTTTATGATGTATTGAATGACCATTCTCCGTGTGTTTTAACACGGAGAATAATCATTCTCCGTTTTAGATACACGGAGAATGGCCATTTATAAGTCAAAAATATAAGGAGAATAATCATTCTCCGCGTGTTTTAAAACGGAGAATGCCATTCTCCGCATCAGTAAGACGGAGAATGCTCATTCTCTAGGTCAAAATACAAGGAGAATGGCATTCTCCGTATCTTTTGACCCAAAGAATGACATTCTCCGTCTATTTTGACACGGAGAATGGCATTCTCCGCGTCCCTAAGACGGATAATGTTCCTTTCTAGGTCAAAAATACAAAGAATAATCATTCTCCGCGTGTTTTAAAACGGAGAATGCCATTCTCCGCGTCAGTAAGACGGAGAATGCTCATTCTCTAGGTCAAAATACAAGGAGAATGGCATTCTCCGTTTCTTTTGACCCGGAGAATGACATTCTCCGTCTCATACGAAACGGAGAATAGCCATTCTCCGCGTCACTAAGACGGACAATGTTCCTTTCTAGGTCAAAAATACAAAGAATAATCATTCGTCGCGTGTTTTAAAACGGAGAATGCCATTCTCCGCATCAGTAAGACGGAGAATGCTCATTCTCCAGGTCAAAATACAAGGAGAATGGCATTCTCCGTCTCTTTTGACCCGGAGAATGACATTCTCCGTCTATTTTGACACGAAGAATGGCATTCTCCGCGTCCCTGAGACGGATAATGTTCCTTTATAGGTCAAAAATACAAAGAATAATCATTCTCCGCGTGTTTTAAAACGGAGAATGCCATTCTCTGCGTCAGTAAGACGGAGAATGCTCATTCTCTAGGTCAAAATACAAGGAGAATGGCATTCTCCGTCTCTTTTGACCCGGAGAATGACATTCTCCGTCTCATACGAAACAGAGAATGGCCATTTCTAAGTTCCAAATGCACACATTATAGGTTTGTATTAACACAGATAATGACATTATAGGTTTGAATCAAACAACAGAACTTTAACAAAACAGATTTACATATATAGAACAATGTAAATTAGTCAAAAAATTGAATTTTATTACAAAGGAAAACAAATACATTACAAAAGAAACCTGACAAACAGAATATATATAAGGAATTTGTTAGCCAATTTACATTGTCATTTTCTTTTTTTGTACAAAAGGAACTGCACATTCACTCATAAGCAAAGCCTTAACCAAAATTAGCCTTCTCTTTACAATAGTATTATGAACTTCTTTGTTTGTTTTCTTCTGTAAATCAAATGGAGCTCTCGACAACTTTTCAATATAATATGAAACATACAGCAGGCAGCTGGGTGATAGTTGCTGTGGGCATTCTTTGCAAACCTTGAGCTCTGTTGTTTCGTATTCCTGGATTGCTGGGCTTTTATTCCTCATCAATGCAATCTTATTTATTATAATTGGCTCGATTTTATTCTTCATGTAATTTGCATCTTGGATTCCCTTAGCGCCCGTGTTTTTCCGCAATGAGTTGTAGTGCGTCCAAACATAGGAGCTGAAGTTGGATGCCAGCAGCGTATAGTGTTTATTCTCCTCGCGGAAGAGTGGCACGAATAGCCATTCAATGTCATCTTCCAGCTCCATGATAAAATCTTCTATATCAACTTTGAAATTGTACACTGCTCCAGGTGTTGGATTTTTTTCATCGACAATCTGGGCAGTACTCTGTTTTCCAGAAGAAAAAAAATATCATGAGTTAGTTTTTTACAACACTATTAGTAGCTGTACACATTAATATTTATTTTTCAGTTTTGATTCTTACCAATGAATGGGGCATCATGATTGCAGACCATTTACATTGTGCACCCTGCGAGCTTGACTGAATGTTCTTCCTTAAATCGGCTTGAACTTCGTTGATAAGCTTTATTAAGTAGTTCATAACACCGGCTTCTATTTCCGCCTCATTTAGTATGTCTTGAAAATCTTTAACATTTAACAACATGCTGACATCATTGTTTCTTCTTCTTATTTTACATTCTTCTGGAGCATTTGGAATGTACATGTATACATTATCACTGCACATAAATTTAGTTTCGATTATGATAATAATATAGGCTAATGATAAAATTGCATAAAAAATAACTCCAATAGAGAATGATCATTCTCCGTTATGAAATGGACGAAGAATGTCATTCTCCGTTATGAATTGGACGGAGAATGCCATTCTCCGTTTTAAATGGGACGGAGAATGATCATTCTCCGTTATAAAATAGACGGAGAATGTCATTCTCCGTCATTCTCCGTGTTAAAATAGACGGAGAATGTCATTCTCCGTATTAAAATAGACGGCGAATGGCATTCTCCGTTTTGTATTAACACGGGGAATGGCATTCTCCCTTTATTTTGACCCAGAGAATGACATTTTCCGTCTCAATAAGGCGGAGAATGCTCATTCTTTAGGTCAAAATACAAGGAGAATGCCATTCTCCGTGTCGAAATAGACAGAGAATGCCATTCTCCGTTATAAAATAGACGGAGAATGGCATTCTCCGTGTCAGTACGGAGAATATTCATTTCTCTAGGTTAATGCAAGAAGAAAGGTCATTCTCCGTCTATTTTATAACGGAGAATGACATTCTCCGTCTCATATTAGGCGGAGAATGCTCGTTCTTTAGGTCAAAAACACAGAAAATGCCATTCTCCGTGTGTTTAAACACGGAGAATGCCATTCTCCGTCTCAAAATAGACGGAGAATGGCCATTTCTAGTTCAAATGACACAGAAAGGGCATCATCCGTGTATTTTATATACGGAGAATGATCATTTTCATTTGCCGCGTCAATATAAACGGAGAATGATCATTCTCCGTTATAAATTGGACGGAGAATGACATTCTCCGTTTTAAATGAGACGGAGAATGATCATTCTCCCTTGTGAATTGTACAGAAATTGGTTCAAGTTTAGAATACTTACGTTGGAGACATCCTTCTTGGGTATACGATGCTCCTGTATAGTTGCTTCAGCTCATCGTCTGCAAGGTTCCAAAGTCTGAGCTTCGGACATTGCATCAGCATTTTTCCCTCTTTAACAAGCTTTGCTGTTTGAGGAGATTCTTCCTCAAGTTCTTCAGGAGCTGACATCTCCTTTTTATTGTCTACCTTCTCGGGGCTGGAAGGAGCTTTTTTTTTCCAGCAGGAACTACTTTCTTTCTGGGACTGGAAGGAGCTTTTCTTTTTCGACCAGGACCTGCCTTCTTACTTGTTGTAGCATCGGATGTTTTCTTCTTTTGCAATGTAGTAAAATTATCCTCATCTGCAGCATTTGATTGTTTTTTAGTTCCAGCAGGTTCATTTGCTCTTGTGTAATGCTTTTGGGGAACTGCTTGAGTATCCCCTCTTTCCAATGCTCTAGCCATTGCTTCAAGGTTAACGATTGTTTCGTTCTTATTCTTGACTTCTTCATTCAATGAAACGATTTCCTCTAGAAGTCTGTTATTATCATTATTTAGTTTTTCATTCTCTTTTTTGAGATCCTCTGTCATTTTTACTGATATAAAAACAAACAACAACAAGAGGTATAATGTCAATATTATATAATCTTCTTTTTAAAAACAATGAAAAATATTATTATCCGTTTACTTTAATCTGGAGAATGTCATTCTCCGTGTCAAAATAGACGGAGAATGGCATTCTCCGCGTAAAAAATAGACGAAGAATGTCATTCTCCGTGTCAATTTAGACGGAGAATGTCTGTCACGCCCCAGAACCAGAATACTGGAGAGCGGGGGCGGACACAGCCAGCTACGTATATTGAAATAGAATGCATCTCAACTATACGGTCACGGTTGTCTAGATATGAGGGTTTACTACAAGCCAGCAGTCTCTTAAGGTCAAGCCTATTGTCTCAATCTCAAGCAATTAACAGAGTTACAAGATATTAGAGCATCAAATATATATATATAAGGCGTCCCAAATATTACATATTGGATGATCATGAAGCTAGTCGTACAAAATGATAGGACTAGCAAGAGTTCAATCATACATGATCAACCCTAGGATTTGTTAATCATGTTTACAGCCCGTAGGCAGACAGTAAGTAAATGTGCATCGAGCTAACAGGTGCTCGTCGGCTAAACGCCTTAAAAGAATAAATTTACGTATAAGTGGGTGAAACAAAAAGGAAAACCCACTCGTAGCCCGGGTTCCGTCTAGTGTTCACCATTGGGCTGGAAGCTTGGTAGATCCTCGGGAGCTGCTCCGAAATCTGGCCACACAAAACCAGCTGGGTCAAACCCCAGAAAGAGCAAGTGCCACAAAGGAGGCCACAAATAAGAACAAAAGCCAGCATATCAGAACATAAAGAATAAAAATACAAGTAATAAAAATACACAAGGCGACAAACGACTAGGGACGTGGAACCATTCCGGGAGCCAGGTTACAATCCTTAAACCAAACAAGGACCGGGATTGTATCCCTTCGCCTGAATAGCTCACTGTCTCTACCCATTTATCGTTTAAAAGTAAGTAAAACAATCATGCTCGAAGTTCCAGGTACAGGGGCTAGACAAGACTTAGACAGGGCTGGACACCATTCATTCACAATCGGCCAAGCAAGTACTACGGCTTACTACTTTAACTAACTAGGGTTATCACAAGCCTAATTACTAACAAGATGCAATGAGAATTCCAAATCCCAAGCCCTGCAGACCATCCGGTTATCCTTTCGCGGGTTGAGAGTTATAGGTGGGTACATTGCCCGGGAGACAAATGTACCCTTAGGTGACTTAGAGGGTGCAACACATGACAGTGTGCTGGAAATGTGCTCTACTCGTCGGCAACTTACAAGTCCATTAAAGCGCCCAGATAACGAGATTGCCTGTGACTGGGAATTCTCCATGTTCTAATTCGGTCTACTCATTACCTAGTCCAGTTTTTAGTGTGAGTCCCTGGCCGTGGTACCCAGGGAGTCACCCCCTAGACATGATGCAAGACAAGACAAGTGATTTGCACAGAGCAACAGGCAGTACACCCACGGTGTCAAGACAAGTCAAGTCGAGTTAAGTTATCAAGTCATGCCAAGTCGGGAGTGCGCCACCGCGGGCCACTATCAAGTCAAGCCGAGTTATCAAGTTACAGGTTCCAGTTATTAACAAGATATTTAACAGATAGGAGAAAACTAGCTGCAGGCCAAACCATGCCAAATCATAGAAAATAGTGTCAAGACGTGTCAGACCAAGTCAAGTCGTGTGGTGGGCAAGAAAATTTCAGAAAACACAGTTAGCAAGAAACCAAGGACCAAGGTCCACCAGAGCACAGGGTGTGCTGGGCTAAAGGCGACCCAAGGGGGGGGGGGCGCCGGGCAAGGCTCGGGCTAGGATGCACGAGCGGCGTCGAGAGACGCGCTCGGGGAACAACCGCTACACGCCAAGGGCGCAGCACAGCGGGGTGCGCGCGCGCAAGAGCGTGGCGCAGCGGAGCGCGCGCGCGCAAGGGCGCGGCGCAGCGGGATACGCCAGGAGGAGTGCGCCAGGGGCGCAGCGCAGCAGAGTGCGCGCGCGCAAGGGCGCAGCGCAGCAGAGTGCGCGCGCGCAAGGGCGCGGCGCAGCAGAGCGCGCGGAGGAGTGCGCCAGGGCGCAGCGCAGCAGAGTGCGCGCGCAAGAGCGCGGCGCAGCAGAGCGCGCGGGGGAGTGCGCCAGGGCGCAGCGCAGCAGAGTGCGCGCGCGCAAGGGCGCGGCGCAGCAGAGCGCGCGGGGAGTGCGCCAGGGCGCAGCGCAGCAGAGTGCGCGCGCAAGAGCGCGACGCAGCAGAGCGCGCGGGGGAGTGCGCCTGGGCGCAGCGCAGCAGAGTGCGCGCGCAAGAGCGCGGCGCAGCAGAGCGCGCGGGGAGTGGTGACCTTCTTCTCCAAGTTGGCTGAGAAGAACACCAACAATGGGTTCTAAGGTTCAAAATCTCACAACTTTGCCAATAAAACTCCAAATCCAGATCTTCAAAGCTCTAACATGGGTGAAATTTGATTCTCTTCGACATAGAGACACCAAAACCCTCCAAATTCAACTCAAAATAGATCAAAACCATAAATTTCCGAAAATGGTCAAAACCTAGATCTAGGAGAACGGAAGCTCCAAATCACAAATTTCCAAGTTCTAATGTTGTTCCTAGAGGGCTAATCCATCTAATGGACAAATAAAACATGGGTTCTTGATCATGGCAAGGTGCACTTGCCTAGGGTGGAGGAGTTGTGTTGAGGAAGAAGTAGATGAAGAATTAATGGAGAATGAAGAGGAGAGAGAAAAGTTAGGTGGGATTTAATGGGGGTGGTTGTGGTGTTCTTGAGGGTGTAGAGTAGGTTAAGGTGTTCCAATGCAAAATAACCAAACCAAACCAAACCAAACCAAACCAAATCAGACCAACTCCACAAAAAAATAAACCAAGCCATGGTCCAAAACTCATTTACGAGAAACCAAAATCCGTAAGTCGAGAAAATAAAATACGTGCCAAAATCCAAATACGAGCAAAAAAATACGAAATACGGGAAATGAGGGTGACAACTCTACCCACCTTCAAAGAATTCCGTCCTCGGAATTTAATCAAGGAGCTAGAGATTGCCACGACAAGCTATACTAAGCACAGGCAAGCTACACTTAGCAGTTCAATCATACAATCATACAATGCAAGCAAGGAAGAGAAAGCGTAAGGCATAAGAAAGACATTATACCTCACGAGTCAAACAGGTAGGGATATCGCGATCGGATGTCGTCCTCACGCTCCCACGTTGACTCACCTAGAGAGTGATGACCCCAAGCAACACGGACTAAGTTTATAGTCTTGTTCTTGAGCGTCTTTTCTCTCCGGTCCAATATAGACACGGGCCTCTCCTCATACGAAAGGTTGGTACCAACAACCAATTCCGAATGATCTAGGATATGGCTCGGGTCCGGGATGTACCGTCTTAATTGGGATACATGGAATACATCATGTACCTCACTTAGCGACGGAGGAAGAGTGAGACGATAGGACACATCACCTACTCGCTCTAGAATATCGAACGGCCCTATATACCTTGGACTAAGCTTTCCCCGTACGCCAAAACGAATGACGCCACGAGTAGGCGAGATCCTAAGGAATACATGGTCACCGACGGCAAATTCTAAGGGACGCCGATGAGCATCGGCCCAATGGCGCTGGCGATCCTGAGCAACTCGGAGGTGATCTCTGACTTTCCTGACCACTTCAACCGTCTGAGAAATCAGCTCTGGACCGAGCATCTGCCTCTCTCCGACATCGTCCCATGCTAACGGAGATCTGCACTTCCTGCCATACAGAGCCTCGAAGGGTGCCATCTGGATACTGGCCTGGAAACTATTGTTGTACGAGAATTCCACCAGGTGCAGGTGTTCCTCCCACGAACCACCGAAGTCAAGAGTACATAACCGTAACATATCTTCGAGAGTTTGTATAGTACGCTCTGACTGCCCATCTGTCTGCGGATGATACGCTGAGCTGAACTTGAGACGAGTCCCCAAACTCTGATGAGGACTGCTCCAGAAGTGCGATGTGAATCTCGTATCCCTGTCTGATACTATGCTGACTGGCACTCCGTGAAGTCGGACGATCTGCCTGAGATACATCTCTGCTAGCTGCGCCGTCGACTGTCCAACTCTAAATGGAAGAAAGTGTGCCACCTTGGTAAGCCTGTCTACAATGACCCAAATAGCATCTCTGCCTGCCGGAGACCTGGGTAACCCAGTCACGAAATCCATGGTTATGTGTTCCCATTTCCATTCTGGGATCGGTAAAGGTTGAAGAAGTCCAGCTGGCCTCTGATGTTCAGCCTTGACCTGTTGGCAAACCAAACATCGAGAGACATACCGGGCTATCTCCCTCTTCATGCCATTCCACCAAAAGTGTTGACGAATATCTCTGTACATCTTCGTGCTGCCTGGGTGAATGGAGTACTGCGAACTGTGAGCCTCTGCCATGACTTCCTGTCTGATATCTCTACTGGGTACACAAAGACGCGTGCCGTGTCGAAGTGTACCATCCTCATGAATACATAACTCTGGCCTTCTTCCTGCCTCACACTCTGCTCTGAGCTGCTGAAGCTTGGAATCTGATGACTTGTGCTGTCCGGATCCTCTCAACTATGGTGGACTGAATCTGTAGGCTGGCCATCAAGGCCACATTGGAAGGAAGAATCACTTCAATTCCCATCTTCTGAAGATCTGACAATAACTCTGGTTGCGCTGTTAGAAGGTAGACTCCGGCTCTCCTGCTCAATGCATCTGCTACCACGTTGGCCTTCCCTGGGTGATACTGCAAGTCCACATCATAGTCCACAAGTAGCTCGAGCCATCTTCTCTGCCGCATATTAAGATCCTTCTGGGTGAAAACATACTTCAGGCTCTTGTGATCAGTAAATATCTCCACTCTGTCCCCGTACAAGTAGTGCCTCCACAACTTAAGTGCAAACACTACTGCAGCTAGCTCCAAGTCGTGGGTCGGGTAATTCTTCTCATGATCACGGAGTTGACGTGACGCATAAGCAATTACCTTCCCATGCTGCATCAATACACATCCCAATCCTCTGCCTGAAGCGTCGCAATAAACTGTGAATCCTCCGGTCCCATCTGGAAGTGTGAGAATGGGAGCCGTTATCAAACCTCGCTTCAACTCCTCAAATGATTCCTGACATTCTGCTGTCCAAACGAACGGCACATCCTTGCGGGTCAACTGGGTCATTGGCGCTGAAATCTTTGCAAAATCAGAGACGAACCGCCGGTAGTAGCCGGCCAATCCAAGAAAGCTGCGAACTTCTGCCACTGAACTGGGTACTGGCCATGACTCGATAGCCACAATCTTCTGGGGATCCACTTCCACTCCTCCTCGGGTAATGATATGACCCAAGTACGAAATGCGATCGAGCCAGAACTCGCATTTACTGAACTTGGCGTACAACTGGTGCTCCCTAAGCGTCTGAAGGACGATCCTGAGATGCTGCTCGTGCTCTGCTTCACACTTGCTGTAGACCAGGATGTCATCAAGGAATACTATCACAAACTGATCCAAGTAAGGCATAAAAATACGGTTCATGAGGTCCATGAACACTGCCGGCGCATTGGTCGCTCCAAAGGGCATAACTAGAAACTCCCAATGCCCATACCTAGATCTGAAAGCCGTCTTCGGGATGTCCTGCTCTCTGACTCTGATCTGGTGGTATCCTGACCGCAAGTCTATCTTCGAGAAAACTGAAGCTCCCTTGAGTTGATCAAACAAGTCATCTATTCTTGGGAGAGGGTATCTGTTCTTAATTGTCACTGAGTTCAAGGTACGATAATCTACACATAGCCTAGACGTACCATCCTTCTTTTTCACAAGAAGCATTGGGGCTCCCCAAGGCGATCCACTAGCACGAATGAATCCCTTGGTCCTGAGTTCTTCAATCATCTTGTACAAAATCTCCAACTCTGAAGGCGCCATTTTGTAGACTCGCTCTGATACTGGTGCTGTCCCGGGAATCAAGTCGATGGTGAACTCGATCTCCCGCTCTGGTGGCATCCCTGGAAGTTCCTCCGGGAAGACATCTGGAAACTCTTCAACTATCCGGGGCAACTGTACTGATGCTACTGCCATCCGCAATACTGGAGGAGATGGCTCTACGGTGCCTCTGGAAAATGAAAACTCTGGCTCTCCGGGAATACTAAAGACAACTCTGCCAACATGGCAGTCTATCCTAGCATAATGGTTCCTCAACCAATCCATGCCTAGGACTACATCATAGTCTGCCATAGGAAATTCTATGAATCTAGCGGGGAACTCTCTACCGCTAACTACGATCCGACACGAGGAAAACACTCGATCTACTCCCACAAGACCATTACCAGTAAGTATATTGAGCCTCACTGATAATGACTCGGGCTCCAATCCTATCCGTGTCGCGAATCGTGCAGACATGAATGAATGCGATGCACCAGAATCAAATAATACAGATGCTGGAAAGGTGTTGACGAGAATAGTACCTGCCACTACCTCACCTGGTGCAACTTCTTCTTCCATGGTCATCATCATAGCCTGACCTCTAGCTGCGGGTCCCCTCTGCTGGAAACCCCTCTGTCGGTTCTGTGCAGGAGCCTGGGTGAATTGCTGCTGGTTCTGCTGCTGAAAGGCCTGGGCCTGAGGCAACAATGGCCTTGGGTACTGTTGTTGCTGTTGCTGGACTGGAACTGGGGCTGGTCCCCTCACCGAAGAACTAGAAATGTTGGATGATGATGGACCTCCCCTATTCGGGCAGGTCCCTATCTTGTGATCTGCTCCTCCGCAAGCCAGGCACAATCCTTGTGCCCTACGACACTCTGCCACCACATGGCCCGGCTTCCCGCAATGAGAACATCCCACCGCGGAAGACTGCTTCTGCTTCTGCTGCTGCGGGTACGTCGGGGTCGAATGCTGAACCGACGTCACTGAGGCTGCCCTCCTCGGAGTTCCAATGGTTATGCCCCTAGCTGCTGGGACTGGAGCTGAAGATTGGTGCATCTGGTTGTGGGACCGCTTCCTGCCTCCGGTCCTGTCCACAATTCTCCGGGAGGTATACTCATGCCTCCTTGCTGCCTTCAACACTGCATCGAACGTCTGGTGCTCGAACTGCTCCACAGCCAATAATATCTCTAAGTGCAGCCCTTGCTGGAACCGTTGAGCCCTATCGAACTCGGTTGCCACCAAGGTGGGGGCGAACCTACTCAGCCTGAAAAACTCGGTCGCATAGCCATCGACCGTTCTGCCTCCTTGCTTCAAGTTGGTGAACCTGGTCTGCAGGTCGTACCGTGCCACCGCATCGAAGTACTTTGTCTGGAACCTCTCTCTGAACGTCGCCCAAGTGACTGGTGCTGCTAATCCCATGGCCTGAGCTGCCCACCAATTGCGAGCCAAGTCCAGTAACTGTAGCCGTACCACCGCCACCTTCTCATTCTCAGGTGTCCTAGCTGCTTCTAGAACCACCTCGGTATCCTGAAGCCAAGCGTCCGCGGCAATCGCATCTTCACTGCCGTCAAAGAAGGGAGGGTTCAAGCGCTTGAAACTGTTGGCCGCTTGATTTCCTTGGGGACCTCCTCGGTTTAATACATCATGAACTTTCTGGTGCAAGGCGTCGCCTCGACGATCTTGGGATGCAAGCAGTTCCCTGATAAGCCCTACCAAAGGTCCCTCATCCTGTCTAGCTGGTTGAACGGGCGGAGCTTCCTGAACTAGAGGTTCTGAGCCTCCGGGAAGCATAACTCGGGAGGCTACTCCAGAGTGCTGAGCTTGATCTTCCTGGCGCTGGGGTGCTGGTCGAGCTTCCTCTGGCTGGTTGGCAGGTCCGGGAGTAATGCCGCTGAAGAAGACGACATAGGGAACAATAAGGAAAGGACCAGGACAGATCAATGATACAAGCATGTGATCAGGTCAAGAATCTCAAGGATCTGAAGATACGAGCAGAGATCAAGGGCGAATATTGATTGAGACATCTATTCGGTAAACCCTCACATTTCCTGATTGACAAGACCTGCATGGGCCACCACTATGTCATTCTCCGTGTCAAAAGAGACGGAGAATGTCATTCTCCGTGTCAAAATAGACCATTCTCCGTTTCCAAATAGACGGAGAATGTCATTCTCCGTGTCAAAAGAGACGGAGAATGTCATTCTCCGTGTCAAAATAGACGGAGAATGCTATTCTCCGTTTCCAAATAGACAGAGAATGTCATTCTCCGTGTCAATTTAGACGGAGAATGACATTCTCCATCTAAATTGACACGGAGAATGGCATTCTACGTGTCAAAACAGACGGAGAATGGTCATTTCTATGTCAAAATACAGAAAATGTCATTCTCCGTGTTAAAATACTAGCGGAGAATGTCATTCTTCGTGTCAAAATAGACGGAGAATGTCATTCTAAGTGTGTTTTAATACGGAGAATGACATTCTCCGTCTATTTTGACACGGAGAATGACATTTTATAGGTCAAAACACACAGAAAACTTCATTCTCCGTGTACTTTGACACGGAGAATGGTCAATGGTCATTCTCCTTGTTAGATACAGGTAATTACAGATTAAAATAGACAAAAATATAAAATCTTACCTTTTAGAAGTAGCTTCTCAACACGTTGACGAAGCTTCTCATTATCAGCAGTAAGCTCAGACTTCTGCTTTCTCAGGGAGTCTAGTTCCGACCCCTGTGCCTCCAGTTCTTTAACTCGCTTACGGAGTTTTTTATTATCATCAATAAGGAGCAATTTCTCGTTCCTTAAAGAGTCTAACTCCTTCTCCAAGCCATCAGCAACGAGCCCCACAGCACGTTGTTGGGCTACATCTTCCGCTAGTTGCTGGGCTCTTTCCTGGAGTTGCTCATTCTCAGCGATAAGCTGAGATTTCTCCTGCAAGACACGCAACATATCTACATTGTCAGCTGTAGAGGGTGCTGGTACTTGAGCTTCAGTTTGTGGTTCTTCTTCATCAACAGAATTATCTCCACCTTCTATACATTGCTGCTCTGCTGGGACTTCTTCAAGTTCATCAACATTCAATGCAACAAGATCCTTGAATATCAAATCCGAATCCATTTGAGCACCTTGATATTCATTTTTTAGGAATATCGAGATTTTATTCCCATCCCATGTATCGAATCTCGGAGATGCGACTGTTGGTTTGCACTTCCTCTCTATCAGTTGACTGTGCTCTGCAAACCAATACAAGAAGTATATCGTACAACCTTCAATCTTCTTGTACGATATATCAACATCACCATCTTCAGATTTTGTGACAGCCCTCTTTATGCTGTCCATGACGTACCCCAGTATAATCCGAGGCCAACAGATGCTTTTTATAACATCTGTGCTCTCCACCAGAGCGAAGAACTTGTATGGCAATTTCGACCCCCCCCCCCCATTCTGGTGAAGAATGCTGTTTGGCACAAGTTGAATACTATTAACTTGGCCAATTCATCAGGACTTGCATTTTCGTCCCCCAGCAGCTCTAAGATCCTTTTCCTAACTTCTGCGTTTGGGACTTCAGCATTTTTTCCCTTGGAATTTTTCAGCAATCTTGTGAAGTGTTTTGTACACATGCTGAATGAGTCTGCTGGTGGGGGGGTCTTCTGCTTTTCAGTGATGATCTTTAAATACTTCTCATCAACTTCAGTGTCATCATTCATTGGCAGACCGAAAATGGTTGCCATCTCATCAGCAGTTGGTGCTACCTTGACACTGCTGCTCAATTGGAAATATCCAATTCCATCTTCTTCCAAATAAGTCCCCATCAAGTTCTCCAGACCTTGGGTGACTTTAGATAGTTCTGATTTTTTTCACCTTAGTTCTGTAGAATACATCTATGAAGTTGTAGAATCCTACATTCTTCAAGCTTTCAACAACTGCTTCAGGCAAATGGCCAAACTTTTCCTTCACCTCATCCATGAGAGAGAGTATTAGGGTGAATGTTGCACGGAAAAGTCTTTCTTCTTTGTTCCTGACAGTTTCTTTTCCTAAAAACAACAACAATTAGGTTTACGTCAACTTTCTTCTTTATTATAATAAGGAGAAAGCCATTCTCCGTCTAATATTAGACGGAGAATGTCATTCTCCGTGTCAAAATAGACGGAGAATGAGCATTCTCTGTTTTGTATTCACACGGAGAATGCCATTCTCCGTGTCAAAATAGACGGAGAATATCATTCTCCGTCTATTTTGACACGGAGAATGGCATTCTCCGTTTTGTATTAACACGGGGAATGGCATTCTCCGCGTGTTTTAAAACGGAGAATGCCATTCTCCGCGTTAGCAAGACGGAGAATGCTCATTCTCCGCTTCAGAAAGACGGAGAATGCTCATTCTCTAGGTCAAAATACAAGGAGAATGGCATTATCCCTTTATTTTGTCCCGGAGAATGAGCATACTCCGTCTCAGTAAGTCATCTCCGTTTTGTATTAACACGGGGAATGGCATTCTCCACGTGTTTTAAAACAGAGAATGCCATTCTCCGCGTTAGCAAGACGGAGAATGCTCATTCTCCGCTTCAGAAAGACGGAGAATGCTCATTCTCTAGGTCAAAATACAAGGAGAATGACATTCTCCCTTTATTTTGTCCCGGAGAATGAGCATTCTCCGTCTCAGTAAGGCGGAGAATGGCATTCTCCGTCTCATATTAGGCGGAGAATGCTCGTTCTTTAGATCAAAATAAAGGGAGAATGCCATTCTCCGTGTCAAAATAGACGGAGAATGTGATTCTCCGTTTTAAAATAGACGGGGAATGTCATTATCCGTTTTGTATTAACACGGGGAATGACATTCTCCCTTTATTTTGACCCAGAAAATGACATTCTCCGTCTCAATAAGGCAGAGAATGCTCATTCTTTAGGTCAAAATACAAGGAGAATGACATTCTTCGCGTGTTTTAATACGGAGAATGCCATTCTCCGTCTCATATTAGGCGGAGAATGCTCGTTCTTTAGATCAAAATAAAGGGAGAATGCCATTCTCCGTGTTAATACAAAACGGAGAATGACATTCTCTGTATTAAAATAGACGGCGAATGGCATTCTCCGTTTTGTATTAACACGGGGAATGGCATTCTCCCTTTATTTTGACCCAAAGAATGACATTCTCCGTCTCAATAAGGCGGAGAATGCTCATTCTTTAGGTCAAAATACAAGGAGAATGCATTCTCCGTGTCGAAATAGACAGAGAATGCCATTCTCCGTTATAAAATAGACGGAGAATGGCATTCTCCGTGTCAGTAAGACGGAGAATGTTTATTTCTCTAGGTTAGTACAAGAAGAAAGGTCATTCTCCGTCTATTTTATAACGGAGAATGACATTCTCCGTCTCATATTAGGCGGAGAATGCTCGTTCTTTAGGTCAAAAACACAGAAAATGCCATTCTACGTGTGTTTAAACACGGAGAATGGCATTCTCCGTCTCAAAATAGACGGAGAATGGCCATTTCTAGTTCAAATGACACAGAAAGGGCATCCTCCGTGTATTTTATAGACGGAGAATGATTATTTTCATTTGCCGCGTCAATATAAACGGAGAATGAACAGGTCTCAAAGTTTTACCTTTTTTCTTCCCTTCTTCTTGATCTTCTTCTTCCTCCCCTGCTACTTCTTGTTCTTGTTGTTCTTGTTCTTCTACTGCTTCTTGCACTTCTTTTTCTTTTGGAGCATTTCGTCTACGAGCAACCTTCTTAACTTTCATCCCTCCTTTCGTTTGCTTTCCAACAACTACTTCTCCTTCTTCTCTAACTTGGTCTACATCCATTGCTGATGATTGCGACATTGTGATGGAGATTCGCTGGCGATTTCTTGTAAGAAATTTCTAAGATTTTTGGAGGAGATGACCTAAAATCGCAACAGAACAGAGTATGGAAGAGGAGGGAGCGATAGAGACACTTTTTTGAAGAGTCGTTTGGTTTTGTATTTAATTCTCAAGCTTCTGGAATCGAACCGTTTTTCATAAAACTTGCTGGGTTTGTTGATATTCTTAATAAATTAGAAGGACAAAAGGGTCATGCCGTGCACTTTTTTTAATTTTTAAGTTAATGTTGGGCACGCGATGAAAGTTTATTTTGGGGTGGGTTTTTCATAAAACTTTTTAAATTTTTGGGCATTTCATAAATTTTCCCATATATAAATTACCTATTAATTAACCTGGAGGAGAGAGAAATCCATAAACTCCATTTTTCTCTCAGCCGAAGCTTCCTCCCCAAATTTCCATTCTTCCCAAATCTCCAATGTCCAAACCCTAACCTTAACCCTAAACTTCGGCGGCCAGCGGGCGACGCGTTTCCGGCGAGGCGGCTCTCTTTCCAGCGGCGTCCTCTCCACAACGGCTGAGCCATTTGAAGCAGAGCCACCACCCGACGGCGAGATCTGGAGGCGCAACCCATTTCCACCAACCCCTCTCCACCGCCACCTCCACCACCACACCGCCACCACCACACCGCCACCGCCCTCTCCACCACCCTCTCCACCACCACACCGCCCTCTCTCCACCACCCTCTCCACCACCACCACACCGCCCTCTCTCCGACAACTCCAGACCACCAACCCCTCTCTACCGCCACCACCACACCGCCACCGCCCTCTCCACCACCAACGCCGCCGCCGCCGCCGCCACCACCCCATACCCCCATCCAGCAACAGCACCGACACCACCACGCCACCACCCCAGACCCCTATCCAGCAACCCCTCTCCGCCGCCGCCGACATCACCACGCTGATGTCGATCCAGTTGCAGCCCACTTCCACCATTTTTTGGCCGCAACTGCTCCTTCAAAAAAATCAAAGAGCAGTTACTGTCCACTTGCTGCGATTTGACACTTACCATTCGGTTGTTACGGCAAACCAAACATCGCAAGTGCAAAACTGGTCGACCACTTTCATGTGAAAGTGCCACTTTCATCCCACTCTCCGCTATCCAAACAGCCCCTAACTGCAGTAGAGCGCCGTCGGTCGAGGCTGGTGCATTAACAGAATTGCCCTTGCATTATTGAGGTTATTTACGTGGAGTACGCCCCACTTGTATTCGCACAAGTGTCGATAGTGAAGAGTACAAAATTGCAATTAGCTGGGAAATGGATATAATAAATGAGGTGGAGTGACTTGTTATTACATTGGAGCGACTGGATTGGATTTGAATTGGTGGCAGTTAATTTATTAAGGTAAAAGTAACTATTTTTGTGGAAAATAATATCAATCAAACATCTTTAGGGTGTATTTGATTACAAAATAAAAAACATGTGAAAAAAATTAATTCTATAGAATTATTTTTCAAGGAAGAAATTCTATTGAATTTTTAAAAAAAATTATGAAAAACTTAATTTGGATGTTTGATTGTCATTATTTTTCGATTGTCATTATTCTTCACGAAAATAATTATTTTTCATGAAAACAATATTTTTCTATGGGACAAATTCCATTTTCCACCATTGTAGAAAAATAATATGAAAAATGATAGTTTTTGGAAAATAATTCTATGAAAAATATGAGCTATCAAACAATACAATTGGTGGAAAATTTGTGATGAAAATATTTTTCATGGAAAAAAAGCTCAATAAAACATAGCCTTACTTTTTAATTTCTTGTAAAAAAGTCAAAACATATGGACTGTATGTACAATTTTCAATAAAAGATTATATATATATATATATATATATATATATATATATATATATTGTCATTTAATTAATAAATGAGTAAATAAGTTTTTATTTATAAATAATAACATATTTAATAAAAAAAATTATATGAAAAAAATTATTAATTCATATAGTATTGAATTATATATTAGTGTATATATAGTAAAACAATGCACACGATATTCATTTGCTACAATGATGTAGAATAATAACATTGTTTTATTGAAGAATCTATAAAATTAGGTTTTTTCTAAGGGCACCACACTTTTTAATTGGGGGTAGCCCAAAAATGTTCAAAAAAATTACAAGTTTGCCATCAATTTTTTTACTTAGGGGCAGCCCAAGCCAGTCCTAGGACTGCCAGCAAGTTGTCAGTCCTAATATACGTTAGGACTGCCAACAAGGTGGCAGTCCTCCTCGGAAATGGAAGAAAATTATCCCCAATCCTCACCTGGTAGCTAAGGAACCGAGGAGCGGAGCTCCGGCGACGGTGACATGGACCTCGCGTCGATCGCCAGATGGCCTACAAAAGGAAGGAACGCCTGCTCCTCGTTCCACGTCCTGGAGATGAGCGTCGACGCCGACTCCTGCAGCTCCCGCGCCAGCTCCCCGAGCCGAGCTGCCTCCTCCCACAGCCGCCTCTCCTCTTCCTCGTCGGCGTTGGTCGGCGGCGGCGTCATCTCGGCGCCACGTAGATGAAAATAAGGGTCGGGATGTCCCCTCGCGTCGATCCAGGGTCCTGTAGGCCATGGCGGGAGAGGGAATTAGGGTTTGGAGAAGGGAGGAGGAGGAGGAAGGAGGCGGCGGTGGTGGTGGCGCCGCCGCCGCCGGAGGAATGAGGAGGAAGAGAAAAGAGGAGGGAAGAAATTAGGGTTTGGGGGGTTCGGCGGTCCCCAAGAAAAATTTGGATGCCCCCTAGCAATTTTTCCACCTGCTTGGGCTGCCCCCAAGTAAGGGCTGCCCCCTAGCAAATATGGTGGTGCTCTTAGAAAAAACCTAAAATTAGTAGTTTGGAATGAGACTCAAGGATGAAAGATAAAAAACTAAAATCTCGTGCAACGAAAATTGTAGTAGTTAGAATAAGGCCTCGTTTGGTTTGATTTGCGGAACGGAAAGGAAATCAATTTTTCTTGGAATACAATTTTTATTCATTTTTTGACATTATTTTATAAAAAAAAATTTGCCATTACGGTCTGCCGGAACTAATATATATATATATATATATATATATATATATATATATATATATATATATATATATATATATATATATATTGGAAAACTAATAATGTCTGCAGTGTAATGGTATCACATTTTGATTTTGGAATAAAAGATTGCGTGTTAGATTCATTACCTATCACTAGTCATAACCCGTGCCCATCGGGCACGGTTCATTTAAGGTATTCCCCCTCAAAATCTTGGACCCCCAATTTTAAACGAACAATAATAATTATGAGGCCCCCATCAAAATATTAAATCCCAACTACTGCTGGATGTGAATTTTCTTTGGATTTCCCATAAAACTCCACTCTCAATAATGCTCATCCACAACCATTATGAGTGCAAACCCCACTCTTTGGATTCCCCATAAAATCCCACTCTCAATAATGCTCATTCCACATAAAATCCCACTCTCAATAATGCTCATCCACAACCATTATGAGTGCAAATCTCACTCTTTAGATTCCCCATAAAACCCCACTCATCCACAACCGTTGATTCACCAAGATTAAATCCCAACCACTCTTTATCTTGGCACAGTCAGCCCTAGGATTCGAAAATCTTTTGTGTTTTGTATAAGATATATATATATATTGGAAAACTAATAATGTCTGCAGTGTAATGGTATCACATTTTGATTTCGGAATAAAAGATTGCGTGTTAGATTCATTACATATCAATTTTTGAAAATTTTAGTTTACTTTTTAGGGTGCGGCTATCCGCACCCCATGGATTACTAAGGACACCCCAATAAAAAAAAAAAAAGAGAAGGAAATTCCTATTCTACCCCCCTCTCCCCATTCCCCCCATGCTGCTGCTCCCACCCCCCCCCCCCCCCCCCCCCCCCCCCCCCCCGCCCCCCACGCCGACCGACCTCCGCCCCCCTCCCCTGCTCCCCCGACCCACCTCCTCCCTCCTCCTCCTCCCCCGACCCCCTCCCCATCCTCCTCCTCCCCTACTCCCCCGACCCCCCCACCCCTCCTCCCCCGACCCCCTCTCCTCCTCCTCCGACCCCCCTCCCAGCCTCCTCCTCCGAACCCCCCCTCCTCCTCCCTCCTCCTCCTCCTCCTCCTCACCCCCCTCCCCCCCCCCCCGCTCGACCCGAGGGGGATCGAAGGAGCGAGGGGGGGGGGGGGGAGGGGGTTCGAAGGAGGAGGAGGGAGGAGGGGAGGGGTCGGAGGAGGAGGCGGGGAGGGGGGTCGGAGGAGGAGGAGAGGGGGTCGGGGAGCAGGGGAGGAGGATGGGAGGGGGTCGGGGGAGCAGGGGAGAGGGGCGGAGGTCGAACCGTCGGGGTCGCCGGTCGGGGCGGGGGGGGGGGGGGGGGGGGGGGGGGGGGGGGGGCAGAGCATGGGAGAGGGGGATAGAATAGGAGGAAAAAATAAATAGGATGTCCTTAGTAATCCATGGGGTGCGGATAGCCGCACCCTACTTTTTATTCTTTTCAAGAGAACTGGTGTAATGGTAATCCAACTTTCCATTCTTTTCAATAGAACTGAAATTTGCCTAACAGACTAATTCTTAGGAAATGATTTTCTGAACTTATTCCTTTTCAGCAAAATTTAGTAAATTTTATTATTTTGTACAATTTTTTTTTTGAAATATTAATGGTGTTTTGAACCATTTTAACTGCAGCAAGTAATTATTGGTGGAAGAGTTATTTGAAGTATGTTTAACCAAGATTATGTACAAGACGTCTAAGCTGTATATTGTATTGTTTTTGGATTGAGCATCTAAATAAGGTGAGTGAGCTATCCATCACGGATACAAGCATAGACTAAAAATAAAATACTCTTAATATTATCTCAACTATAATGTTTGTGACATCTTAGCTTTTTACTGATATCAATTTTGACATCTTAACTTAATGTTATCTCAACTACAACGCTGGAACATTTGTGATATTTGTAGTGTATAATCCAATTTTAAATCCTAAATTTGTTATTGGATAAAAGGGGAGGGAGGGAGTTGCAAGTGTGAATATGTGTCGTCGGGCTATCTTTTCGGCGTCACCTTTGAGCTTAAGCTTCTCTGTTTCAATAAAGGCCTCCTTTGGTTCGCGGAATGGAAGGGAAAGGAAATCAATTCCTTGTCATTTTTTTTTAACTTTGGAAAATTTTATTTTCCATTGATTTTCCTTTCCGATGTTTGGAAATGTCAAAGAATTTGAAAAAGAAAGTGATTACTTCAATGTGGGAAAGTGATTCCTTGTTTGGATGGATGAAATCACTTTGCCCACTAGTTTCCCTTCCATTAGGAATCACTTTCCTTTCCTCCTCAATTCCTTTGGCATCCAAACATAGGAAAGTAATCACTTTCCTTTTCCAACCCGGAGATTCCGCGAACCAAACGAGGCCAAAGTCTAATGTTGCTTTAAAAAATTAAAAATTAAAAATAAATAAATTAATTAATTTAAAAAAAAGTACAATAAACATTACATGCAGTGCAGTAGCCAACCCAAAGTACAATCATTGATACAACCAACAATCTCTGCCCCATCTCCATGTGTCTGTCATCATCACCATCCGCAACCGTCCAAAACCTCTCCCCCTTCTTTTCGTGGGTCCTACCGAGTTAAAATTTGAACGACGACCAATCCGTAAATAAATGCAAGGGGGAGAAGACCACGTGGGGGCGGGCGGGCGGGAACCCCGTCCGGTCCGGGTCCTCTCCGCCGGCGGATAAATTTTTTATCGGGTCCTCTCCGCTAGCGGTGGATTAATTAGTGTTTAGACCCTGTATTTTATATTAATACTAGTGGATAACCCGTGCCATTAATCCATACCATAATAGCACGAACACGAATCCGACCTTCTCGACGTAGGCGTGCAGACACCGGGCCAGCGCCAGGGTATTCCGGACGGAGACGCGGCCTCCGAATCCGGCCTTCTCGACGTAGGCGTGCAGACACCGGACCAGTGCCAGGGACCCGAGCCCGGCGGAGACGGACACGGCAAAGACCACGGTGGCGACGTTCGGGATGACGTGGGATCTCATGGAGACGAAGATGTGCAGGGCCGTCGCAGGACGTCCAAAGACGGCGAGGTCCGAGACGGTGGCGGTTCAGGAGACGACGTCCATGTACGGTATTCCGTCGAACCGGATATAAAGGCGCGAGTGTTTTGTCGGACTAATAAACTAAGATGGTATATAATAATAGCACAACTAGTTTGACTGAAGTAGGATTTGATGTCATTTATTAATTAATTGGCACTTGCTTCCACGTAGGGGTGGAGCTAACATATAATGATGAGATTCCCCTACCCTATAATAAAGATAGGGCCATAGGGCTACTCCTACATAATTTGCTTGGGATAGCTCACCTGTGGCTGTATCTCCCTTTTTGTCACTTATTATACGCACCTACATACTTGAAACATGACGTGACTTTCAAAAAAAAAAAAAAAAAGAAAAAAAATACTCATAAGGCACCCCTTTCCTATTCCGCTTTGCTTTACTCAGTTCAGAGTTGAATTATGTAAGCTGCTTCTCTGAAATATGGTTATTGTCTCACTCTCTCTTCCCTCCTTGGAGCTCGTTTGCTCTTCGTTTAGGCCGACGAGTGACATTTCTATGTTTAGGTGCCAAAATAATTGAAGAGGAAAGGAAAGGAAAGTGATTCCCAATGAAAAAGAAATTATGGGAAAAAGTAATTCCATCTATCCAAGCAAGAAATCACTCTCACATTGAATTATTCATTTTCATTTCCAAATTCTTTGGCATTTCCAAACATCGGAAGAAAAAAATCAATAAGAATTGTAATTTCCCAAAAGAAAGAAAATGCCAAGAAATTGATTTCCTTTCCCTTACATTCTGCGAACCAAACGAGGTCATAGTTCATCCTTTGGTAACACGAAGCATAAGGTCACCCTATGCAAGTATATGAGGTTGAATGAATACTTCAATCTTGCTACATAAATTCTAGCTTAGCTAACCACGGTGGACATCAATATAAATGGTGAAGAAGATTGAGATCATGCACAAGGGACCAGTGGTAAGTCTTAAAAACCGACCGAATAAGAGAGATTCGGTTCGGTTTCAAAAATATTCGGTTCGGTTTCGGTTCAAACCGAAAATCGAATTATACAAATATGTAAATATTCTCAATTTAAGAAAATGTATATTTTGAAAATAATAATTCTATGTATGTGTTTTCAATTCTAATATTGATAATTTAACAACTAGCCCAACTTTGTGCATAATTTTGAAATTCAACAAATATGTGTATCAAAATTATAATTTTTAGTATAATTTAACCACGATTCCAACATTGGGTCCGATCCATTAATTCGAACCGAACAAACCGAATAAACCGAATTTATTATTAGGTTCGGTTCGGTTTCGGTTTTAGCTAATTCGGTTCGGTTTCGGTTTTGCAGTTTTAGAATTTTGGTTTATTCGGTTTTGGCTAATTCGGTTCGGTTGAAACCGAATAAACCGAACGCTCACCCCTATGTCCAACACAGCTACTTGTTTCAAGCCCAATGAAATCATCCATTCCCATCCAGGACAAACTGCTCATGAATTGCAGCAAATGAAGGCAGGCATGCTCATACTACTCCCAATTGTTTTCAATTATGCAGGTTTCGTGAACGACGACTTTAACGATCCAAACTCTTAAAACGAAAACTAACTGCAAACTCTATATACACCTGTTCCATCAGATTTTCCAGACTGGCCAAATTAGTCCCAGATCAGCATGTCATCATTTCATTTGCAAAATAAAAGATTTAGCATGAACATGCATTCCATTTAATGACAAGCACCAAAACCAACTTGAAAAACATGTGTACTATATTCTAATCTATATATTCATAGCTAGGGAAGCATATAAAAGCTTTACATAGTATAATATATAATTTGCCTCAAATGTGCATGCAACAAGAAATAAAGCAAACCCTCAAATAGCTCTACAGATTTGGACAAGTAGGAGAAGTACTCGAACAACTCTCACTGGATAGCAGTTTTTCCATGCAATAGCTGAATTACTTCAAAGCTGGGCCAGAGTTATGAATTTAGTTCAATTGCTGGTTGGACTACAAAAAGGGTCTGGATCCATATTTTCAAGAGAACAGAGTTTGAACCACATACTAGAAGGCTAAATAGTTATTATTATTATTATTATTATTATTATTATTATTATTATTATTATCCTATATATATCCAATAAATGCTACCCGGAACTTAGCTACCAACTATTCCCATGAGCACACCAAACTGAATAGCGAAGTGATGATGACAATTATATATGTACGTAATTTACCCTTTTTATATCACTAACTGGCAGATGCAAAATAGTTCTCAATAAATTCAGTTTTACCTAATAATAATGTTCAAATATTAACTTTATCATCCCCACCACAAAAACTTTCATGGCCCATTGACAGTGTCTTATGACTCTTATCTCCTGGTTATCCCCACATTTTTGGTCCGCAACTTTCATGACCCGCAGAGAGAGAATCAAATAATTAAAGCCATCATGCTTAACCTCCTCGCCAAAAAGCAGCCTTACTCTGTCAACAGGAATTAATATTCGTCCATAGAAAACCAGTTATTATACTCTCTATCGAACAGCTTTTAATCTAAAGCCTGACAACATGCATTTTTTAAGCCTATGTTGCTGGGACACAGAAATTGGTGTCCTTACCCGTATTCATGCTACATAGTATTCGTGCTACATAGGTGACTACTATTGAGCCTATTTAAAAATGTACGTACTGTATTTTTATCCGTATCTGTCCGTGTCAATATTCATGCATGATAGTTTAACGCTAGATCCACCAATCTCCTTGACCAAGCTTCCAATACTGTTTGAGTAATATTAATCAATCTCTATGTATCGCTATATATATTCAATCATCAACATTCTAGAAAGACCATTGATATCAAAAATTTGGTCCGCTTTCTCCCATATTAGCTCCTATGTCACAACCCCAATAATTGGACCACTGACATGTAATCCTAGTCTTCATGAGCCACATTTGGATATGTAACTGGAAGGATAGTCTCTACTGGACCATCAAAATTTGGTAAATATGGTGAAATGCAACATTATAAGAGGAAACCATCATCTAACTACCTAGAAATATTCTCTCATATTTACCAAATCTGGAAGGTCCATGACTGATGTTTCCATATGTGGTTCATGAAGATCAACCAATTGGAGGAGCCCCAAACATTCATTCATGACCAATAACAACACTTGTAGATGCACAAAGTCTGTCTTGGACAACAACTCAATAATCTGAGGACTCAGGAATTGAAGACTCAGGAATTCATCATTGTGTGAAGAACTAGAAGATAAATCCAACCAAAACTCGGGAAGTTCTCTCTGAGCAAAGACAATAAGGTATCAGCAATGTAGCCATATAAGTGTGTGTGCCATATAAGTGCGTGACTTATTCAAGTATTTCTCGTGCTCTGAGATATAGATATTAGTCGATTATGTCTTTTATGGCATGTATGTAGACATTATTTTTCTTTGGGATGGTCAGCTTTTTTTTTTCCTCTTAAACTTAGTCATAACCCGTGCCAAAGTCAGAAATTTGTCCATCTCCTAAATTTCTCAAAAATTTTGGCAGAATCTCCTTTGTATTTAGGAGCACCGAAATTTACAAGAAACATATATATATGATAAAAGAAAAATATGGGCTCGCCGACCCCTTCGGTGGAGCAACTCTCAACACCGGAATCACGCAAGTAAATAATTGGGCTCGCCGACCCCTTCGGTGGAGCAGCTCTCAACACCGGACCACGCAGTTACAAAAGAACAATAGGAACTGGAGACTTTTTACCTGAGCAAGCAATAGTTACCTTTCCTTTAGCAATTAGTCGGGTCGCGGCTTGCTAATAGTTTTGCAGTTTATCAAAATAGAGCAAATGTTTATCCAACTGTACTAGTTAATATGTGCAAGACTATATATATGTATATATATATATATATATATATATATATATACATATATACATATATATGCAAGACTTTATATATATATATATATATATATATATATATATATAAACATATATACATATATATGCAAGACTTTATATATATATATATATATATATATATATATAGTATAAAGAAAATCAAATCAAACCAAAACTCTTTAATATCAACATTTTAATTTTTGTGCAATGAAGTAGGAAGATGTAGAAACGAGACTTATTTCTAAATATGAACATACACAAAATTGAGTACTAAAATAGAGATATACAGTGTCCTTGTACTTTTTACCTTCCCGACGTGCGGTCCAGTTGTTCAGTTCCACTGTGTATGTTAGACTTACCTTTGGAGAGTCCCATGTTCATGTGTTCATGGAAATTCAAGTCCACAATCAGTTCCTTTAGTTGGGCATACTTACCCGTGATATGTCACAATAATAGTTCCAGTGCCAAATTTTAATTCCTTTGCCTATATCTATCAAAATTGAACATTTACTAGAAATCAAAATTTGCAAAATTTTAAATATCTCGAATTGGGTTAAATGCTACCAAATTTCAAAATTTGTAATTAACCTTGATTAAAGATAATTCCATGACTTATATTCCAAATTATGATGAGATGAAGAAATTAATATCTAATTGTGAGACTTCAAATTTATAATTAACCTATACAAGTTCCAATTCCTAGTATTACCAAAAATTTATCATAAAAGAAAATTTGTATGTTCTTAACTTAAAATTCAGGATTAAATATGAATTCCTAATTATTTCAGAATTAACTTGGATAATAAAAATTTATTGGAGAAGGAGGAGAAGAGGACTTGCCTTGGATTGGGAATGACCTAGATTTCTCCATAAACCCAAAATTGAACCCAATAACTAAACAAATTTTGTTAGCAAATCTAGGTTTAATCTTAAGGAAAGAAAAGATTGGGGAAGGATGAGAATTACCTAGGGTTTTCTTTTTCTCCTTGGAAGTTGAGGTAGAAGACGAAGAAGATGGAGAAGACGTAGTGGTGGAGATGGCCGGGAAGGGGCGGCTGGGCGCCGGCGGCGGCCGGCAGCGGCTGGCGGCGGGCGGTGGCAGGCGGCAGCAGCGGCAGCGGGCGGTTGGCAGCGACAACGGACGGTTTTGGGGGGGGGGGGGGGGTCGGGTGTGTGTGTCTTTGTTTTTTTTCTCTTTCTTTCTTTGTGTGTGTGGGTTTATAAAGAGGGGAAGGGTACTGGTGGTGTTGGGTTTTAGGTGTGTGTGTGTTGGGGGGTTTGGGGGGATTTATATAGAAGAAAGGGTGAGATGGTGTGGTGTCCCCCCCTACAAAGTTCATGAACACATAATCGCTTAGGGTTAGGGACACTTGGTCCTACCTAGGGTTAGGGTTAGGGCATGACATGAAAATAATTAATAATAATAATAATAATAATAATAATAATAATAATAATAATAATAATAATAATAAGAGTATGACATAACTTCACCTCCATAGAAATAGAACCTGAGATTACAGCTAAAGACGTCGGAATCATCCAATCCCACTTCATCCACACAATAATTGTAGCAAGGTTAGGTGGAAATAAGATATGAAACTACACATAAATATTACCAAGAGAGTCTTTTATTTTATACAACCTTCAACTACACACACATACTACCTCTTTATACAGAGAAGGGTTTGTCATTGCCTAGCCTATAGGCTATAGACGAATCTTAAAATAGTTCTGCAGTCCAATACCTATACAGAAAGGCTCACGGTCAATCTTCCAACGCCATCCCTAACTTCTAAATCTAAGTACATGTGCATGTGTGACTCACCCATCCATTAATTAAATGGTAGCACTAATATAATCAAACATTTTGTAACAAGGAGGAAGTTGTTCTTTTTATCATCTCTCTTCTCCACTTTGTCGTCATTGTCATGGTATTATTGTCTTCTTCCTCCTCTTCCCATCGTAAAATCTTCCTAGGTACTGATTACGTGTTCAAAGTGATTCTGTCACCGATTTAAGAGACCTAAACACAGATCTCCCTTTGAGAATAACGCTTAATCCTTTTGGTAATCAGCAACAAAAAAAAACCTTTATCCGTATTTTTGGGGTTTGCTGTTCGAATAGTTAGAACTTGTTTGAAATATCTTGTTATCCTAAGCTAAGATCCCTTTCTGCCATATATTATTGAGTGAACTCACCAATTCAAAATTTATCCTAGGCTATTTTTCAAGAAAATTCTAACTAAGAAACGCGACCAACATGCCTATACAATCAAACTTCGTTTTGAACAACTGCCCTTCTCACAAATAAAGAAAGAAAAATACTTAACATTTACCTAAAAGTACCGAAAAAGGAACAAGGCACCGAAACAAAGCCTATAATACTGTAAGTAATCATCATCAATTGATTGCTTGAACTCAAAAAGCGTACTAGTTGGAGTGAGAATCTCTAATATCATCCATTAATTGGTAAACCAATATAATCAAACATTTTGTTCTATGTTGCATGGATACTCTTCCCGAAGACTGCATTCGTATCTGACATGTATTAGACATGATACTACCTTGACCTTTATGTCAGATAAAGCTTCCCTTTTCCTAGGCTCCACATGGACCCAAACATAGTTGCAAGTGATTTTGCATTGCTAAGATCATACCAAAAATAACCGAGAATGGGGAAGTAACATTTCTTCGCAGTAAATCCTTCCTAGAACTTGTTTACAAATTAAGTTACCATCCTAAACATCTTTAAATCATAGATATTATTGAGATTGAATGTATAAAATATGAATATAAATATGTTTCAATGTGTATATATAACTGTACCCATGTCGTTCTATTCCAAAGATTTCCAAAATTGTCGTATTTCAAATCTATATTGTGTCAGTAACAAAATCCTTGTCTAAGGAACCTAGGTGTGTGACCTATATCATATATACCATCCGAGGAATACACACACACCCCCCCCCCCCCCATCCGAGGAGTTCCAATTCTAACGACTGATGATTCATTGATTTGAAGTTCCATTTCCATGCCTTTGAATAATTAAATAGGAACCCAAATTCTTGAAATTTTGAAAAAAAAGTGTTTGGTTAGCTTGCATTGGAATTTCAAGGATTCCTATAGTTCCATTTCCATGTATTTGGTTGGCTAATTATCCTGGGTTTTATCATTGGAAAATCCCCTTCTCATCATTGATTTTGGGAAAATATGACAACCTAACGACAATACAAGAATCTTCTCAAAATTGGAATTCACTCATAAAATAATTCCAATTATTGGTTTGTCAAAACAAGTGAAATTATTGAGTTTCATGTTATAATTCAAATGCATGAAATGTTAACCTAACACCACGAATAAACCATTTTGTTTCTCCAACTTTCCATTGCAATAAATCTCCATTAATTCTCAACTCTTACTTAAAACTCCCCAACTATCTATATACTAGAGAGACTGATAGATGATTAATGATCCATTAAATTCTACAAACAGTTCATCCATGGTGTTAGTCTGAATGTGTTGACCCACTAAATTTTACACAATGTCTTGTCTACGGATTTGGTCAAATGATTTTCTATAACAGTGTTGTTTGTCCCTTCAACAAAAATCGGTTTAAGGTTAACAGCATGATGTTGCCAAATTTGGCTCCGATCGACCAACTATAGGTGGGTTTATTAAAATGTGCTTGTCACTCAATTTTCAACTCAATGAAAAGGTAGTTGCAAGCAATATGTCGCAAAAATTGGGTCTGCTATATGAATCATTCTCTTCTATTCAGTTGTTGTAACATAACTAACAACCATTTCCTACTTTCCTCCAATCCATAGTCGTTTATCCTACTCCTAGACTTAGAACCTCCTTAACAAGAACCTTATACTCCTAACTGGAGGAACAATTAGCATCCAATGTAAATGAGTAGGTTTGTGGAAAACCTGAAAACTGTTGCACTTTGCGATTTTCCCTAATCAACTTTAGACAGGTTGGGGCATGGAAATAAGATCACCCTTCCAATGTTGTTTTCATGATTAAGAGGTGTTTGGAAACTCAATTATGAAACCTATCCAGATTGACCAGGATTTACAAAGAAATGCACGTATTCTCTCCTCAATACCAACTATCTTCTTGTTCTTGTCAATCCATGGATTTTACTATGGACCAAAATCAGTTTGACTCAGAAGCTGATTACTTATTCGATTCAGCTGCTAATTCTTTGAATGAAACACAAGCATGATAAACTTTAATCCCTGTTTGGGTTTACTAAGCATCATCGATGTTTATATCAGGATTCAATAAATATGAAGCCGACTGAAAAAATAACTAAAAGTCGCACACAAAAATTGTTGAGCACGAAGGGTCCTTTACAAAACAAGAGCATGTATATAAACCACGATATATGAAGAGGCTACAATTTTTAGATTCTCCCAATAAACTTTGAGAAACAAATAGTCACCTAGGATGTGCTTAGAGAAGGGAGTGACAACAATTACAGCCATTACCAGGCGACTAAGATCCATCCAAACTCAAAAGAAAGCTTATGATTACTATAATCCAAATTCCTAATTTATCCATAAGCACACATACTTAGTTTTGAATAATGCCCTAAAGCAGATTTTAGTACATACTGAACCAAATGTAACATTAAACACCAATGTCAACTAGAGGAAAATCTGTGGACTCCAATCATAGTTCTTCGACATGCCTAGAACAACACTGAATACCATTTATATGCTACAATTTAGTAGTCCAAACTAGGAAAAGTTTAGCCACATACCATTACCCAAACGAGGGGTCTTCACCAGTAATCTCCACAAGAGCACTTGCCGTCCTTGAAGTGATGGAACCTCTTGTTATCCCTCACAATGAGCTCCCTCCCGACAATCCTCGACATTATCTTGATGGCATTGTGACAATCACCACAAACTCTGAGGTTCTTAATAATCCTGAGAGGCGTCCTCGCCGGTGTACTGATCAGACCATAGGCAATCGCCAGCCGCTCGCTATGGTACATCAGTACCTGCTCCTCCGCCTCCTGGTCGATATCATGCAACACGCATCTAGTGTCCGGCTCATATGTCTGCTCCTTCACCTTTGGGATTACCGACCTGTCAAGGCTCCTAGGCAGGCGGAACTCCCCAAGCCTGTTCTTTCCGTCGAGCATGTGATTGATCCCGAACCTCCTCACGGGCTTGGGGAGTGGGACATTGGGCTTGGCGGGAGCTTTGGATGGGTCCATCAGCACCAAAATCTCCTCTATCCGGTCTTCGAGCTCGAGGTCCCCCTGCATCCTTGCCAGGTTCATCAAGCACTCCCGTATCATAGCCGACGACTCAAAAGACAATTTTTCAACATACTCCACAGCCTCATTCAGATGCCTGAAATTCCCCAACACTTGGATCATTGCCACATAATGCTCCATCTCCGGAGCAATCACATAGTCCTTAGTCATCGAGTTAAAATGGATGAACCCTTCCTCAATTGCTTCCGCGACAGCGCAAGAAGCCAAGACGATGAGGAAAGTTTCCGAATTCAGCTGCATCCCCCGCTTCCTCATATGTCCGAACAGCTGCAGGCCATCGTCGCCCTGGTTGTTGGCTGCGTACCCGTTGATCATCTGGTGCCATGAGTCCATGTTCCTCTCGGGCATCCGGTCAAACACCCTGCGGGCGTCGGCCATGCTGCCGTAGCTGGAGAAGGACTCTATGAGGGCGTTGTTGGCCCGGAGGTCGGCTCGGAAGGGGGAGCGGACGAAGAGGTCGTTGAGCTTCTTGGGGTGGTCGAGGTGTTTGGGGTCGGAGCAGGAGGAGATGAGGGCGAGGAAGGTGGGGAGGTCGGGCTGGGCGACGGCGGCGCCCTGGGCAATGGCGTCGACTGCTTCGTTGGCCTTGCCGTCGCGTACGAGGGCGGCGAGGTCGAGAGGGGGTGACGGGGGAGGGGGAGCGGCGGTGTTGGCTGGTACATGAGAGCGGTTGTTGTTGAACTGTTGTTGAGGAGGTTGAAGCTGTTGTTGTGGTTGTTGGTTGTACCATTGGTTTTGAGGAGGAGGAGGAGGTTGGGGTCTGTTGTTGTCCCATTGGTTAGGGTTTCTCCATTGGTTGTTGGGAGGGTTGGGGTTGGGATTAGGGTTTTGGTACTGAGGGGTGTTATTGCTCCATTGGTTTGGATTGTTTTGATACTGCTGCTGCTGCTGCTGCTGGTGTTGTTGTTGTTCCATTGGTTAGGGTTAGGGTTTTGGTACTGATTGTTGTTCCATTGGTTGAGAATATTAGGGTTCTGGGGATGGTGAGGGTTAGGGTTTGGGCGGTTGGGGACGGGGGCGTAGGAGGAGGTGGTGGTGGAGAGGGATTTGGCGTGGGTGAGGAAATGGGAGGGCCGAAGGAAGGTTGGGGTTTGTGGGGAACGGAGCTTGAAGAGGAGAAGAAGGGGAGCTCATAAGGCACCCCTTTCCTATTCCGCTTTGCTTTACTCAGTTCAGAGTTGAATTATGTAAGCTGCCACTTCTCTGAAATATGGTTATTGTCTCACTCTCTCTTCCCTCCTTGGAGCTCGTTTGCTCTTCGTTTAGGCCGACGAGTGACATTTCTATGTTTAGGTGCCAAAATAATTGAAGAGGAAAGGAAAGAAAAGTGATTCTCAATGAAAAAGAAATTATGGGAAAAAGTAATTCTATCTATCCAAGCAAGAAATCACTCTCACATTGAATTATTCATTTTCATTTCCAAATTCTTTGGCATTTCCAAACATCGGAAGAAAAAATCAATAAGAATTGTAATTTCCCAAAAGAAAGAAAATGCCAAAAAATTGATTTCCTTTCCCTTACATTCCGCGAACCAAACGAGGTCATAGTTCATCCTTTGGTAACACGAAGCATAAGAAGGTCACCCTATGCAAGTATATGAGGTTGAATGAATACTTCAATCTTGCTACATAAATTCTAGCTTAGCTAACCACGGTGGACATCAATATAAATGGTGAAGAAGATTGAGATCATGCACAAGGGACCAGTGGTAAGTCTTAAAAACCGAACCGAATAAGAGAGATTCGGTTCGGTTTCAAAAATATTCGGTTCGGTTTCGGTCCAAACCGAAAACCGAATAAGAATTATACAAATATGTAAATATTCTCAATTTAAGAAAATGTATATTTTGAAAATAATAATTCTATGTATGTGTTTTCAATTCTAATATTGATAATTTAACAACTAGCCCAACTTTGTGCATAATTTTGAAATTCAACAAATATGTGTATCAAAATTATAATTTTTAGTATAATTTAACCACGATTCCAACATTGGGTCCGATCCATTAATTCGAACCGAACAAACCGAATAAACCGAATTTATTATTAGGTTCGGTTCGGTTTCGGTTTTAGCTAATTCGGTTCGGTTTCGGTTTTGCAGTTTTAGAATTTCGGTTTATTCGGTTTTGGCTAATTCGGTTCGGTTGAAACCGAATAAACCGAACGCTCACCCCTATGTCCAACACAGCTACTTGTTTCAAGCCCAATGAAATCATCCATTCCCATCCAGGACAAACTGCTCATGAATTGCAGTAAATGAAGGTAGGCATGCTCATACTACTCCCAATTGTTTTCAATTATGCAGGTTTCGTGAACGACGACTTTAACGATCCAAACTCTTAAAACGAAAACTAACTGCAAACTCTATATACACCTGTTCCATCAGATTTTCCAGACTGGCCAAATTAGTCCCAGATCAGCATGTCATCATTTCATTTGCAAAATAAAAGATTTAGCATGAACATGCATTCCATTTAATGACAAGCACCAAAACCAACTTGAAAAACATGTGTACTATATTCTAATCTATATATTCATAGCTAGGGAAGCATATAAAAGCTTTACATAGTATAATATATAATTTGCCTCAAATGTGCATGCAACAAGAAATAAAGCAAACCCTCAAATAGCTCTACAGATTTGGACAAGTAGGAGAAGTACTCGAACAACTCTCACTGGATAGCATTTTTTCCATGCAATAGCTGAATTACTTCAAAGCTGGGCCAGAGTTATGAATTTAGTTCAATTGCTGGTTGGACTACAAAAAGGGTCTGGATCCATATTTTCAAGAGAACAGAGTTTGAACCACATACTAGAAGGCTAAATAGTTATTATTATTATTATTATTATTATTATTATTATTATTATTATTATCCTATATATATCCAATAAATGCTACCCGGAACTTAGCTACCAACTATTCCCATGAGCACACCAAACTGAATAGCGAAGTGATGATGACAATTATATATGTACGTAATTTACCCTTTTTATATCACTAACTGGCAGATGCAAAATAGTTCTCAATAAATTCAGTTTTACCTAATAATAATGTTCAAATATTAACTTTATCATCCCCACCACAAAAACTTTCATGGCCCATTGACAGTGTCTTATGACTCTTATCCCCTGGTTATCCCCACATTTTTGGTCCGCAACTTTCATGACCCGCAGAGAGAGAATCAAATAATTAAAGCCATCATGCTTAACCTCCTCGCCAAAAAGCAGCCTTACTCTGTCAACAGGAATTAATATTCGTCCATAGAAAACCAGTTATTATACTCTCTATCGAACAGCTTTTAATCTAAAGCCTGACAACATGCATTTTTTAAGCCTATGTTGCTGGGACACAGAAATTGGTGTCCTTACCCGTATTCATGCTACATAGTATTCGTGCTACATAGGTGACTACTATTGAGCCTATTTAAAAATGTACGTACTGTATTTTTATCCGTATCTGTCCGTGTCAATATTCATGCATGATAGTTTAACGCTAGATCCACCAATCTCCTTGACCAAGCTTCCAATACTGTTTGAGTAATATTAATCAATCTCTATGTATCGCTATATATATTCAATCATCAACATTCTAGAAAGACCATTGATATCAAAAATTTGGTCCGCTTTCTCCCATATTAGCTCCTATGTCACAACCCCAATAATTGGACCACTGACATGTAATCCTAGTCTTCATGAGCCACATTTGGATATGTAACTGGAAGGATAGTCTCTACTGGACCATCAAAATTTGGTAAATATGGTGAAATGCAACATTATAAGAGGAAACCATCATCTAACTACCTAGAAATATTCTCTCATATTTACCAAATCTGGAAGGTCCATGACTGATGTTTCCATATGTGGTTCATGAAGATCAACCAATTGGAGGAGCCCCAAACATTCATTCATGACCAATAACAACACTTGTAGATGCACAAAGTCTGTCTTGGACAACAACTCAATAATCTGAGGACTCAGGAATTGAAGACTCAGGAATTCATCATTGTGTGAAGAACTAGAAGATAAATCCAACCAAAACTCGGGAAGTTCTCTCTGAGCAAAGACAATAAGGTATCAGCAATGTAGCCATATAAGTGTGTGTGCCATATAAGTGCGTGACTTATTCAAGTATTTCTCGTGCTCTGAGATATAGATATTAGTCGATTATGTCTTTTATGGCATGTATGTAGACATTATTTTTCTTTGGGATGGTCAGCTTTTTTTTTTCCTCTTAACTTAGTCATAACCCGTGCCAAAGTCAGAAATTTGTCCATCTCCTAAATTTCTCAAAAATTTTGGCAGAATCTCCTTTGTATTTAGGAGCACCGAAATTTACAAGAAACATATATATATGATAAAAGAAAAATATGGGCTCGCCGACCCCTTCGGTGGAGCAACTCTCAACACCGGAATCACGCAAGTAAATAATTGGGCTCGCCGACCCCTTCGGTGGAGCAGCTCTCAACACCGGACCACGCAGTTACAAAAGAACAATAGGAACTGGAGACTTTTTACCTGAGCAAGCAATAGTTACCTTTCCTTTAGCAATTAGTCGGGTCGCGGCTTGCTAATAGTTTTGCAGTTTATCAAAATAGAGCAAATGTTTATCCAACTGTACTAGTTAATATGTGCAAGACTATATATATATGTATATATATATATATATACATATATACATATATATGCAAGACTTTATATATATATATATATATATATATATATATATATATATATAGTATAAAGAAAATCAAATCAAACCAAAACTCTTTAATATCAACATTTTAATTTTTGTGCAATGAAGTAGGAAGATGTAGAAACGAGACTTATTTCTAAATATGAACATACACAAAATTGAGTACTAAAATAGAGATATACAGTGTCCTTGTACTTTTTACCTTCCCGGCGTGCGGTCCAGTTGTTCAGTTCCACTGTGTATGTTAGACTTACCTTTGGAGAGTCCCATGTTCATGTGTTCATGGAAATTCAAGTCCACAATCAGTTCCTTTAGTTGGGCATACTTACCCGTGATATGTCACAATAATAGTTCCAGTGCCAAATTTTAATTCTTTTGCCTATATCTATCAAAATTGAACATTTACTAGAAATCAAAATTTGCAAAATTTTAAATATCTCGAATTGGGTTAAATGCTACCAAATTTCAAAATTTGTAATTAACCTTGATTAAAGATAATTCCATGACTTATATTCCAAATTATGATGAGATGAAGAAATTAATATCTAATTGTGAGACTTCAAATTTATAATTAACCTATACAAGTTCCAATTCCTAGTATTACCAAAAATTTATCATAAAAGAAAATTTGTATGTTCTTAACTTAAAATTCAGGATTAAATATGAATTCCTAATTATTTCAGAATTAACTTGGATAATAAAAATTTATTGGAGAAGGAGGAGAAGAGGACTTGCCTTGGATTGGGAATGACCTAGATTTCTCCATAAACCCAAAATTGAACCCAATAACTAAACAAATTTTGTTAGCAAATCTAGGTTTAATCTTAAGGAAAGAAAAGATTGGGAAAGGATGAGAATTACCTAGGGTTTTCTTTTTCTCCTTGGAAGTTGAGGTAGAAGACGAAGAAGATGGAGAAGACGTAGTGGTGGAGATGGCCGGGAAGGGGCGGCTGGGCGCCGGCGGCGGCCGGCAGCGGCTGGCGGCGGGCGGTGGCAGGCGGCAGCAGCGGCAGCGGGCGGTTGGCAGCGACAACGGGCGGTTTGGGGGGGGGGGGGGGGGGGGGTCGGGTGTGTGTCTTTGTTTTTTTTCTCTTTCTTTCTTTGTGTGTGTGGGTTTATAAAGAGGGGAACGGTGCTGGTGGTGTTGGGTTTTAGGTGTGTGTGTGTTGGGGGGTGTGGGGGGATTTATATAGAAGAAAGGGTGAGATGGTGTGGTGTCCCCCCCTACAAAGTTCATGAACACATAATCGCTTAGGGTTAGGGACACTTGGTCCTACCTAGGGTTAGGGTTAGGGCATGACATGAAAATAATTAATAATGATGATGATAATAATAATAATAATAATAATAATAATAATAATAATAATAAGAGTATGACATAACTTCACCTCCATAGAAATAGAACCTGAGATTACAGCTAAAGACGTCGGAATCATCCAATCCCACTTCATCCACACAATAATTGTAGCAAGGTTAGGTGGAAATAAGATATGAAACTACACATAAATATTACCAAGAGAGTCTTTTATTTTATACAACCTTCAACTACACACACATACTACCTCTTTATACAGAGAAGGGTTTGTCATTGCCTTGCCTATAGGCTATAGACGAATCTTAAAATAGTTCTGCAGTCCAATACCTATACAGAAAGGCTCACGGTCAATCTTCCAACGCCATCCCTAACTTCTAAATCTAAGTACATGTGCATGTGTGACTCACCCATCCATTAATTAAATGGTAGCACTAATATAATCAAACATTTTGTAACAAGGAGGAAGTTGTTCTTTTTATCATCTCTCTTCTCCACTTTGTCGTCATTGTCATGGTATTATTGTCTTCTTCCTCCTCTTCCCATCGTAAAGTCTTCCTAGGTACTGATTACGTGTTCAAAGTGATTCTGTCACCGATTTAAGAGACCTAAACACAGATCTCCCTTTGAGAATAACGCTTAATCCTTTTGGTAATCAGCAACAAAAAAAAACCTTTATCCGTATTTTTGGGGTTTGCTGTTCGAATAGTTAGAACTTGTTTGAAATATCTTGTTATCCTAAGCTAAGATCCCTTTCTGCCATATATTATTGAGTGAACTCACCAATTCAAAATTTATCCTAGGCTATTTTTCAAGAAAATTCTAACTAAGAAACGCGACCAACATGCCTATACAATCAAACTTCGTTTTGAACAACTGCCCTTCTCACAAATAAAGAAAGAAAAATACTTAACATTTACCTAAAAGTACCGAAAAAGGAACAAGGCACCGAAACAAAGCCTATAATACTGTAAGTACTCATCATCAATTGATTGCTTGAACTCAAAAAGCGTACTAGTTGGAGTGAGAATCTCTAATATCATCCATTAATTGGTAAACCAATATAATCAAACATTTTGTTCTATGTTGCATGGATACTCTTCCCGAAGACTGCATTCGTATCTGACATGTATTAGACATGATACTACCTTGACCTTTATGTCAGATAAAGCTTCCCTTTTCCTAGGCTCCACATGGACCCAAACATAGTTGCAAGTGATTTTGCATTGCTAAGATCATACCAAAAATAACCGAGAATGGGGAAGTAACATTTCTTCGCAGTAAATCCTTATTAGAACTTGTTTACAAATTAAGTTACCATCCTAAACATCTTTAAATCATAGATATTATTGAGATTGAATGTATAAAATATGAATATAAATATGTTTCAATGTGTATATATAACTGTACCCATGTCGTTTTATTCCAAAGATTTCCAAAATTGTCGTATTTCAAATCTATATTGTGTCAGTAACCAAATCCTTGTCTAAGGAACCTAGGTGTGTGACCTATATCATATATACCATCCGAGGAATACACACACCCCCATCCGAGGAGTTCCAATTCCAACGACTGATGATTCATTGATTTGAAGTTCCATTTCCATGCCTTTGAATGATTAAATAGGAACCCAAATTCTTGAAATTTTGAAAAAAAAGTGTTTGGTTAGCTTGCATTGGAATTTCAAGGATTCCTATAGTTCCATTTCCATGTATTTGGTTAGCTAATTATCCTGGGTTTTATCATTGGAAAATCCCCTTCTCATCATTGATTTTGGGAAAATATGACAACCTAACGACAATACAAGAATCTTCTCAAAATTGGAATTCACTCATAAAATAATTCCAATTATTGGTTTGTCAAAACAAGTGAAATTATTGAGTTTCATGTTATAATTCAAATGCATGAAATGTTAACCTAACACCACGAATAAACCATTTTGTTTCTCCAACTTTCCATTGCAATAAATCTCCATTAATTCTCAACTCTTACTTAAAACTCCCCAACTATCTATATACTAGAGAGACTGATAGATGATTAATGATCCATTAAATTCTACAAACAGTTCATCCATGGTGTTAGTCTGAATGTGTTGACCCACTAAATTTTACACAATGTCTTGTCTACGGATTTGGTAAAATGATTTTCTATAACAGTGTTGTTTGTCCCTTCAACAAAAATCGGTTTAAGGTTAACAGCATGATGTTGCCAAATTTGGCTCCGATCGACCAACTATAGGTGGGTTTATTAAAATGTGCTTGTCACTCAATTTTCAACTCAATGAAAAGGTAGTTGCAAGCAATATGTCGCAAAAATTGGGTCTGCTATATGAATCATTCTCTTCTATTCAGTTGTTGTAACATAACTAACAACCATTTCCTACTTTCCTCCAATCCATAGTCGTTTATCCTACTCCTAGACTTAGAACCTCCTTAACAAGAACCTTATACTCCTAACTGGAGGAACAATTAGCATCCAATGTAAATGAGTAGGTTTGTGGAAAACCTGAAAACTGTTGCACTTTGCGATTTTCCCTAATCAACTTTAGACAGGTTGGGGCATGGAAATAAGATCACCCTTCCAATGTTGTTTTCATGATTAAGAGGTGTTTGGAAACTCAATTATGAAACCTATCCAGATTGACCAGGATTTACAAAGAAATGCACGTATTCTCTCCTCAATACCAACTATCTTCTTGTTCTTGTCAATCCATGGATTTTACTATGGACCAAAATCAGTTTGACTCAGAAGCTGATTACTTATTCGATTCAGCTGCTAATTCTTTGAATGAAACACAAGCATGATAAACTTTAATCCCTGTTTGGGTTTACTAAGCATCATCGATGTTTATATCAGGATTCAATAAATATGAAGCCGACTGAAAAAATAACTAAAAGTCGCACACAAAAATTGTTGAGCACGAAGGGTCCTTTACAAAACAAGAGCATGTATATAAACCACGATATATGAAGAGGCTACAATTTTTAGATTCTCCCAATAAACTTTGAGAAACAAATAGTCACCTAGGATGTGCTTAGAGAAGGGAGTGACAACAATTACAGCCATTACCAGGCGACTAAGATCCATCCAAACTCAAAAGAAAGCTTATGATTACTATAATCCAAATTCCTAATTTATCCATAAGCACACATACTTAGTTTTGAATAATGCCCTAAAGCAGATTTTAGTACATACTGAACCAAATGTAACATTAAACACCAATGTCAACTAGAGGAAAATCTGTGGACTCCAATCATAGTTCTTCGACATGCCTAGAACAACACTGAATACCATTTATATGCTACAATTTAGTAGTCCAAACTAGGAAAAGTTTAGCCACATACCATTACCCAAACGAGGGGTCTTCACCAGTAATCTCCACAAGAGCACTTGCCGTCCTTGAAGTGATGGAACCTCTTGTTATCCCTCACAATGAGCTCCCTCCCGACAATCCTCGACATTATCTTGATGGCATTGTGACAATCACCACAAACTCTGAGGTTCTTAATAATCCTGAGAGGCGTCCTCGCCGGTGTACTGATCAGACCATAGGCAATCGCCAGCCGCTCGCTATGGTACATCAGTACCTGCTCCTTCGCCTCCTGGTCGATATCATGCAACACGCATCTAGTGTCCGGCTCATATGTCTGCTCCTTCACCTTTGGGATTACCGACCTGTCAAGGCTCCTAGGCAGGCGGAACTCCCCAAGCCTGTTCTTTCCGTCGAGCATGTGATTGATCCCGAACCTCCTCACGGGCTTGGGGAGTGGGACATTGGGCTTGGCGGGAGCTTTGGATGGGTTCATCAGCACCAAAATCTCCTCTATCCGGTCTTCGAGCTCGAGGTCCCCCTGCATCCTTGCCAGGTTCATCAAGCACTCCCGTATCATGGCCGACGACTCAAAAGACAATTTTTCAACATACTCCACAGCCTCATTCAGATGCCCGAAATTCCCCAACACTTGGATCATTGCCACATAATGCTCCATCTCCGGAGCAATCACATAGTCCTTAGTCATCGAGTTAAAATGGATGAACCCTTCCTCAATTGCTTCCGCGACAGCGCAAGAAGCCAAGACGATGAGGAAAGTTTCCGAATTCAGCTGCATCCCCCGCTTCCTCATCTGTCCGAACAGCTGCAGGCCATCGTCGCCCTGGTTGTTGGCTGCGTACCCGTTGATCATCTGGTGCCATGAGTCCATGTTCCTCTCGGGCATCCGGTCAAACACCCTGCGGGCGTCGGCCATGCTGCCGTAGCTGGAGAAGGACTCTATGAGGGCGTTGTTGGCCCGGAGGTCGGCTCGGAAGGGGGAGCGGACGAAGAGGTCGTTGAGCTTCTTGGGGTGGTCGAGGTGTTTGGGGTCGGAGCAGAAGGAGATGAGGGCGAGGAAGGTGGGGAGGTCGGGCTGGGCGACGGCGGCGCCCTGGGCAATGGCGTCGACTGCTTCGTTGGCCTTGCCGTCGCGTACGAGGGCGGCGAGGTCGAGAGGGGGTGACGGGGGAGGGGGAGCGGCGGTGTTGGCTGGTACATGAGAGCGGTTGTTGTTGAACTGTTGTTGAGGAGGTTGAAGCTGTTGTTGTGGTTGTTGGTTGTACCATTGGTTTTGAGGAGGAGGAGGTTGGGGTCTGTTGTTGTCCCATTGGTTAGGGTTTCTCCATTGGTTGTTGGGAGGGTTGGGGTTGGGATTAGGGTTTTGGTACTGAGGGGTGTTATTGCTCCATTGGTTTGGATTGTTTTGATACTGCTGCTGCTGCTGCTGCTGGTGTTGTTGTTGTTCCATTGGTTAGGGTTAGGGTTTTGGTACTGATTGTTGTTCCATTGGTTGAGAATATTAGGGTTCTGGGGATGGTGAGGGTTAGGGTTTGGGCGGTTGGGGACGGGGGCGTAGGAGGAGGTGGTGGTGGAGAGGGATTTGGCGTGGGTGAGGAAATGGGAGGGCCGAAGGAAGGTTGGGGTTTGTGGGGAACGGAGCTTGAAGAGGAGAAGAAGGGGAGCTCATAAGGCACCCCTTTCCTATTCCGCTTTGCTTTACTCAGTTCAGAGTTGAATTATGTAAGCTGCCACTTCTCTGAAATATGGTTATTGTCTCACTCTCTCTTCCCTCCTTGGAGCTCGTTTGCTCTTCGTTTAGGCCGACGAGTGACATTTCTATGTTTAGGTGCCAAAATAATTGAAGAGGAAAGGAAAGAAAAGTGATTCTCAATGAAAAAGAAATTATGGGAAAAAGTAATTCCATCTATCCAAGCAAGAAATCACTCTCACATTGAATTATTCATTTTCATTTCCAAATTCTTTGGCATTTCCAAACATCGGAAGAAAAAATCAATAAGAATTGTAATTTCCCAAAAGAAAGAAAATGCCAAGAAATTGATTTCCTTTCCCTTACATTCCGCGAACCAAACGAGGTCATAGTTCATCCTTTGGTAACACGAAGCATAAGAAGGTCACCCTATGCAAGTATATGAGGTTGAATGAATACTTCAATCTTGCTACATAAATTCTAGCTTAGCTAACCACGGTGGACATCAATATAAATGGTGAAGAAGATTGAGATCATGCACAAGGGACCAGTGGTAAGTCTTAAAAACCGAACCGAATAAGAGAGATTCGGTTCGGTTTCAAAAATATTCGGTTCGGTTTCGGTCCAAACCGAAAACCGAATAAGAATTATACAAATATGTAAATATTCTCAATTTAAGAAAATGTATATTTTGAAAATAATAATTCTATGTATGTGTTTTCAATTCTAATATTGATAATTTAACAACTAGCCCAACTTTGTGCATAATTTTGAAATTCAACAAATATGTGTATCAAAATTATAATTTTTAGTATAATTTAACCACGATTCCAACATTGGGTCCGATCCATTAATTCGAACCGAACAAACCGAATAAACCGAATTTATTATTAGGTTCGGTTCGGTTTCGGTTTTAGCTAATTCGGTTCGGTTTCGGTTTTGCAGTTTTAGAATTTCGGTTTATTCGGTTTTGGCTAATTCGGTTCGGTTGAAACCGAATAAACCGAACGCTCACCCTATGTCCAACACAGCTACTTGTTTCAAGCCCAATGAAATCATCCATTCCCATCCAGGACAAACTGCTCATGAATTGCAGCAAATGAAGGCAGGCATGCTCATACTACTCCCAATTGTTTTCAATTATGCAGGTTTCGTGAACGACGACTTTAACGATCCAAACTCTTAAAACGAAAACTAACTGCAAACTCTATATACACCTGTTCCATCAGATTTTCCAGACTGGCCAAATTAGTCCCAGATCAGCATGTCATCATTTCATTTGCAAAATAAAAGATTTAGCATGAACATGCATTCCATTTAATGACAAGCACCAAAACCAACTTGAAAAACATGTGTACTATATTCTAATCTATATATTCATAGCTAGGGAAGCATATAAAAGCTTTACATAGTATAATATATAATTTGCCTCAAATGTGCATGCAACAAGAAATAAAGCAAACCCTCAAATAGCTCTACAGATTTGGACAAGTAGGAGAAGTACTCGAACAACTCTCACTGGATAGCATTTTTTCCATGCAATAGCTGAATTACTTCAAAGCTGGGCCAGAGTTATGAATTTAGTTCAATTGCTGGTTGGACTACAAAAAGGGTCTGGATCCATATTTTCAAGAGAACAGAGTTTGAACCACATACTAGAAGGCTAAATAGTTATTATTATTATTATTATTATTATTATTATTATTATTATTATCCTATATATATCCAATAAATGCTACCCGGAACTTAGCTACCAACTATTCCCATGAGCACACCAAACTGAATAGCGAAGTGATGATGACAATTATATATGTACGTAATTTACCCTTTTTATATCACTAACTGGCAGATGCAAAATAGTTCTCAATAAATTCAGTTTTACCTAATAATAATGTTCAAATATTAACTTTATCATCCCCACCACAAAAACTTTAATGGCCCATTGACAGTGTCTTATGACTCTTATCCCCTGGTTATCCCCACATTTTTGGTCCGTAACTTTCATGACCCGCAGAGAGAGAATCAAATAATTAAAGCCATCATGCTTAACCTCCTCGCCAAAAAGCAGCCTTACTCTGTCAACAGGAATTAATATTCGTCCATAGAAAACCAGTTATTATACTCTCTATCGAAGAGCTTTTAATCTAAAGCCTGACAACATGCATTTTTTAAGCCTATGTTGCTGGGACACAGAAATTGGTGTCCTTACCCGTATTCATGCTACATAGTATTCGTGCTACATAGGTGACTACTATTGAGCCTATTTAAAAATGTACGTACTGTATTTTTATCCGTATCTGTCCGTGTCAATATTCATGCATGATAGTTTAACGCTAGATCCACCAATCTCCTTGACCAAGCTTCCAATACTGTTTGAGTAATATTAATCAATCTCTATGTATCGCTATATATATTCAATCATCAACATTCTAGAAAGACCATTGATATCAAAAATTTGGTCCGCTTTCTCCCATATTAGCTCCTATGTCACAACCCCAATAATTGGACCACTGACATGTAATCCTAGTCTTCATGAACCACATTTGGATATGTAACTGGAAGGATAGTCTCTACTGGACCATCAAAATTTGGTAAATATGGTGAAATGCAACATTATAAGAGGAAACCATCATCTAACTACCTAGAAATATTCTCTCATATTTACCAAATCTGGAAGGTCCATGACTGATGTTTCCATATGTGGTTCATGAAGATCAACCAATTGGAGGAGCCCCAAACATTCATTCATGACCAATAACAACACTTGTAGATGCACAAAGTCTGTCTTGGACAACAACTCAATAATCTGAGGACTCAGGAATTGAAGACTCAGGAATTCATCATTGTGTGAAGAACTAGAAGATAAATCCAACCAAAACTCGGGAAGTTCTCTCTGAGCAAAGACAATAAGGTATCAGCAATGTAGCCATATAAGTGTGTGTGCCATATAAGTGCGTGACTTATTCAAGTATTTCTCGTGCTCTGAGATATAGATATTAGTCGATTATGTCTTTTATGGCATGTATGTAGACATTATTTTCCTTTGGGATGGTCAGCTTTTTTTTTTCCTCCTAACTTAGTCATAACCCGTGCCAAAGTCAGAAATTTGTCCATCTCCTAAATTTCTCAAAAATTTCGGCAGAATCTCCTTTGTATTTAGGAGCACCGAAATTTACAAGAAACATATATATATGATAAAGAAAAATATGGGCTCGCCGACCCCTTCGGTGGAGCAACTCTCAACACCGGAATCACGCAAGTAAATAATTGGGCTCGCCGACCCCTTCGGTGGAGCAGCTCTCAACACCGGACCACGCAGTTACAAAAGAACAATAGGAACTGGAGACTTTTTACCTGAGCAAGCAATAGTTACCTTTCCTTTAGCAATTAGTCGGGTCGCGGCTTGCTCTCATGGTAACTTGTTTAATTAATTTGGGTAATGTTGTCTTCCAGTATGATCAGGTTCGAAAACAAACTATGGGTTCTCTGCCGACAAAAATGATATAGGTGTTTCTGAAATAATGTTGAATATAATCTAGATACTAATTAACTTGTGTTGAATGTGGTACTGGTGTCAATATTGTCAAACTACTGCTATTTTTTCTTTCAAATCAAGAGTTGCATTTTTGATGGAAAGGAACTTTTTTTTCTTATTATTATTATAGAGCGCGATGCACTTTTGTTTGTCTTTCTTCAGATATTGGCTATTTTATTTGCCTTTGCCCCTGATATTGTTCGGCTCTTTTTGATTTCACAGAGTAGCATACAACAATATTCTTCTGTTTCAACTTTTTATCTATAAGCAATTAAATTCATGGAGATTGTATTAATTTCAGGTGACCGTGAACATTGTGTTTGAGGGTGAGATGAATTTTGGGATCACATTATCAAAGTCAACAAATATGAAGTTCCTTACTGCCTCCTTAGTTCTCAACCAATCCACCTTTGTTTAAGATTATCAATACGAATAATAAATGTCGAAACAATTGGAATATTTCCAAGTAGTTCCTTACAGAATACTTCTTCCTGGCATGTCTTTAATGATCTTTATTTGCCATCTTTTTGATGAGTTGATGATTCTTTCCCTCAATTTTTTATTTATCATATTGCCTGCTGATCAAGCTAGTGTTATATTATTTGAACTATAGTTGAAGTAAGGTTGGAAATAATGACAATATCGGAGTTGGGAATGGAAAGTCGACAAAACAGAGCATGCTCCAGCTAAGACTTCTTCGGCTGGCTGTTCAGTTGAAGGACCTAAGCTCTTCTCGTAATTGCTATTGGAATAGGTATCGGACCATTCCTATGAGTATCGGGATTGTGCAGGAATAATGGGACTGCCCAATTGTTATGTACAACATACAAATGGGAAGTAGGTCACAATGTGGCAAGAAAGGGATTGTGCAGTAATCGGGGGACTGCCCAATTGTTGTGTACAACATACAAATTGGAAGTAGGTCACACTAGTACTGCTCTAGCCTTTACATGCCTCTAAGGCTCATATGCTTGCCATGTTTTTCTGCAGTAGAGGATAGGTGGGACAGTATAGGACCCCTCTCTCCAGACTTTTCTTGTAATAAATCAAAGGTTGTTGCAAAGGGTTAAGAGGGATGGGCATATGCTGATGCAAAACTATGAAAAGAAAAGCTCTTCTCAACGTATAGATATAAGAGTATGTAATATCTACTCAACCTTAGGCATATAACTTGACAAGTGACTAATAGCTACTACAATTCAAAAAAGTTCCATCTTTTGAGTTTTGTATTTGACAATCATAATATCTTAACTAATCTTTGGTTTGGGTGCGGTTTGAATAATTTTGGAGGCTGCCAAACAATCCAAACACTTTACGAATATTAAACAAAGATTATTTGTTCTCGATACATGGTTATTTGATTTTTTTCACCATCTTCTACAGGAAGTTTGAACTTGTCATTCATGGAAGCAATCTAGGGCTGCAAAGGAACTGTTACAGGCCGATGGAATGAAGGGCTAAAAAAAAACGTAACAGGTTATGCAAACTAGCCCAAAATCAATAGAGAGGACAAAAAAACTTTAATTGTTTCTTAAGTTATGGATGAATTTGATCAGTGCATAATTGGATTACATCTTAATATACAAATTAAGTGGTTCATTATCAATTTGACATGCTTAGTGGGAGGGTCTGATCTGAAGAATGCGGAAAAAGAGTTTTAAGGAGACCTGACCTTAAACATAAGCTTTTGTATCATAATTTGTTCTTTCTTGAATTTTTTTTGGTTATTTATTTCCATACATATTTGAATCTCTGTGCTCATTTGGTTGGTAAATTAAAGTAGTGGGATGATGTAAATTTGATGAGTTGAACAATTTGAAGTCTTAGGAATTCTAGTTTTCATAATTTTTTTATTTTGTAGACCCTTTTCCCTTCTCTAATTGATGTGAAAAGTAACAGCTCTAATTTTTTTTATTAAAGAATCATCTATCCATTGAACTTGAGGTCTCCATTTGATCGTTTTGAAAAATTGATTTTGGAAAATGTTGTGTTGAACTAAATTTGTGTTTATCATGTTTCTTCTGTGCAGGTTCATTGCAACAAGAACATTATAGTTTTGTCCTCGAGTGCAATGATGCAGTTTCTTGGTGTTCATGCTCAGGAGGGCCAAGTTTTAAGATTACCTGGGAGGGCAACAAGTTTGTTCTTAGAGAAAGCAAAATCTTAAGGTTTGTAGAATATTTTCATGAACATCTTAACATCGTTCTAAATATCAACTAGACTTGTCATAATATATTCATGATAATCTTCTAAACTATCAAAAAATTTATGATAATCTTATAAACATCTTACATTGTTCTATATATCTTAACATTTATGCTCAGAAGGAGGGCCAAATTTTAAGATTTCTTGGTGAACATCTTAACATTGTTCTAAATATCAACTAGACTTGTCATAATATATTCATGATAATCTTCTAAACTATCAAGATTTTGTTCCACTTCTGTACTATTGTTGCTGATTTACAGAATATTTTCATGACTTTCTTGAAGAGTAAACTGATTTAGTTGTAGAAAGTAATAATTAGACAAAAGTATTTGGAATATTCTCATTTCTACGTATCCCCGCACCCGTGTCCAAATTCCGGATCCTGTTCAGCCGTGTCCCTGTATCCTAAAATTTGAAAAATTAAGAGTCGGACTTCTAGATACACACCCATGTCGGACAAATAGTCACCTAGGATGTGCTTAGAGAAGGGAGTGACAACAATTACAGCCATTACCAGGCGACTAAGATCCATCCAAACTCAAAAGAAAGCTTATGATTACTATAATCCAAATTCCTAATTTATCCATAAGCACACATACTTAGTTTTGAATAATGCCCTAAAGCAAATTTTAGTACATACTGAACCAAATGTAGCATTAAACAACAATGTCAACTAGAGGAAAATCTGTGGACTCCAATCATAGTTCTTCGACATGCCTAGAACAACACTGAATACCATTTATATGCTACAATTTAGTAGTCCAAACTAGGAAAAGTTTAGCCACATACCTTTACCCAAACGAGGGGTCTTCACCAGTAATCTCCACAAGAGCACTTGCCGTCCTTGAAGTGATGGAACCTCTTATTATCCCTCACAATGAGCTCCCTCCCAACAATCCTCGACATTATCTTGATGGCATTGTGACAATCACCACAAACTCTGAGGTTCTTAATAATCCTGAGAGGCGTCCTCGCCGGTGTACTGATCAGACCATAGGCAATCGCCAGCCGCTCGCTATGGTACATCAGTGCCTGCTCCTTCGCCTCCTGGTCGATATCATGCAACACGTATCTAGTGTCCGGCACATATGTCTGCTCCTTCACCTTTGGGATTACCGACCTGTCAAGGCTCCTAGGCAGGCGGAACTCCCCAAGCCTGTTCTTTCCGTCGAGCATGTGATTGATCCCGAACCTCCTCACGGGCTTGGGGAGTGGGACATTGGGCTTGGCGGGAGCTTTGGATGGGTCCATCAGCACCAAAATCTCCTCCATCCGGTCTTCGATCTCGAGGTCCCCTTGCATCCTTGCCAGGTTCATCAAGCACTCCCATATCATGGCCGACGGCTCAAAAGGCAATTTTTCAACATACTCCACAGCCTCATTCAGATGCCCGGAATTCCCCAACACTTGGATCATTGCCACATAATGCTCCATCTCCGGAGCAATCCCATAGTCCTTACTCATCGAGTTAAAATGGATGAACCCTTCCTCAATTGCTTCCGCGGCAGCGCAAGAAGCCAGGACGGCGAGGAAAGTTTCCGAATTCAGCTGCATCCCCAGCTTCCTCATCTGTCCGAACAGCTGCAGGCCATCGTCGCCCTGGTTGTTGGCTGCGTACCCGTTGATCATCTGGTGCCATGAGTCCATGTTCCTCTCGGGCATCCGGTCAAACACCCTGCGGGCGTCGGCCATGCTGCCGCAGCTGGAGAAGGACTCTATGAGGGCGTTGTTGGCCCGGAGGTCGGCTCGAAAGGGGGAGCGGACGAAGAGGTCGTTGAGCTTCTTGAGGTGGTCGAGGTGTTTGGGGTCGGAGCAGGAGGAGATGAGGGCGAGGAAGGTGGGGAGGTCGGGCTGGGCGACGGCGGCGCCCTGGGCAATGGCGTCGACTGCTTCCTTGGCCTTGCCGTCGCGTACGAGGGCAGCGAGGTTGAGAGGGGGTGGCGGGGGAGGTTGATATTGTTGTCGTGGTTGATTGTTTTGATAGTGGTGCTGGTGCTGCTGCTGCTGCTGGTTAGGGTTTGGGCGGTAGGGGACGGGGGCGTAGGAGGAGGAGGTGGTGGTGGAGAGGGATTTGGCGAGGAAATGGGAGGGCCGGAGGAAGGGTAGGGCCCGTGGGGAACGGAGGAGGAGGAGGGAAGTCATCGCCGGAGGAAGAAAGCTTAGATTTTTTTCTTTTTTTAGGGTTTGCTTATCTGGATTGGAAATTTGAGGATTTTAATAGGGGGAGGATTTATTAGGGGTGCAACTCGGGCGGGTTGGATCGGGTTTGAGGTCAACCCCAGCCCAACCCGATAGATCATAAGTCTAGCCCAAGTCCAAGTCCGACCCGACTTCAGGTTCAACATATGAAGTCCAAGACCAAACCCGGAGGATCGGGCTGGGCTCGGGTTGGGTCGGGTCCATCGGGTTTATCGGACTCTAATATAATATTTAAAATAATTTTAAACAAGAGTAATATTAAATGCATAATCAAATAGCAATCAAGCCTCAACCATTACAAAATAAAACTGAAATGAGATTTAGGATAAGGAATTGAAGAGTTCGGGTGAAAATAAATTATAGTTTAAACTTTTTATTTAAGTAGTATGAAACAATATATATATATATATATATATATATATATATATATATATATATATATATGCCGGATTTCGGGTTCTTCGGGTTACCCAACACATGAACCCGAGCCCAATCCGATTTTTGATCGGGTTCAAATATTTTAACCCGAGCCCAAGCTCGAATCCGAATATCTTCAGTCCTAACCCAACCCATTAACGGGTTTACCCGATCGGGTTCGGGTTTTGCCCGCCCGAGTTGCACCCCTAGGATTTATGATACTAACTCACACGGGCCGGAATGGGTCTGGCATGGGCCGTACATCTATTTCATTTTCCAGCCCAACTAGTTGGCCTGGTATTGTCTTAGTTCAAAGCCGATTATTTCTAAATATCTATTCTACTATATAATTGAAAAACTTGATGGTAAATTTTTGAATTTCTAAAATACCTTTAAGTATTGTACAAATATGACGTTATTATGTCAACTTACATGCCATTTATGTTTAAGTGTCAAAACAATAAAGTTTGCATGCAAGTTTCCTTTTTTCATTCAACTTTTTATGTTCCACTGCTAAAAATTTTCTATCTTTACCATTTTTCAAATATTATTATTCTCAATAGAAAATAATAATAAAAAAAATTGTAGTTTGAATCTCTTGCCATTTTAAAAAGAAAATACATACACATGAATAATCATCTGGAAGAGACGAAAATACGACAACTGATCTTATGATATTTTAACTAAAATACGTGCAAAGCACGTACATGTAGACTAGTATATATAATGCCTAAATCTTTATTTTTTAATAATCCAGCCCTTCAATTTCATTTTCATGCTAACCTTACATTCATTTTCATGACAAATAGTTATTTTGGTAACGGTTATAACCGTGATAGAAGTCCATTTATGTGACGGTTGTAACCGTGACCAATATTCTATTTGTCACGGTTATTAATGTTGCAGTTAGTCTGTTTTGTCACAGTTTTTACTGTGACTATATTATTTTTTTTCGTTACTATTCTCCAATAATTGTCACAGTTATAACCATTACAATAATTGTCACAGTTATAACCATCACACTAATAACCGTGATATCGCTGATACCAGTACTCAGTACTCGTAGGAATAGTCCAATACCGATTCCGATACCGTGAACCTTGATATAGATATGAGTACAGCTAGATACATTGATAAAAAGGTGGCCTGAACAGGAAATAATACCATCGGGAAAAGATCAAGTATATGAAGATCACAAGGCAAGATACTTGAAGGATACAGAAGCTACCACAAGAAAAGATGCAAATTGACTTGAAACATTGTCCATAATATATTAAAACATCATTCAGCTGTGACAATGATACAGACTTCCCTTGAGAAAACAGCTTTCACTGCCATGTAAGGCTCTAATTATCCAAAGAGAAGAGAAAAAAAAACTTCCTTTCGATAGTTGTATCGGGCCACAGTCGGTTGTATCAGAAGAGAACAATATGATGTTCTACAACGTTATTTTTCCTTGAACAACATATGGAGAGTGCGATAACTCATCTGATTTATACAATAAAGAAAGATAAAATATGTAAATGTAGTATTTGTGTCAGACTCATCCGATTTATACAATAAAGAAAGATAAAATATGTAAATGTAGTGTTCGTGTCAGACGGCCTTTCATTGAAGCAGTCTCGTAGATCTTTATACAATCTTATGCTGGTGTACAAATCCTTTTAATAGTAAGGGTGTGCACACTGATTGAGAATTTTATCACATATTTTTACTTGAATTTAATCACTGTGGCTGGTTGAGGTTCCGCCTTCATGAGAAGAAGGTTTTGAAGCTGGAATATAGGACCATGCGATGGCTGCTGAACCAAGAGTTACAGCAAGGCCAATTGAGCTCCATAACCACCTCTGCCTTCTCTTCCTCCTGTGTCGATGTTGTCGTGCCATCTCTGAAACCAGAACAAAGTATTAGAAGCATATGGAAGAACTTTTTGCTTTTGGGTTTTTCTGTGTTACTTGCACATGTAAGATGAGATTAAAGATAGCAGAGCTCGGCAGAAAGGACAAATAAATTTGCAGACTATCACATAAATAATAGAGGGAGCAAGCAGAATTGAACAGGTTTCAACGTAATACATAGAATAGTCTAAATTCATCAAGAGGCATTGCACAACTGCCAGTGTTTCTCTGTATTGGAGGAACAAGAGTTGGTAATAGTCAATGCAACTGTGCTAAACCTCATTTGATACAACTTAAGCTGGTATTCTAGTACTAATGAGATGCAGCTGTCCGTTGAGGCCTAGTGCCAAATTGTGTGGCATGAGGTCTACGTGCATCTTCAGAGACACTTCACTGGAATCACTGCAGTGTAGATAATGTGACAGATTCTATATCAATTTTAAACTTATTTTCCTTCGTGTAATAGTTGCTATGTTCAATTTGATGTAACCACTCCTCTCATATATAACTCCAATCTGATACTGATGATCAAATCAAAGACTACAAGGAGAGATTGAACTGAATAATATTCACTTGTGTAAGGGCGTTCTTTGTTTCTTTTTTTAATTTAGGGAAGAGTTGGGGAAACCCACAATTCATTAGAGAGCAGTTGATGAATATTCCTCAAAGAAGGAAATACAAAAAGACTTGTGTGAGGAATTTCTGTGAGTCCAAGGCTGTGTTTCATTTCTCGATAGGTGATATAAAATGACAAGAATGGCTGTGATAAATGATCCGATGAAAAAATTAATGCCAAAGACATAAATGACCAAAAAAAATACTAGCTTATTTGTAGAAACTATACCATAATACGTAGGCTCTGCCAAGACAACTTCCAGAACTCAGATACGATATGCAGATTCACCATAAATCAGCACCCTGGACACTGGAAAAAATTGCAATAACATGATTCTCCATTGTCAGAATTCATCAATCAATCGAATTCCAATCCACGCTAACTAAGAAACCAAACATATTACCTTTTTCCAATTCACACCTTTTAGTTTCTACTTCCACTTCCTAATTTTATCTTTATCTTCGAATCGGGCTTCTCGGGGAGGGAAATCTGCACAACAAGTATATTTGAGAATTCTATATTATGTCCAAAACATTCCATCACACTCCACAAATAAATTACTTCAAAATTACATTGACAACTATTATCTGTAGCAGAAATCATCCACGTATAAATTTAACTTACATCTTGATGATCAACTAAATCAGCAAACAACCTCCACTAACCATATCCTATCCACAATTTCAAGAACTCTTTGTTAGTCTCCATATGGTATTGTCAATTATGTTCAGGTCCTGATATCACATCAGCATGAGCCATCGAACAAGAAGCATAGGATAGGTGAGAAATAAATGTAATGACCCACACATGTAAGAATTTGCATCAAGTTTAGCAAGAATTAAGATTGTTGCATCCATCTACGGTTAAACTTGATATCATCGGGCAAGACAGGAAAATGATAAAGAGAAAAATGATAAAGCGAAAAGCATAAAGGAACGCAAAAAATATAGCAGATGCAGCTATGCATCTCTCATACCCATAAGATGACTAAATGATCAAAAGAATAACATGGAACAATTTCCAAAATGACAGTGGAGTTTTAAAGGCAGTGATGAGTTGGAAATGACTACAACAGGAAAGTTCTCTAACATTCATCGAATCGGAAGTTTAGGGAGAAACCTATCCTCCAAAATGATAAGTAAAAGAAGAAACTTTTTAAACTTTATCACAGAATAATGCAATTGAGAACAAGTTTGAGCTTGTATATAAAAGAGTAAAGGCCTATGAGCATATTCAGTAGTAACAGTCAGCAAATATTATTAATAAACAAATATTTCTGCCTAATCATGGTTTTAAAGGTAAAGCAATAAATTCAAAGTGACAAACCTCAAAAATAGTTTGTAACTGGTCTCTTGGTGCCCTTTTGATTGCCTCTCGTTGCTGCCTTGATCCATTCTTACGTATAATGTAAGATGTCAAATATAGATGTGCTCCATTGTCATATTTGTCTAGGATAACATGACAGAGATATATATGACTGAATTGCAACAAAAGAAACACACTTATCCCAAGTCATAAAGAATAATTCAAAAAATATATCACAACTAAAACTTAGCAAAAACACCGTTCAAAGTTGCCAAATATTAAATAGGAAAAGAACATGATGTAAATACTATTGAAGGAAAAATAAGACTTGGAAGCATAACAAGGACTAATGATACCCCATGACAAGAATTTGAGAATATATTCCTCATTGGTGTATTTGAGAACATCCGGACTGCATTAATACAAGTATATATTCCTCATTGGTGTATTTGAGAACACCCTAGCTTCCTTTTCTCCTCGATTATGGCTGTTCTTCAGTTCCCTAAATATTTCAGGTGTAACCCGTGTAGAGAAAATATATGTTATTTAGATATCCATTTTGCTAAAAGAAATCAACAGCAAATATCTAATATAATTATCATCAAAATCCATACCAAGTGATGCTTTGACATTGAAGTAAGCGAACAAGATGGTCCTTAACTGCCTTTATCAGCTCATTCTTGTACCTGTTGTGCACCAGTTTCACATAGATACATAAATGCAACAAACTACAAAGCCAAGCTTTCAAGGGAAGCAATTACTGTGAACTCGATCCAAGTATATTTCATTAATTGTTAATTAGTAAAATAAAAATAGGACAATTCAAAACGGCTAGATTTTTTATGTCATGTTCTAACCATAACCTGAATAAATCAGAAACCACGTTCTCAAAGAAGCAGACAATTCATAATTTAAGACATAAAGTTATCAATGTACACAAAAAGGCACATCTTCCCAATTATCATAATAGAATAAGTGTGGTCCAGTCTCATATGGATATACAAATGGAAAAAAACTACAAATACAAGCTTTCAAGGAAAGCAATACAGGTGAACTCATTACATGTATATTTCTTTAATCATTATTTGGTAAAATCAACATAGGACAATTTCAAAAAGGCTAGATCCTAATGACATGTTCTAATATACCAAGAATAAAAATTCAAACAATGTCATTGAGAAACATAAAATTCATTTCAGCGATGTATGTAGAAAACATTCACTTATCAATGTACAAAAAGGCACATCTCCCCGATTTTTGTAAAATTGATGCCTATACTCTATACCAAGTAGTAATTTATAATTGTAACTCAAGAAAACTGATGCCAATATTTACGGCACTTCCTAATTGTTTGAATTGAAAAATACTACTACAAATCAGTAATAAACTAATGAAGCTTAATTCCGAAATAAACTAGAATGTAAATCCCATTATAAGTTAGCAACTGAAGGTTTCCCAATAATTAAATAATGCAATAGATAGGATTCTAGACGAAGAGTAAGGAAGGTGAAAAAACTTAATGATAGACTACAATACTAGTTAAGAGATTAATGGTGCCATACTCAATGATAGACAACCGTTCTAGAACTGGATGCTGTTGCATGACCATCTTATAGGAGATACTCAATAAAATCTATAAATAAAGCATGCAAGGATATTGTAAGTTCTCTTTCCATTTGAAAATAATGCCTACAAAGAATGATTAATTATCTAAACTTTCTTTTCAGCATGTATATTGTTCTTATGGAATCTTAATAGAACACGATACCTGAGACATAGCAGCATAGCGAGCAAGCCCCCAAGCAGCCTCCTTAATAGCAAGTGTAGAAGGACCACAAGGGATGCTTACAACTATTCACCTATAAATGGTTTTTGTAATCATAGAGGTTAATATGAAGACAATACAAATTAAGAGGAATGAAGGTATCTCCCATATATATTTAGACTAACAACTTAGCAAAGCGTGCCCCTTGCTTGTAATATTCAGCATTTCTTGAAGCCAAACACTCCAATCCTTGGCACCAAGATTCATTGTTTGAACCGAGAAGGGGCACCAAACCCTTGAAATAAGGCAGGAAAAAAGGTAGACGCCAATTACTCCAGCACTTATAAAGAACATCAGAATTATATATGATATGTCTTAGCCAAATCTGTCAGAAAAGAAAAAACTGAATGAACTAGATTCTTGCTGGCACAAGTACCTTGTCAACTTTAATACCAGGGACAATGTTCTCATCACGCAAGCAATCCACAAACTTCTTTCCATCTGTTGTAGACTGGTAGAGTGTCACCTAAAAAAGAACGACACTAGAGATATATTCGCCCAAGCGTGGAGTAGTTAACAAAAGCTGGCTATAGTCTTGGAGATCAGTTTCTATGTTGTCCAAACCCATGGATGCTAGCCTCTTCCCATATATGGCATTATACTCGTCAATTGCAAGAATTCCACATCCAGGGGTAGCAATAGATCTGAAAATAGAAACAGTATATCATGAGAAATATATTAAGATATAGAGAGAATGATTTAAGATACAAGAGTTGTATGCCACTGAATATAGAAAACATAGAGAATAACATGTTCATTCTTGTGCTATTAAGACTATTAATACCAATCTTAAATGGTCATTGAAATGGTTACATACTTATATATCCCAAAGCTTTACAGAAACACTTTAATTAGTTACCTTCACAGCTATAATCCTATTTTCTATCTAGGACCATCTTGATGAAACTGAAAATTCACAGCTTGAAGCTTTCACCATTGCCTTTTTCCTTTTTGTAACATGATAGACCACCTTTTGTTCATGTAACAACATGCACCAGAAGACAAAGAACAAAAACCAAAAATAGCTTCGAACAATATCTCACTCGACATCTCTGACCAAAATTAGTTACCTTCACAACTGTAATCTCATTTTCTATCTAGGGCCTTATGATGAAACTGAGAATTCATAACTCTAGGCTTCCATCTTTGCTTTTTTCCCTTCTTCTAACACCGAAGACCATTTTTTGTTCATGCACACAACAAAGGACAAAGAACAAAACCAATGAAATTGTATTGAACTATCTCCCACCTTACATCTCTAACTGAAAGCAAGCTCAGAATCACGTCTTTACATAATTGCAAGATGCATCGGTAAGAAATGAATTGTTCTTTCAAATAAAAAGTACCACCCTAACTCATCAATCTAATTACATTCATAATTAGTGAAATTACAGATGGTTGATTGAATAGTAAACAAGATAAAAAGCTAAAAAGCTAACATAGGAGTGAGTAGCCTCCGATGAAAACTTTCTGCCATTCACGACCAAAACCTTAACATGAAACTGGCTTTTATTGGAAGTATAATGACCTCGAAAACTTGCGCCAAATTTTCATGATTGTTTCCATTGACAGTGACATTGATTTCATTACATAGGGGATAGCGTCTAGAAAGAAGCTGTACTGCAGAAACAAGCTACATGCTCGTCTCGTTTCGGACACGTTTCTGCCACAACACAAAACGTATACTCCAAAATATACTACAAAATGTTAAAATCAAAGTTTTGTCCGTATCAACGCCCATATCGTGTTGTATCTGTGTCTTTGTCCAACATATTTCAAAGTATTCACCAGTTAAGCCCTTTTTTCTTCCATGTTGACTTTGTTTTGAGGAATTCAAAACCTTTTTTTGTAGATAATCAGTGGGAGAAAATCAACCCTTAAACCTCTCTAAATACTGATCAACATTAGTTAGCAGCAATACAAAGTAAACTTCGTTATCAAGACTATTGAGAGGTAGACCTCACCATGTGAAGCTGCTATATTCGTTTACCTATTCGAACCATTTGCAAGGAACACGTACACACATAAACAACATCAAGGACACGAGATCCTCCAAAAAAATGAACACACATATAAGAAAAATAGATCACAACAATGAAACTCAAACAAAAAATAGAATTATGAAAGATTTTAAATTGATTCAGAGTCTCAGACGTGTGCTATTGGAAACAGTAGGATCATTCTACAAATCTTTCAATTCCTTCAAAAGTCGCTTTGAAGCCATTGATCACAAACCTACAAACGTCAAAAACAACAAGCGAACCATTTGATCACCGAAACCTTAAAAATCGATCGAATCGACCAAGGAACCCTAATAAAATCGAGGAGAAAAGAGGGATTTGGGGGGATTTGAGAGAGATTTCATACTGCATCACGTTCGACTGCTTCTTCCTCCATAACTTTGACACCCACCTGTACGCCCCTTAATTTTACACAAATTAGAACCCTACCCCTAATTTTTAAAATAAAAAAGGATGAGAAGTGAAACCCTAGCTAGCTAGCATAGCTCACCTATGGTAGATCTATCGCGTGTTCCTCCACTAGCCAGGGTTTGCGTGGGGGCAGAGGCGGTTTGATGGAGGATCTCCTACGGAGCCATAGAAGTGTGATGGTGGTGTCGCCATGGTGATGACGCCGGAGACGTGGTGGTGGCGGAGGCCTCTGGATGGCTGCGAGGAGGGTTGCGGTGGGAGTCGGATAAATTTTTAATGGTAACAGCTCTGCATATTAGAGGAAGGTGAAGTAGAGGAGGGAAGTTAAATTAGAAGAGGGAAAATGAAATTTTGGTAACACTTATATTTTTATCATCACGGTTTGCTACCATTTCAAATAAAATTAATTAGATAAAAACTATGAAAAATAAATTTAGTAACAGTTATGTAATAGTTGTCACGGTATTTACCGTTGGTAACTTGTAACGGTATTAACTGTTACGAATTGAAAAAATAAAGTGTTACAAATTGACTGTACTTGTTTTCTTGAAAATAAATTCCCAAGAAGTTGTCCTCATCAAAAGCTACTCCAATTTGAGATTACTTTCAAAAAGTGCTTATGCTGTCCTTGTGGCAAATAAATACATGTTGGGAAGTCTTGCATAGATTTCACACAATGGCCCGCAATACGAGTAAGGTTTAACAAAATATTAAGGGAGGTCGTCTCTAATCAAAATTTGGATCTCTTCTCTACAAGCAACTATATTATTAGCTGCATACTAACTCTTAATTTGTTGTGCCACACCATTTCTATTATAAACCAAACCAAATTGTGCCCAAACTGAAAGAAAATACTCAAGCAAACAGTCGAGTCATTTATATATGAACATCATCATTGTGGCTAAGCAAAAGCCTGAGAGCCAGTGATCTGTCACAAAGAGAGTTGAAGAACTGGAGGAATGATATCAGAAATAATCCACAATTTCCAGAGATGTTCGGGTTTTGGTCAGCGACTAACATGGCATAGACTGCGTACATCTTCATCCTTCTCAGAACCTACGCAAGCAGGAGCCTCATGGTAATAGGGCATTTTTCTTTTTTTTAAGTTCCACGTTCCAATTTACCGGGCGTTCCAGGATGGTGGTAAGCTACTTATATGGCGAATTCAGGTACGTAAAGCTAATATGATGAATTCAGGTAACAATGCTCAATAAAGGCAGCTATGTTGTGAAAAACACGCTTAAGCGCTTAAGTGAAAATTTGAAATTGGACGCATCGCTTAGGAAAATCTCGCCCCAGAAAAGAAATCGTCGCTTAGACACGCTTAGGCGGCGCTTAACAGCACCTAGTGTTAGGCGTCAGAAAAAGCGTCTCGGAAGAAAAACTGAACAAAACAAAAATTAACCCTGAAAAATTGGAACTTTGGAGATTAATTTATCTTTTATGTTTGATGGTATTTTGATGACTATGTAGTATGTATTCATTGTGTGGATTGTTGACTATTTTGACCATGGTATTTTGATGACTATGTAGTATGTATTCATTGTGTGGATTGTTGACTATTTTGACCATGGTATTTTGATGACTATTTTGACCATGGTATTTTGAGGCTGGCATCTCGCCTCGCCTCATGCTTAATATAACATAGAAAGGCAGTAGAATGGATGCATCTATTTTTTAATCATTTGATCATGGTTAGTTATTTAGTCCAGATGTTCTGGTTTAATACATTTTTTATTTATTTTCTCAATGTGGGCTTATATGCAAGAGCACAATTACTGCAACATTGGGAACACTATTGCTATATTAAGACTTACAGAGTTCATGTCAAATTCTGATTAGGAGACGTTTAATACATCTATGGGGACCATATACAAAGGTTAGTGGTTTGTGATTACAATGAGGGTCGACCCTCCTTGTAATCACAAACCACTAACCTTTGTATATGGTCCCCATAGATGTATTAAACGTCTCCTAGTCAGAATTTGACATGAACTCTGTAAGTCTTAATATATGCTCTTATTCCACTAGTTGATATTGTCATTCAAGTAAATCCTGAACATATGCCAGTTTTAAACATAGTTCAACTTCAACAAGAACTTAATTTCCAAATGAAATGCTTGTGTAATTATTGTTGGAGTTTGACTGTTAACATGCAGAAGTTTTGAAGAGGGCCCCATTGGACCCACATGTAATTTCAACCATCAAACAACTTTATGCTCTCGGGTAATTTCTCTTCTTCTTTTTTTCCTTTTTAATTCTATTATATTTTCTTCTCTCCTAAATTTTCCTGAGTAACTTCATCATTGTTGAATATGTATTTATATATATACACAGGTGTGATTTGAGGGTGGTGAGTTATGCCAACATGTTCTTCATAGAGACCATTCTCAAGCACCACGGTGTTCTTGGCTGCTTCTCAGAGATCAACACGAATCCTAGCTATGTTGACGAACAAGGAAAGCTTAGGATCTTTCCTTACCATGAATTCACCACTAGTTCCCATGGCTGCAGCCTATGCCCTCCAAACATGTGCAAGGTCATTATCTTCCCTCCTTTAAGCTTTAATTTGGTTTCGTAATGGTAATTTTTAAAGTCAATCCACATTTTACTCCAAGACATTCTTCTCTTTGTGCTGCTTCTTCAGCACATAGATCTCGGCCACGTCTACTCCCATTGGTGCCATTGCAAGAACTCGCAACTAGTAAGACTTGTGTTTCTGAGAATGGTGTTAGTACTGTAATAGGCATGTGTAGCCATTCAAAATTCTTATATATATGGGAGTTTAGAGATTGATTAATTGATCGATCAATGACTTTGCCAAGGCATCTGTGTGTTGACTGATCAATGATAGTGTGTTGAAATTATATATGGATATGTTTATGCTTTCTTGGTGACCAAGTAGTCCATGATGGTGATGAATAAAATTAAATTAAATAGTCGATAATGCTCGAAAGTTGGAAATTTGGGATGGTCAACATTTCATAATTAGGCATGTTTTTCTTTGCAAGTCTTTTTGATTAGTCAACTAGAGTCCCATCTATGATATGTTTTCTATCGATAAGTGAGTCTTGCGCCATAGGGAAAGCTAATCAGAAGTATTGAAGTTACATTTCGGATTTCATATGATTCTCAATCTGAGCATTTGAGAATGTTTTTTATTCTGGAATCCAAACGAGGTTTGGTTCTAGTGACTTAAAACATATCAGGTACATATTGTGCTCTACTAATTCAAAAATACTTTTAATACATAATTATTATATATTATCGTAAAATTTATAAGAAACTATTTTTTGTTAACATACAATTAATGGTGTGTTAGTACGTACGTATCACTAAAACATAATAACAAGCATATGAAAATATTGAATTATACTCTGAGGGGACAATAATAAGAGCACATGGTCTCGAAAGAAAAAGTAATGAGAGCCTAAAGATTGAATACTAGAATTAATCTATAGCAAAGTTGTATTGCAAAAGGATCACACCCCCCATCTGATGTGACCTGGAAGGCTGGAACCTGGAAAACTTACAAGTATAATACGAAAGTATAATACGAGAGCTTATATAGGTGTATTAAGAAGGGTTTTTAGTGCATTTGGGACGTACAGATATTTCCCTCCAAAGAATGGACATATTTGGGTCTTTGATAACTTCCTTTTTACTTATAAAGAATGGACAATTAATGAAAATAAAGAAACTTTATAAGTTTTATTTATGAGAAAGTTACTGACATTTTTATTTACTTTTAGAAAAGTTGAAAAAGTGAAAGTATATAGATTTGGTCTTCAGTCTTCATGTCTAACTTTTTTGAATCTTTATTGCGGCCTTTGATGCCTTAAAACATTCAATTTTCAAAAAAATGATCTAACTCTACAAGGCTTTCGTCGCTTTATTCTTCAACTCCTCTAGCGTGATCTACAATAAGAGTTTGAAAGTACAGTTCATTAATGTCGGTACATACATCTATTAAGTGGTTAATCTATTTTTCGTACGAATCCAATCTTGAATGCAAATGACGACTTCGAAAATATCTGATAGCATCATGCTTCTATTCTTGTTTATCATTCAAAATATTCTCTCAATTTGATGTATTTTTTTGCTAAATATCTGATAGCATCATGCTTCTATTCTTGTTTATCATTCAAAATATTGTCACTCTCAATTTGATGTTATGAGATTAGGAATTCATTATCAACCTAAATTATTTTTATATTTATTATTTATAGATATTAAATTCATGTCATTATCAATTGTTTAAACACATCTGACATTTTGCAAGTTGGTAATATATTAAATGGAAGAAAATGTCATTAACATATGCAAGGTAATATATTATATTTGTTATTTATAGATATTAAATTCATGTCTTTATCGTTTTAGGTAATAGTTGTACTTATATTTTTTATGAGGACATAAATGGAAGAAAAAAAATATCCTCAATATCTAATAGTGTTTATAAAGAGATTTTAGGATATTTTTGAGCCGACCAAAACGATACTTCAAAAAAATACCAAACAAACATTCTTTAAAACTTTAAAACTTCATAAACGGCCGGCTCAAAAATCCTCCCAAAACTAGTAAAAATACGGTTGCCAGTCAGATCCTTAGAACAGTGTCTTTTGTAACTCCCTCTTTATCCATTCATACTATTGGAGATCAGGCTATCTATCAATGGAGTAGAAAAGTGCATCTCACATTCATTCATTTCCATGTCAATAAGAAAAGTTTTTCAATGTTAATTGTTAACACACCCTCTTGTTAGATTTTTACTGCCACCATGAGTTGGCTTAAGGAAGATTTTTCTGTTCAATAGTAAGGCAACAATGAACCTTGGCATTAGGGGGTATGTGCTAACAATTCAAACCCCAATCGTACGGCTGATATGTCACCTTCAACTGATTGTTCGCTTGCAAATCCAAAAGCTCTTGGGACTTTGATGGCTCTAGATAATTTGCTGCATGCTTGATTACCTCAGCCTCGCTCTTCCCGAAGTCCACACGGTACCTGGCAAAGGATAAAAGAACAGTTCGACTACAGAAACTCAAATAGGAACTCAAAATAGAAACTTGCAATAAGGTTATGACACGTGAAGTTATTTTTCATTTAGATCCTTAACATTTTTTGTTTAGACCCTTAAAAAATTCAAAGGATGCATGTAATCCAACGATTATTCATTTATTAAAAAATCGTCAGCATAAACATCAACAGTTAAGCAGTTGATCAAACTGGACCATTATTGAACAGCGAAATTTGTTAACCAAGATTTTGTTTTTCCATGTCTACCTTAAACTTGCCATCAGGGGTGCATATACTCAGATTTTGAGTCTATAGTCCTATAATTGAATACATTATATCAAATATGCAACAGTAGTTTTTTTTCGGATAAACAAAAGTAAAGATGGACGCAAAAATTATAGTCATTTCAAGGAAGGCTTCCCATTTTTTAGGTTTAAACATCGAATTAATAGATATGTCAGTAAGCATTACATGCAAGTTTTAGGTTTCTAGAGGGTAGTACAGATGAACACTCTAGAGCAAAAAAAAGTCAGTGTGTGCATGCATGAAACAGTTAGGTTTTAATCTTCCTTACGTATAAAACAGTTTTGAATATTATCGACAACAAGGAAAATACAACGAAGTGATTGTTTGGAAGAGGATCATACCATTGCAAGATCTTGTTCACTGACACTACCTTGGTTTCAGCGTCCAGAACAACCCCCCCTGTCATTAGAAAGCTGCGAGCAGCTTCCATCAGTTCCTGATCAATATTAGCTGGGGAATAGCACCTTAGTGCAGGCCCAGATCTGGTGCCATATACCAAGGCAAAGTGAATCAGAGGTTCCGAGTAAGGAAGTGCCACCTGATACATTAAAGAAAGTTATGTCAAACCATGATATTAGTCTCTTGTCCATTGTATCCGTTGTAATCTATGTTGCACGGATACGGATACGACACGACACCAGTAACGATATGGCGACACGGATACAACGCCTATTTTGGAGAGTCCTAGTGTACTTTGTATTGTCTAACTGTATCCGATACGCATCAGACACGACACGGCCCAGATTTTTGGAGTAGACATGCTTCCTAGATTTTAAAGGATGTTTGAGCATCCTACAAGCCTATTAACGAGAACATCAATAGGACTAAGAAGATAGTTACACAATTCCTGCACCTTTGTCCAAATACGGGTGTTCATCCACTTTCACAATATATTTCTCGAGTAAATTACCATTATGTTAATAAGTTGCAGACTTTTGGCAATAGCCTCTTCCCCAACAGAATAAAATGATGTGCTGAAATGGCATGAAATTTTCCACAGAGCCTTCTCATTTCAGATTTATGCTCATGGTTGACCACATATCAATTGCCATAAGCATAACTAGCAATAATGAATATATAGAGGTAATGTGGGGTTTTTTTCTAACACGTGAAAAATCTCGTCATTTAAGACAAATTTAAGAGGAAACTTCACCTTAAACCGCTTGTCCCTTGGACCAAAAGGCTTGCTGAGATTGTATGGAGGTCGTTGATTACCCCTTAGGATGCCATTCTGAATCTCCGATAGCGAATAGAAGGACCCACCAACAACATACTTGAAATCTCCGAAATACTTCCTTCTGTCCAGAGCTCCAGTAGGATGACCCCAGGCCAAAATAGCATGGATGGACATCATGTTGTATAAGTTTATAAAGAAAGCAAGCTTTTCTTCCCTTGATAAGCCATTCAAATTTACCCTTTGAAGCTCCTCTATTACTCTCAGATATCTGTACAATGAGCATCAATTCAAATGCCATGCCTCTATGTTAGATAAGCAAAACTCAGGTGATGTAAACAAAACCAGTGATCATAGGAACAAACAATCACTCTGAAATTTACTTTGCTTAGCAAGCTTTAAACTGAGAACAGACTATGTTCATAATTGGGACAAAGGTTAAATTACACATACGCAGATAAACAAATTGGAGCTAGGATTCTAAAAAGCATATTCCGTCTTTCCTCCCCTTATTCATCAGTATGAACTCCCATTATACTCATGTTATGTCCCTATCCATATATCTATTCAATCCAATCTATCTTCCTGCAACTTTATTCAATCCCATTTTTCGCCATCTTCATCTTATATATATATATATATATATATATATATATATATATATATATATATATATATATATATGTTCGTGGCACAGACACCCAGCCAATCCGAGCAGAGTGTGCTACAGCCCGTCATGCACATCAGGGAGCCCATCCCCGTGGAGGTAGGTCTACAACCCAGAGCCTAGTGCTCAACAGGGAGCCCATCCCTCCTGCGGTGGGAGGTCTACAACCAAAGTTCACGATAGGGAGCACAACCCCGAACCTAGTAGCTTGGCACGCCCGTGATCCATCCAGCCGGCGCCTAAGGGGAGGCTCGAACCCGTGATCTCTCACGGATGAGCACCCCTCTCTAGCCACTTGAGCTAGAGCCCTCGGAGATATATATATATATATATATATATATATATATATATATATATATAGAGAGAGAGAGAGAGAGAGAGAGAGAGGATAGTGTTACTTTAACAGAGTGAAATATTTATATAGGATAGTGTTACTTTAACAGAGTGAAATTTTTGTCCTTATAAAAGCAACAACAGTCTCTATCCCAAGTTTTTAGGGTCAGCTATTTCAAGCCTTTTCTTTCATACAGTTCGGTTGAGGAGGACCATGTCCTCTCTAACCTTAACACAAACCATATCCTTTGTTACCACCTCAAGCAAAGCTCATTAGGTAGCCAACAGCTAATCGTAAACATTGTCGGATCTTCTATGAAATGAATCCTTACAGAATAAAGCAACTGCATATTAGAACATAGATAACACCATCTGAAAAGAACTGAACATGAGAACTTAATATCCTACTATATTTTAATAATACAGTGATCTGCTGAATTTGTCACAATGACTCAACAGAAATAACTGGGCCAAAAAAAGGTTGTAATCTCCATGTCCCAGTATCCGTATTTAGCACAGATATTCGTATGCATATCTTGTGTTATGGATTTTTGTGTTTCGGTATTGGTACCGTATCATGTAGTTGTGTGCCTTGTGTGTCCGTGTTCGATACGCATCAATATGGCTAGCCTTGATTTCATGTTCAATTTTGTTCTCATAGTTTTTTCGGATCGCATGTCCGATACCGCATGAGCGTATGCTCATAGGATAAACGACGATAACTTAAACTATTAATGCAAGTAATTATGGTTTGGGTGTTTTCTATGCTTAATCAACTTAAAACTACCCTAGCCCTTAGAGACCACCGGCAATGTCAGGAACCCAAGCTAGGACCCGCACGTTAGAAAGATTATTTTCTTAACCAGAAGCAGTACAACAGTATATCGGCGGCATGCCAACGACATACCGACGATATATCGTACCATTCCGACTGTACTGCTTCTGCAACACCAAGAAATTTGGTTCGTCATTTTACCCAATGGACCCGTGTGCTTCTTTGAGAGCTTTAAGGAGTTGGGATGAGTTAGGGGCATGGATTGGAAAACTTGGTTGTTATCCAAGGGCTCCTCAATTCAGCCATAACCCCCTACCTCTCTCTTTCCTTCGTAATTCCTCAAACTCAAACCCTTCTTCCTCAAAGCTTCTTTTCTCCTTCTCCCCTTCCTTCTTGGCTTAGGGGCTGACCTAAGGAGTGGTAGGAGCTTGGTTTGGGGTTACTTAACCCAACACAGGAGGACTTTGTGGAGCTTGGCTAGGCTATTTTTTGTTATGGTTCCTCCTCAAGGCAAGTGCAACTTGATCAAGAATTGGAGGCTTGCCTCATTTAAGTTTTGTGAAATTTTAATGGCATTTATTTCAAGTTTATGACGGGATGGGATCAGTTGTCCCGGAATAACTGTCCCAAAACCCTGTCCCAGCCATCCCCGCCTATATATTTGAAGTTGTATTTTTTTTCTTTTTTAAATGCCAGTGGGACCCACAAGTACATAGAGGGGGAGGGTGTGGGACAGGGTTTTGGGACAGTAATTCCGGGACAGGGTTTTGCTACTAGCTTCGTGATCATATGATATAATGTTGGGACGACTTATTGCTTTTCATTTATGTCATATCTTTACTTTGTTGTTCGTAGATTGAGATATAGGATTGCTAGACTTAGACCAGTGGATTGTAGATTACCGCCGTGTCTATACCGTCATAACCATATTGTGGGGTACTGGTTTGTCCCGTAGTGCATAGCAGGCCATCTTGTGTCCCCCGTTCTCCATATTTCGGTACTGAGGCATGGCAATAGCGGTGCCAATTCTATCTTACCTTCAAATCTTGGAGTTTGTTTTGGGATGGAAAGGTTGAGTTATTACCTTAGAAAATTACTAGTAAATTAATTTGAACTATTTATAAGGATGGGGAATATTTAAAAAATCACACATCACATGTAGATTAACATATAAGACGTGACTCTCAAGTCAGTTTGCAGTTCAGTGCCAGCAATTACAAGATTTCATGGGTTCGCATCTTTTTCTCTTTCCTTTTAGTTGTTACTTTTTACCTGTAACTTCCACTGGTAAGATAATAAACTAAATGTGGCAACTCTATTAATGTGAAAATCAGTTATAAGTTGTTGCAACCAACCTTGTGAATTCCTCACAACCATTAATACTGCTATAGTCAACATGTCTTCCATCTTCAGATACATACGCTTCAAAAATTGCAAAAGAAAGAAACCTTAACCGTGATGCAATTTCGATAAGAGGCTTAGGCTTAAATTCAATCAAGCCCCTTGTCATGTTGTAGCATTGAGTTGATATAGAAGGATCATGCTCCAAAAAGCGGTATAAGTGGTTACCATCTTCAAATACATTTTCCCTGCAGTGGCAAACTATATTGTAATAAGAAAACAAATACATATATTTTTAACTAGAAAATAATCAAACTGCAACTAATTCAGTAATCGACGATTTCAGGAAGGGTAAATAATAAATTTCAATGTGCTTACTGGACTAAGTAAACTTAACTCTAGAACATGTTGGAAAAAGTGATTTTTGCCGAGCTTTCGTCCAAATTCTATTGCCTGTGATGGAAAGAAAACTACTATAGAATCAGCATAATTATTTTTACAGGTAACGGTAAGTTGCGAAAAGGAACCAGAAATTAAAGGAACAATGTACATCACTCTTATATTTGACAAATAAAATGCAACCCCAGCTTTAAGAGACGACGAAGTCTAGCATCTGGAGTAACTAATGAACTCTTAGAGTACGTTATGGCTGAGAGAAGAACTTTTAAAATGAACACACGAACTCTTAGAAAAGTGCACAAACTCTTAGAGTGTAATACACCAGAGACGGAAATAAGTTGAAGCCATTTATGGTTCCGGCTTCAATGGAAAAAATGTGATAGATCCACTTTTTATGAGTTAATCAGCAAGTCATAAAGAAATTGAAGTGTAAGGTATAATCAAGTAACTAGGATATGATTCAATGTTGTCCAGAAATCATAACTACTTTAAGTTTAATGGAATATAACTGAAGAATGAAATTGATATAAAAGCAGACAATATATAAACAACGAAGTTGACCAGTTCAGAAAAGCAACTATAATATGTTCAAACTCCAGTAGACATAATATAGCAACCATGTGGTATAAAAGAGAACTGTAGAATCTCAGGATCAAATAATCGATTTCAATAGATCTTGTATTCAGCAGAAAGATAGAACAAAATATTAAGGTGCATACTTGCAAATCAACTAACCTCTTCTCTTTCCAGGCACTGATCCTGTGACAAGAAATCCACAGCTTCAGACCCAAGAAAACAGTTATTGAACCTTCGCATCTTGTAAAACCTATCGCCTAGAGAAATTGATTCCTTCAACTTTCCAACAACAGAGGCCAACTCATCCACTTTACCATTTCCGGAGACGTCATCTTCGCCAGGCATTGGTGGCAAAGGAGCTGCAGAGGATGGCTCCTCATTAATAAGATCATTGATCTTCTCATCAAGCTTACTGGACTCCTCCATAGCCTTAAGTTCGCTTAACCCTCTTACAAGGAAATTGTTAAAGTACAAGCATGGAACAAAAGAGGACCCGGTCTTCTGCTCCAACTCCAACTTTCTGCTAGGGTAGATATCAACATTAATTTCAACAGGTTTTAATCTTTTCTGATGCAGAAATGATCTGACCTCTTTACACTCCTGACAACCAAGCCTTGTGTACAATATAACTCTCCCCTTCATAGCTTGCTCTTCTACTGGATTCCTCACAGATGAACTATTTTTATCTTCAGGGTCTGGAAGTCCATCATCTTTTCCACCTGAAAGGCGACGAAGAACATTTGTGACAGTAACTGCTCCTTTCATTTTTACAAAAAATTTAAGTGCAGCAGCTTTTCCAAGCCAGGTACTTGTCTGTTCCGCTGTGTCATTGTTGATGGACTGGCTAGATGATCCGCTCATAGCTTCCATGTCAAGATCTTCACCTCTATCAGCAGTGAACTCCTGTACTGTCCTACTCAGTGTAATAGGACTCTCGCAATCTAAACCTCTCTCCTCTTCAGTAAGAATTCTTTTTGTAGTTGGCCATGTTTTGTTTGGCTTCATAGAGTCAGAATCACTCGCTTTTGCTAGCTTCCCGATATTTTGGCTTTTCTTGTCTAGAGTCTCAGGGTCTGAATCACTCTCCTTGTCTGCACCACGAACTTCATCTGCAGTCTGCCTAATTTTGTTCGGCTTCTCAGATTCTGAATCGCTCGCTTCTGTTTTCTCAGTAGTTCGGCTCTTTGTACCCAGGTTCTCAGAGTCTGAACTGCTCTCCTTCTCCACAATGACTTCTGCTGCAGTTTGGCTCATTTTGTTTGGACTGTCAGAGTCTGAATCACTCTCCCTATATACTTCCTCAGTAGTTTGGCATCGTTTTTCCAGTTTCTCAGAGTCCAAACTACTCTTCGCTACAGCATGAACTTTTTTAGTAGTTTTTCTCTTGTTGTCCATATTATCAGAATCTGAACCGCTTCGTTTGTTCTGGTTCTCAGAATCCGAACCACTACTGTCACCACCACCGTGCTTAGAACCTTCTAGTTCACCCTCTTTGTTCTGTGTATCCTTATTAGCTTTCAAAGGTCCTCCGCTAGCTGGCCCCTCTTCATCTTTTTCTTGATCGTAGTTTCCTCTTGGGCTATTATCAGGAGATGATGAATTCACTGACTCTTTTTCATCATCGTTCTTATCTTCCCTCTCCATAGTGTCAAAATATATATAAGTTTAGAATAGCATTGACAATAACTTGGCAGCTCCCTTCATCCCTGTGATGCAATGCATGTTAGGTCTTAAACAAAAAGTAAAACATAATTCTAATCTTGCAAGTAGATACTAGATAGAATAATATAAGGGGGAAAAAGGCAAATTACACATTATGAAATTTAGGTGTGAAAGAGCATATCCAGTCTTCTTTTTTAGTCTGCAACAAAATAAACTGGGGGAAAGCTGTCAATGTGCATAACCAACCATGACTTCAATTTTAAAATAGACTTGGTTTGTGCATTGCCAGCTTCTATCGAGGTTCAAAAATGTTATTTAGGTGACATTTTGTCCCCTCCCTTCCTATGAGTATTGATTTTGGCAGTTGGGGGGGTCGGTGGATATGAATTGGTCGGCTTCATTAGTTTTGGCATTTTCTATAACAGTTTCGATATCCATATGCAGCAGATAGTAGAAACCTTGCTTTCTCTAGATTTCTCAACATTTTATAGGCCTTGTATTTCAATAAGGTAGCTAATAATCTTTCCAAACTACAAAATTGTGGAATGATCTTGATTCTTGACTTAATGGTTCAAAACTTTCCAAATGCGGAATCTACAGTATGGAATTTTAGAAAACAAAAATTTCTTGGTTGACATTCATATTAATAATAACAAAAGCTAAAAAGATTTTTTAAGTTAAGAGTCATAACCATTTGTGCACTCCCACCACGATCCACTATGTTCACCAAGCAAAGAATGCTTTAAAAAACAATCATTGCGATACAACCACAACTAGCCACTTTAAAATAAAGGGGAAGTTACAACAAGAATCAAACATCTCCACCTCGTCCGAGGAAATAAATAAACTACTCTAGCAAAAGCAGCAAAACCTGTAACAAGTTTCTTTAAAGCTCCATGTTCTTGTATTAGGACGATGCTACGCTGCCCGCGGGTTTGGACCGCAGTCCTGGCCCCCAGACCACGTGTCATCCTTTAATTGGGTGTGTGTGTGTGTGTGTGTGTGTGTGGGGGGGGGGGGGGGGGGGGGGGGGGGGGGGGGGGGGAGCAGGTGGGCCCCGAAGGCAGCAGGGGGGCTGTGGGCCATTTATCATTTCCCCTTGTACTATCCTCCCTTCTTAATTCTTGAAATTAATTCAAATCACATTTGTACTCCTACAAAAACATCTTAGAAGAATCATAGTGATCTTGAATCAAAAAATGTGACCATGATCAAGTAAAATAAATATCTACAATCTTGAAAAGAAACATAAATTTCTTGCAAAAAATTGGGGAGAACATCATCAATTAATCCATTTAATGCATAAAACGAATCAAGAATGCATCTTTAGAGCACAGATCAGTAATGTCGGTCAAGAAAACGAACGGGGATTGGGAAAATCTCGACGGTCGCATCAAACCACGCCCAATAAGAATTCTTAGGGTTCCGATAGCATCATCTTCTGCATTTCGTGATCGACACAAAAGATTAAATTGAACAGAAAAAAAAAACATTAGGGTTTGAACAGACTCACAGAGTGTCGGAGGAATTCGAAGACTGGGTCCGAAAGCGGGAACGGCGGATGAGAAATGTATGGGCCCGTACCTTCCTCATATCGAGCCCCAAATATTGCATTTATTTACGCTTTATGCCACTATGGAATTCCTTAAATATTTTCAGTTTATTAGTAGATAATAAATCAAATAATCATGGCCATGGGCCCATGACCAAATAAAGTGGTAAAATAATTATTTTTCTTCCACTTAGACACAAGATTATATTTTTATTTTATAAAAATGAACACGATTGTATTTGTCTTTATCATTACAAGTTTTTTTTTATTGTAAATATAGACAACTTTGATTGTGTTTGGTATTGATTTAGTTATTTGTTGTTTATTTTGTTGAAAATAACAACATAGATTTTTATGTTGTAAATATAGACAACTTTTAGAAGAAATTTTGTCAAAACTTTTTTTTCTTCTCACAAGTATGAGATCAAACAAGGATTTAATATAATAGTAAATACATGTGCATTGCACGTAATGTAATTTGGTTAAAAATAGTTTAAATATTTAAATATTTGAATTTAGATTTATTAAACATTTTAAAATTATTAAAGTTTAAATATGGTTTTTAAATTTAATTTCTTATGGGTCTTTAGAAATTTTATCACACTAAGTTAATACCCAAAATCACTAAAGTAATGTTAGGAGAGGAAAAAAAAACTTGCCGTTAACATATTCTGTCCTTGGGCACCAAAATCACCAACATTTATCTCTGGCAGATGCAAATCACAAACATCTAATTCTTCAATATTGATAATATGTTGATGTTACAATTATTAGTGTAATTGCGGTTTTAGTTGGTATAGGTTTGAGTATTGTTTGGTAACGATTAGGTCATGTGCTTAATGCTCATAAGAGCATCTCCAACCCTATTGTGAGAGCATTTCCAACCCTATTGTCTTGCTTTGTGTTGTGAATCATATGTGACATGAGGCACAAGACAATATCTTTTCTATGTGACAAGATGACATTCACACAAGACAATGAGATAAAAATGTGTTCTCCAATGCAAAAGTTTGAGAAGACAACAAAATTGCTTTTTTTCAACTTCCAAGACAACTTTTTCACTTTTCCTTTTTAATATATATTTTTTTATTCATAATTGATGATGTGGACATAAAGTCATTATGAAGTGCATTGTCTAGATCTAGACAACCAACTTCACATTCTCTTTGCCATGTCATTGTCATGTCAACTTCACAATTTATATTTCACATTTGCATTGGAGAAGTACTTTTGAAAAAAATACTTGTCATTCCTACGTGGCAACCATTTTTTCCAAACTCACAATAGGGTTGGAGATGCTCTGAGTTTAGAAAAAAATGGTTGCCACATAGGAATGACAAACTTTCATTCCAAAAATTATTCTCCAAAGCAAATGTAGAATAAAACATGAAGTTGACATGACAATGACATGGCAAGGAGAATGTGAAGTTGGTTGTCTAGATCTAGACAATGCACTTCACAATGACTTTGTCTCAACATCATCAATTATGAATAGAAATATTTATAAAAAAATTGAGGAGTTGCCTTGGAAGTTGGAAAAAAATACTTTTTATTGTCTCCTCAATACTTTTGCATTGGAGAGAGTTTTTCTATCTCATTGTCTTTTGAGATATAGTTTTGCCACATAAACAAGACATTGTCTTATGGCTCATGCCACATAGGAGCCACCTAAGACTCACAACACTTAACAAGACAACAGGGTTGGAGATGCTCTAAGGTGATGCTATGGTGGATCATTCTCATGAACTACAAATTTATGGCTACCTTTTGGCTCTGTTTAGTGAGTGCAAAAGAAAATAATTAGCAAAAAGAAGTGTGTGAGAATCTTCAGGAACTCATCTTTGTTTGATTATGATGCTCTGGTCATGAAATTTACAAAATCGAAAGCATACTAAGGCCTCATTTGGTACACTGTAATATGTTCGTAATATAATCAAATAAAAAAAATTTGATTATATTATGATTACGATTACATTACACTGAACCAAACAGGATCTAAGTACTTGATTAGATCTTTTGTCGCCGCGGGATTGCATGCAAAGGAGGAGAAGGAAAAAAGTTGTGACTACACTGTATTAAATCTACAAAGTTGAAGGTAAGTTTGTAAGACATTTGTTCAAAATTATATTCACGCTTATTAAATAGTATAAAAATTAGTGTCGTCTAAAGTTTTGGTCCTGACATGGTCATCTCATGGGTCTCATTTCACGTCCGGACATGAATTATACACTAGATATAACCTATCTATACTACTGCATCAAAACAAAAGACTTTGTACTCGAGACTGAATAATGCACAAAGTACACTCTTAATGAAATTCTTGTATTCGAAACTACAGTGCATAAAAAAATGTTTTTCGAAAACACACCCAACTATCCCACCCCCTCAACTTCCCTCAAACTTTCTTTTTGGGAGAGAGTTTCAAGTTGGAGTTTACCCATATATTGTGTTAATCTTTTTTGAGAAATTTTGAGTGGCACCCTACTTTTGTTTACCATATTTACAGTGCACCCCACAAGTTTACAACAATGTAAGATACCCCCACTTTTGACGTTTTCCGTCCAATATGGACGGTCAACTGGGTTGATCCAATTTTTTTGACAAAAATACCCCCAACCTGTTGTCTTCTTCATCGTGTCTCTCGCCCCTCCCCCCCTCGCCGCTGTCGCTCCCCGACCTCGTCGAGCTCGCCGCCCCCCTCCCCGACCACGCCCCCCCTCTTCCTCCTCCCTTCACCCTCTTCTCCGCCCACGCCAAAGAGTCCGTTATTGTTCTTCTGGCCGCAACCGAATCAGAAGTTCGGTATGACGTCGAAGGACGTCAATGTGAGGGTGTCCTGTGCGAAGAATCCGACCGTGTAGGAGTTGTCTCTGTATTGTACGGCGTAGAGGCATGTCGAGCCGGAACAGCCCGAAGTGTCGAGAGCTGAGCAGTACGGGGAGCTAGGAGATGTTTCTGTAGGTGGTCGATTTGGAGGGGTCGAAGAGCTGCTACAGGAGATGTTTCTCCTCCCCCACTCCGCTCCGACGACTACACCTTCACCGCCGCCACCATCCTCGGCCTCCACATCCGCCACCATCCTCGGCCTCCACAACGCCATGCTGGCTACATCTCGCAAAACCACTTTTGCCATGAATGATGACCTCTCAGTTTCAAGCAATGCCATTGCATATCACTCTCCACCAGCCTATTTTGGGGAGTAGGGAATTAGGAAGGTGTGGTGAATTTAGTTGGCTGGTAGATTCTTGTCACCATCTGTACTTATTTTCTACTTTAGTCAATCCTTCGATCCGGAGTCGGCGCTGCCGGTCGAGAATGTGCTGGTGATGATGTACGCCAAGTGCGGGAAAGGGGGGCGGCGAGGTGGGGAGGTCGGGGATGGGGGGCGGCGAGGTCGGGGAGAGGGCCGGCGAGGTCGGGGAGGGGGGACGACGCTAGGGCCTGGCGAAGGGAGGCGGCGGAGGCACGCCGACGACGTGGAGGGGGCAGACACTGAAAATATAGGGAAATCGGAAAATAAGATAAGGGTATTTTGGTCAAAAAAATGGTCAAAGGGGTTGACCGTAAGTTGGGGACGAAAACCGTCAAAAGTGGGGGATACCTTACATTGTTGTAAATTTGTGGGGTGTACTGTAAATATGGTAAACAAAAGTGGAATGCCACTCAAAATTTCTCATCTTTTTTTTTTACCTAAAAAGACGTGGTTTGTTACCTGCATGGATGCCAATTTAAACTAAACATTGTGAGTTTAAAAGTCGATTGTTCAATAAATGTTGTTTGAATGTTTACATTTGGAAATGTATACTCTAATTTTTTTTTTCGGAAAATTTCAACAGTAGCATAGAAGTTTGTCGAAATTGTATAAAAGGCACGAAGTTTGGGTTAATTGTAGAGAGGGCATCGTCGCGCCCAAAATTGGGGCGCCATTTTTTTTGACGCCCAAAATTTGGTCGTCGAAAATTATATCCTATACTTAACTCTCCCGTAACCTCACTTAATCTACTTAATCCTTAAAAAATAAAACACGCGCCCCATTTAAGGGCGCCATTTTTATAAAAAAAAAAAAAAATTAGAAAGCGCGCCCCAAAAAGGGGCGCCGAATTTACAAACCACTACCCGACAAAAAAAAAAAAAAAGAAAGCGCGCCCCAAAAAGGGGCGCCGAATTTACAAACCCACCAATTTCACCGCCCGTGAGCAGCAGAGATTCCCGCCCGTGCCCCCCGCCGCGTGTTCCCCATGCACGAACAGAGATTCCCGCCCGTGCACCCCCTCCCCCCCCTGCGTGTTCCCCATGCACGAACAGCAGAGATTCCCCGCCCATGCCGACGATGATTTGATTGATCTCTGCAATTGGACAGAGATTCCCGCTACTTTTAACCAGCTTTTGACCAAAAAAAAGTTTCTGAAGTTTTGTATGGTAATGCATCTGCCATCTTTAAGTAGGAACAAGTAGGAACACAATTTCAGAAGCAGAGAAGGAAAGAAAAGAAGAAGGAGGAAGAAGGAAGAGAAGAAGGAAGAGGAAGATACAAAGAAGGAAGAGGAAGAGTAATACATTAAGTTCGAGGAGAACTTTCAGAAGGTTAGTAAAAAAAATTTGTATTAGTGTAGTCTTAGAGATCCGGTTGAAAAAAATACGCCTTAAAAAAGGGCGTATATTTTACTCATATAATATTTATCTTTAATTTATAGATGGATATTCAAAATGACGGTCGGATACCAGGTGGACCTACAACACAGGGTATTATGCAGGAACGAGTCCGTCACGTTTCAAATTTGGTATTCGACGGACAGGTATTTTAGTTAAAGTAAAATATTATTATTATAATTGATAATTATAGGCACTAAAAAATTTCACATTATTTAGTTATATGTATGATTATCCAACGGTAAAATTACGTGAACATGGAGATTGGCGCCACGGATGGAATCTTACAACTCGACAGAATGAACTTGTTTCATCTTTTGGCTTTTCCTACGTTGACGCTATTCGTCTAAGGCGTCACGATAGAGATCTATTGTTGAGTTTGATAGAGCGGTGGTGGCCATGACGCAACACATTTCAGCTTTCCTTCGGTGAAATGTCGATCACTCTGGCCAACGTTGCCATGATTTTGGGGTTACCGATTATTGGTAGTCCTATATATTTTGAGGATGATAGAAGTGTTGGAGATCTGATCAGAACATATCTTGGTGTGGAGCCGGATCCGGATCAATGTACTATTTCTGGGATCAAAATGACTTGGCTGCGAACTACTTTTATGCATGTTAATCGGATTGGAAATACACCGGTACCTGTAGACGAGCAACGGGTACGTTATATATTTTTCTATAATTATTGTACTATATAATATAGTTTTAATACGTGTTTATATTTGCAGCTTGTATGTTGCACTAGAGCTTATTTACTAAGTCTGTGCGGTGCGTTGTTATTTTCCAACGGAACCGGAAACAAGGTTACTGCAAACCTCCTTCCATTTTTTGAAGACTTACAAACTCCTACAAAGCATGCATGGGGTGCCGCAGTGTTAGCCTATATGTATCATTCGATGACTAGTTTTGTTACTGTTGGATCGGAAGGTGCTGTACACAGCAATATAGGTGGATGTATTACACTTATACAGGTATAATTAGGACAAAAATTCTTCATAAATAGTTATGTAAGATAGAAAATTGATATCGTGTTTATTGTCTATTAATCTGCAGTTATGGTCATACGAATATTTTTATATCGGTAGGCCACTTACTCGATACAGTGTAGATGAGCGGGTCATGCCCGCAGGAGTGAGATGGAATTCAGATGATGTAGATACAGCTCACGGACTTACTAAAGTGGTCTCAATTTATCGTCATCTATTTGACACAATTTCTGCAAATGAGGTTAGTTGAACCTATTAGTTATACATCTTTATCACACTTTATCTAAATATTGGATGTTTCACACTACTTTCATATAGGTCGAATGGCACCATAGGAGTGTACCTCAAAATGTGATTGATGGTGCACTTGAAGCTAGTATGCACAGATACTACATCATCTACCATTCTCATATCATGTTTCATCCGGCTGATCGTGTCATGCGACAGTTTGGGATGAAACAATTTATACCACAAGAACCCTTGGCTGCTAGTCGGAGCAGAGGGTCAGTTGCATCGCGGGCTCGCTCACATCTTCCGGGTTGGGAGAACAGGTTTGAGACGTACGGGGTAGAACATTTGTCTCAACTGATGACATCGGTACTTGATTGTAAGTTATCTCATGATTTTGTAAATACAATTACTTTCTTATATTTGTCATGCTAAATTATCTCTCTTGCAGTGCAAGGTAGCGAATCCTTCGTACTTTGGTATGGGACCCCCCGCGTCGAAAATCGACGTTGGCAATTTGAAGAAGCCCGATTTCCTCACCGAGCTCTGGATGATTGTAGCCTGCGTGTACGGAATACACAAGTAAATATAATGGTATGTGTCTAAATTTTGTTAAAATATACTATGATCATTCTGAGTCTCTCTCACTTAGTATCTAAATAATTTCAGCTCCAAAATTGGCAAGGGTTGTCCCAGGACCCAAGAGTAGATCCACGTGAATTGTTAGACTATTCTGCACAATTTTTGAGCCAACCACATAGGCCCCCAGTGCTACCATTGGAAATTCCTCAGGATCATCCTGTAGGAATTGTGAGACGCATACATGCACATCCCCGTAGGCCACATCAAGAGGCGAGGGAAGATTATTCTGGTGCCTCAGAAAATGCATCACATTATTCTGGGTCACATATTGATAAAGAGGCGGGCGAGGGGATGACTCCACCTGCTTGTTCACAGTATGCATCATATTATTCTGGGTCACATATTGATCAAGCGGCGGGCGAGGGCACATCCCAACCTGGTTGTTCGCAGTATGCTTCAAATGACTTTGACTAGGAATCTTATCTGTACAACGCGGGAGCATCATTATTTGACACGCCCCCGCCTTATCCATCTACGCAGACATCCCAGTGTGGAGGGGATGACTTCCAGCCATTGCCAGGGGAGACACCAGAAGAAACGGCAGCTCGAAGAATACGATTAGGTCTTAGGCAAGTTCCCCGTAGACATTATGACAGAATGAACAGAGGTGAATGATAAAAAGCCATGTTGTATTCTCTTGTGCAAATTGTCATGTTGTATAAATTTCTGAATCATTTAAATTTCTCCTCTTGCAATCATTTAAATTTCTCCTCTTACAAGATCACAAAATATTTAAAAAAATTGACAATAACAAGATTACATAACATTTAAGAAATATTAAAACTTACAAGATTACAAATAAATTTAAAAAATCCACACATTTATTGTGTCGGTTGTCTTGTGCAATTTCTCCTGTTGTGTCCAAGTCCGTTACAATTGCTGCAATGTAGATCTCTTGTCGGCAACTCCTTTGTCATAAAACGATTCTTCTTAGGTCTACCAGCTCTACGTCCAACTTTAGGTACTCCGATTTCACCTCTTACCAGTTCACCTTCAGGAGTGTATGGAGATGGAATTGGTTCCATACAAGACGCATAAACACGTTTAAGTGTTTCAACAAAAAATTGAGCAGGATAATAACTTTCAATCTGTAAGTTAGTAGATTCGCAGGCAAAATAAGCATGTACACATGGTAAAAAAGTGTGTTGCCAACGAAAACATGTACATGTTCTATTTTCTAACTGTACCACATAACATCTACTTGATTCGTGATCAAATATTTCAAATAAATAACCTTCAATACGCAACATTTGAAAATGATGTTTCTCCCTTTTTAGGCGAGCCATAGTCTTAAGCATCCTTGGACAGAAGTTGTTGTCCATATTTTCAGCATTTCGTCGATGCTTTTCATGAATTCTTATGATCTTCGCTCTAATACCGTCAAGCAATGTTGTTATTGGTTTATCACGCAAATTCTTAATCCAATTATTAAAACATTCTGCAATATTGGATGTGTTGATATCGAGTCTAGAACATGGTGCATAAGCTGTTATACAATGTGAGAAATTACGATTTTCATCATTGGTACCAACTATCCAATTAAAAACACGAACATCCGCGGACTTGATTCTTTCAAACCATTCTGTTGCATCCACAATATTATAAGATCGAGCAAGTTTATCCAACCATTCTAGATATTTGGGTTTACTACTGCATTGACTTTTCATATTTTGTTTAAAATGCTGAATGCAGAAAAAATGTGGAGAGGCAGGAAAAGTATCGCGCATTGCACGAATTAATCCTTTTTGTTTATCTGATATGAATGAAATACTATCCCACCGGTCAAAGAAATTTTCAAAAGAAATCTTCAAATTGTTTAAAAACCATGTCCATGATTCGGTATTCTCATTTTCAGCAATACAATATGCAATAGGATATAACTGGTAGTTAGGATCATGTGCACATGCCACAAATAAATTACCTTGATATCTTGATGTCAAAAATGTTGCATCAATACTAATTATAGGCAAACAACCACTTAAAAAATCGTCTATACATGACTTAAAACAAATATATATTCTTTGAAAGACATTATTTTCTACGGTCTTTAAAAAATATTTGCTACCAGGATTTGTTTCCGCAATTGTCAAGCAATATCTTTCAAGACTGCCATATGCATCGATATAACTACCGTTGATTTCAGATAATGCAAGTTCTTTGGCTCTCCAAGCTTTAGAATACGTAATATGTACTCGATAATCTCTAAGTATATCTTTTACAATATGAGATGCACTATAGGAGTGGTTATCTCTAATTTTACCCATTAATTTTTCACAAATCCATGCAGCAGTAGTGTGTCGATGATGTCCTCTTGGTAACACACCGGTACACGAATGTCGAGATTCAAATGTACGAATCTCAAAGATTGTACCGTTACCAATTGCTTTAGCATACACTCTCCAACTGCAATCTGGAGAGTCACAAATGTATACAATTCTTTGAGAATTGTTATGTTTAGCTCTACAACTAAAATTATAAAGAATTGCTATATCACTAATAAAATTTCGAAATGCATAAGATGAAGGAAATTCTTTTCCAACAAATAACTCAGGGGTGCTACCATCTAAATTATCATCATTATTGTCTAAATAATAGTCTAAATCTTCCACTAAGTCGTCACTATCAACGTCATCAACGTTCTCTTCAACTAAATTTACTTGGTTTGAAGTGCTGGGACCGACATGAAAATTTTGGCTGTTATAAACAGGTTGACTAGTAGAAGAAAAATTTCTGCTTATATTTGTTAATGCTTGATTAATATAATTTTTTTATACAAGATGCACCTATATTATCCTGAATAACGAAATTCCAAGCTTCTTCACTATCTATAACTAAAAAAGTATCGGTAAAAAAATATCTTATTACGAAATCATATGTAATAGAAAAACGTTCCACGATAATATTACGTATATTTTCTAAGGAGATATCAGGATAGGTAAAAATTAGATTAGTTGTACCTCCTTCATAAGATAGTCCACTAAGTGTACCTCCATGGTAGCAGATCAATGTTAATACTTGATCCATGAAAAAAAAACTAAAAAAAGTCGTTGAATGTTGCAACTTCTTTCTGAGGGATTCTTCTTGACACCAGTTGGTAATTTGGAGATGATTCTTCTTGAAAGCTTCACTGCGGAGGAGAAAATTTTTTGTCTGTGAGAAGTAACTTGAGAAGTGAGGAAATGAATTGAATGTGAAATTTTTTAATAAGATGATTTATATATATAGACAACGTACATGTCAAATAGCCGTTGTAAAAGTTATAATAGCCGTTGTGGAAGCAGGACAAGCAGGACAACATACATGTAAAATAGCCGTTGTAAAAAGTTATAAGAGCCGTAGTGAGTGGGATAGTAATTTTTGGCGCCCCAATTTTGGGCGGCCATTTTTTTTTTTTTTAATTTTTTCCGCTCCATCTTTTTCCTTTTTTTTGGTTCTCTGGTAAACCAAAAAAAATGCAAATTCGGCGCCCCTTTTAGGGGCGCCCTTTTTTTTAAAAAAAAATATGTAAATTCGAGGCCCTTTTTTTGGGCGCCGTTTTTTTTTATTTTTTTGTTTTTTTTAAACCGTATTAGAGGGAAAGATAATTTTCGGCGCCCCAAAATTTTGGGCGCGACGATGCCGTCTCTGCAATTTACCCAAACTTTATGCCTTTTACGCAATTTCGATAAACATCTATGCTACTGTTGAAATTTTCCGTTTTTTTTTACTCCAAAAAACAGTGTTTACTTTTATCTCTCTTTTCATAGAGTCCAAAAAAGCTACGTTTAAACTCTCTTTTCATAGTGTGTGGCAGAACCCCCATCACAACTCTCTCTCTCTCCCTCTCTCTCTCTCTCTCTCTCTCTCCATGGACTGTTAAAAAATGGAGAAAACCATAGCTCCTCTCCTCCTACGAGTTCCCTCTCAAAGCTCTGATGGAGACCTTATCCTCCTTCATGTTGGTAGCGCTCTTCTTCCTGGAATGCATTGTCGAGGTCAAGAGGGGAGGAAGAGGGGGGTGAGCATGCCGGACGAAGAAGTGGGGACAGAAGATGAAGGAGGAAGTAGAGTTTCGACGGTCTTGAAGATGGAGTCGGTGGAGCCAGCGGAGATCCAGGTCGAGATGATGAAGTGGTTGCAAGCTCCTCCCTCCTTCGCCCCCCCCCCCCCCCCCCCCCCCCACCGACAAACTCAACCTAAACTCGAGCACAAGACCTCGCCTCCACCCTCTCTCCCCCTCTCCTGATCCCTCTCAGCAGAAAGCGGAGCGCACCCTAGGGCTTGGTAGGGTCTTGCCGACGCCGAAAGCTCTCGCAGGAGGTCGACAACGAGGGATAAGGAGCCCGAGCCGGGAGGGGTTGAGAGACACAGTTGGACACATTTGTGAGGGACAGTTTGACACGAACAGTTATGGATACACTTTAAAAAAATTATTTTAGAAAATAGTTTTAAGGTGAAAGTAACCAAACACAATCTTCAACTTTTGTTTCTTAAAACTATTTTCCAAATGAAAGTAATTAAACGTAAAATCAGAATTTTCATACTCAGATAATAACTTTTTAACTTACTTTCAGATTCAGAACTAAATTTTAAAAAACATATCAAAATAGACAGGATTTGGGGACTTCTAATTAAATAATAAGATTAGGAGGATTTACGTCCCGATGAAATAAATTCGAGGGACTTGTATAATAATTCCCCCATATTCAATTTGGTGGGACTAAAACGCCTATACAAATTATTAGTAAAGAGCCTCTTTTTTTTTTTTAGATGTCCGTCGATACACACGGGACTTTGTGCACATGGCTCGATCCAGTGATCTTCTGCCACCCAGCCAGGGTCTTATACCTCTCGTCGGTAATCACAAGAGCCACTCGAGTTCGGAGAAATAGTTTGGGTTTAATCCAATAATTTAGGCTATTTATAAGGGCACATCCAAAGTTGATCAGGGCTAGCCCATGTTTGAGGAAAAATTACTCAGAATATTCCAATTTTTTTTACTTTTTGGGCTGTCCCAACCCAACACCCCCAAACCCAAAAATTTAGCTTTATTTCAACTTTTTACACTCTCTTTCAAAACCCTAGTTTCCCTCTCTTCTTCTCCACTATTTACATCCTCACCGTTTCCATCAAAACCCTAGTTTCTTTTTCTTCCCAATTTTGATGCCACCCAAAGGCTACTCACAAACAAGGTACAAGCGCTAATACTTTCTTCCTCACAAAGAATGCATGGAAATAAAAACCTAAAATATATATATTTTACTCCATTATCAATATTGAAATAAACCCTAACATATGTTTTTTCATTCGACAATTTCGACTTTAGGACTGCCAGAAATTATGACAGTCCTGAAATGGACTTGTTGTACAGCAAGTCCATTTCAGGACTGTCACAATTCATGGCAGCCGTCAATACTCAACAAGTCCATTTCAGGACTGTCACAATTCATGGCAGCCGTCAATACTTCTAGGACTGCCAGAAATTGTGGCAGAGTACAACAAGTCAATTTCAGGAATGCCACAATTTCTGGCAGTTCTCAATACTTCTAGGACTATCAAAAATTATAACAGTTCTGATATGGACTTGCTGTACAACAAGTCCATTCTTCTACAACTATAATTTCATCCATAATTTCTGCTATAACTAGGGTTCATCCAATATGTATTATATTAATGAATAAAATTGATCAATAGATTAATAGATTTGATAGATTACCTAATTTATTCTACAACTAGGGTTCATATATAATTTTCACAAGTTGAGACCAAAATTTCAAAGTAAAAGTTCCATGATTCCCACAAGTTGGTTTATTTTCTTTCTTATTGTTCTTTTCATCTTCCATGATGCCCAAAAGAGAAAGAAAGAAAAACGAGGATTTGGAGAAAGAGATGTGAGGAAAGAGATAAGAAAAAAAAATTAAAAATTTGACTTATATACTTACATTTGGACTAGTGTTGAATAATTTTTTAAATGATATACTTATAAATAAATTAAAATTAAATTTAGACTAGTTCTGATCAACGTGGACTAGTGCACAGTATTTTTTTAAAGGCTTAATTGCTACTTGATACCCTCAACTATTACCATTTTTCAACTTGGTACCCTAAACTTTTTTTTGTAACAACTTGATACCCGAATATTATTTTGGACAAAAATGCCCCTACCCCTAACCCCCCTCCCCCGTGCTCGCTTCGCCCCCCTGCTAGCTCCGGCCGCAGCTCCCCCCCACCCCCCCTGCTCGCTTCAGGCCATCCCCCCCCCCTCTCGCTCCGGCCGTCCGCCCGCTTCCGCATCTCCCCTAGGGCTCGGCAGCGTGAGGAGGGGGGCTGGGAAGGGGGTGCGGGGCGGGAGGCGGGGGCAGGAGGTGCCCGTGAAGCGAAGAGGGGGGGGAGGTTGGCCGGAAGCGAGGAGGGGGGGTCGGCCAGAGGTAGCAGGGGGGTGGCCGGAGTGGGGGAGGGGGTCGGCCGGAGGTAGCAGGGGGGTGGCCGGAGTGGGGGAGTGGGTGGAGGGAGGGAAGGGATAAGGGCATTTTGGGATTTTTTAAAATGTTAGGTATTAAGTTGAAAAAGAAGAAGTTGAGGTATCAATCTATTACGAAAAAAAGTTTAGGGTATCAACTTGAAAAAGTGTGATAGTTGAGGATAGCAATTAACAATTAATCCTTTTTTAAATGATATACTTGTAAATAAAATAAAATTAAATTTGGGCGAGTCCTGATTAACGTGTCCTTATAATTAGCCATTATTTACCTAAACAATTCGGATTTCCTCTCCCCGTATTCATACACGAGCACTACTTATCGCATATCCCACGCGTACCCCTTCCTTGCCCCCACCCCTCAACCCCTAACCCTAATTTCTTCCCATCGCCATGGCGAAGACCAAAGAGCGCGCCAACAAGAAGCACAAGCTCAACAACCCTAAGCCCCAGCTCCAGCCCAAGCAGAAGAAACCCAAGCCCAACGACGACGAAGACCCGGTACTATTCGGATCCGACTCCGACGCCCCTTCCTCCTCCTCTTCCCCGACCCGGATCCAGTCCCTCCTGGAACCCTACACCAAGGACCAGCTCATCTCCTTCCTCCTCGACGCCGCCGCCTCCGATCCCTCCCTCCGCTCCAGCATCCGCCACGCCGCCGACGCCGACGTCTCCCACCGTAAGGTCTTCGTCCACGGCCTCGGCTGGGACGCCACCACCGACGACCTCCTCGCCTCCATGTCCCCCTTCGGCCCCGTGGAGGAATGCAACGTCGTCGTCGACCGCACCACCGGCCGCTCCAAGGGTTTCGGGTTCGTCCTCTTCAAGACCCGCTCCGCCGCCCTCAGGGCCCTCAAGGAGCCCCAGAAGCGGATCAAGAACCGGATGACCTCCTGCCAGCTCGCCTCCATCGGACCCGGCGCATCCGGGCCCTCCGCTCCCACCGCCAATGAGCGGCGCATCTACGTCAGCAACGTCCATGCTGATACGGTTCGTGACAAGCTGAGGGATCTTTTTGCCGAGTTCGGAGAGATCGAGGCTGGGCCGATGGGGTTCGACATGCACACCGGGAAGTCCCGGGGGTTTGCGATATTCGTGTACAAGAGTCAGGAAGGGGCGAAGAAGGCGTTGGAGGAGCCGTACAAGATGTTCGAGGGGCACCAGCTCCACTGCCAGCTCTACACGCCTTCAAACAAGGCGAAGGGGCAGGCTGCCGCGATGTCGACTGTGGTCCCACAGCAGCAGGCGGTCGGGGCTCTCCTCGGGTCGGCACCACAGCCGGTGCTGGCCGCCATGGCGGCAGCACAGAATCTGGCGCTCTTGGGGCAAAACCCGGCGTACAGCATGCTCCTCGCACAGAACCCTCTGCTGGCCATGGCGGCGATGAACCCGGCCGTGATGATGCAGGGTTACGGAGGCGGGGCAGGGATGGGAGGCACGGGGACAGGGGGTTCGTCATTGCTTGGGGCATATGGGCAGGGGATGTTTGCAGGGTTGCAGGGTTTTCCCGGGGCTTCTACGCAGGGTGGACAGATGTCGGATGGAAAGTCAAGTGGCACATTTGGAGGGTTCCCTTCTTCCTATGTATGTTAATCTAGACTCCTGATGCTCTTTTATTTACTGCTATTACATACTTGAATCATTATTTCATCTGCTGCAACGACGACTTTGAAATAGCGGTACGACATGTTTCCTTTGCACCGCACCCTACTTAACATGGCCATGTATCACTATTTTGAAGTTGCCATCCTCCGGTGGTGGATGAAATAATTCTCTTTCCATCTGTTGTCTTTTGTTCTTTTATTTGAGTCTCGTAGTTGAAGTTGCTCATAACTAGTGTTTTAAAAAGCTGTAGGTGCTCTTAAGCGAGCTGCCTCGCCTCATTGCAAGGTAGCGTTTAGGTGCACCTAGGCGCACCTAGCCTCATCCGGAGAAGAAGAATGCCACTTGGTTCTCAAATTCCTTTTTCCTTACACCATTTGTAACTTTTGTAGCTCATGTTAGGTTATCCAAATATGTCATATATTCCTTAAAAACTCATCAAACTTGAGACTTTAGACAACAAACTAAAGAAAGAACGAAAAACAATACAAAATTACGAATAGAAAACCAATGTTATAGATTTCGCTAGGCGGAATCGGTGCGCTGAGCACCCGCCTAGCGCCTAGGGCGCCTAGACGGCGCCTAGGCGCCGCCTAGGCGCCGATTTGTTTTTTTATTTTTTTTTTGGCTCGTGTATATATATATGTATATATAACATATATGTAGTAGTTGTATACACGTAAGTCTAATGGGCTCTTATGGCTAGTACAGCCATGTCTAAGCCTTCACAAGGAAGGGCAGGGTTCGAATCAGTTTTTTTTTCTTCATTTTTTTCATTTTTTTTTGTTCTTTTTATAAAAGGGGGAGGGGAGGAGAGAGACTGCAAACAACACTCCTCTCCTCTCCGATCCCTTCCTCTCCTCCTCTCCTCTCCCCTCCCCTCCTCCTCCCACCCTCCCCGGCCCTCCCCTCCCCTCCCCTCCCCTCCCCTCCAACAGCAGCAGCAGCAGCCAACACTAGAAGTCGGCGACGGCGACGGCGACGGCGGCGGCGACGACAACGGCGGCGGCGGCGCCAGCAGGTAAGTACAATTTTTTTTTTTTCAGATCTAATTTTTTTCAGATCTGATTTTTTCAAAAAAATTTAAAAATTTTCAAAATAAAATCGGCCGCCTAAGGCCGACTAGGGCCGCCTAGGGCCGACTAGGTCCCGCCTAGGCCGAAACCCGCCTAGGACTGGCGCCTAGGGGGTTTTCGGTGCGGCCGGCGGCCGCCTAGCGCCTAGGCGGCCGCCTAGACCGAATTTTAGAACACTGTAGAAAACAACGTAGTAGCTTAACAAGATCATAAAATAATCCACGAAACATAACATTAAGTTTAAAAATAATAACATCACACATAAGTCATTATAATAGCAGGCAAAATTGTTCAAATGGAAAACAAACATAAGATAATCAATGAGTCAATGTTCCACATTCCTAAATGACTTAACAAATCATTCTTTTTCCCACTCAATCATCCATCATTCATATTCATCATCTAAGTCTAAGAAGTCATCCTGAACATTATCATCATTGAAATTTTTTCGGATTTTGTTCATATTTTCCTCTTCTGTCACATCCTCCTCCTTCTCTTCTTTCTAAACAAGTCCATAAAAATTTTTTAAAAAATCCCAAACAAAGTCCAAACTTAAAACAACCAACACATCTAGATGTGCGCCTAGGCTCGGCTAATTACCCATTTGTCTAATCTCGCCTAGAAAAAATACCTTGCCTGCCTTTCAATTAGGCAATGAAACATCGCCTAATATAATATTGCCTTCTGGGCAACTAGGCCCGCTTAGGCGGCGCTTTTAACAACATTTCTCATATCCGTAACCGTATTAACCATTGAGCCCTTCTCAAACTATTTGAACTGCTTTTGACTTGACATCCGGTGTTAGAACAGGCTTCCCCAAATCAGTGTTCAGAACCTTCTTCGTAAACCTAAGATATATGTAATAACCTTATTAATCCCTGATAAGATTGAAGTGGCAACTGTTTTTAAATTCTTTTCACACGACCTTCATCGTATTTAACTTTTATCCGTCAGAACTCATCTCTGATGCATTAGACCACATTTCATTCTTTTGCCGACTTGTCCACATTTTTGTGTATGCCACTTGTTTATCTTGGTTAAAGTCACCCGGTCTAGTCCCATCAATTATTCTCTTATACTCAGTACTTATTTCGGTTTAGTTGTATAAGTTAAGAGGCCCAAGCAAAGATTTTCAAACGCAAATTAGAAAAGCTTATGCAACACCTAGCTGGACTTGTTTATGGCTATATGTTTAAGTTAATATATAATCTTTAGTATTAGACATACCTAGAATGAGTGGGAATTAAAGATTACATAGTATTTAGCAAGTCTAGTTTGTTGCTATTTATTTGATAAAGTCATGTTCAGGTTAACTTGCTTCATGTGTACAAACATAAATACGTTGCCTGTAAGTTTGAGCACAGAAATAAAGTCCACAGATCTACATTACAATTATCAAAATTCCATGTAATATTGTTTTCACTTTTCACATGTCATTTTAAACTCTTAATCAATTGTATTGCTTGCAGTTTCCCATTTGATTTTTATACTTGAAAGCTTAGTATATTTTGTTTTTTAACAGTTGCCTAGCTTGACTGTTGGATAAATCGAATGAGTTAGCCTTTGCAAGTCTGCTCTTGGGTGCTATAATTTTTGCCATGATTTTGTGTGCTTTTATAAATGAACCATTCAACCATCTAATGGTGTGTGATTATGTTTGCTTGAATCTACTATTATTCGCCTTAGTTGCTATTGCATTTCCTCCTGGAAGGTGTATCTTCATTTTTTTTTCTGCAGGATTTGATGTTTTGGCTGACTAGGCTCTGTTTCATGTAGACGAATGTGAAACTATGCTGAGAAAATCATGTTTGATTTTGTGAAGAAAGTGGTATGCTATTTCTAATGGGAAGTGAGGATAGTTACATAGTACTCTATAAGTGAGTCAGTGACTTGGGGACCGGGTTGGGTTCAGAACTTCAGATGTAGGTGAGTGCCCCAAATATCTTGGTGACTATGTTGCACAAGTATGGGAACAGATACGTATAATGACACGATAAGGATATGGACATTTTCAGATAGGTACCATATAATCACCTATGTTGCAAGAATACGAACACGAGCACGGTTACGGACCCCAATACAGATACAGACCATTTTCCATGTCCGTGCACCATAGCTTGGTGAACATGTGCTTGTGGTTAATGGAGTACAACACCAACAATCTAGATAGTGGCCACCATGTTGGTCATGTTGATTCCAACCTTTAGCTGCCCCACATAACCATCACCTCATAATCTCTGACTTCCCCATTGCGCAGCCCCTATGGCAGTGTGGATCCTGCTTTGACAGCCATCACTTTGTGTGCTATGTTTGTGGCCTTGATTGAAGTTATAGAATATGTTGAAGGATACCTATAGGGCTGGAAGTTTGACGTTTTTGGTCATTAGGAAATATAGATGCGGTTGTATGTATTTATTTGCAGAACTGTAATTTTGAATGATAAGGAAGTAGACTGAAGTTTTTTTTTGGTCTGGTGTTAGATATACACTTTTACCCGCTTTACTTGCAGTTGAATTAGGAGCTCAGAAATTTTAATATTTGGGTTTGTGCATGTGAACCGTGAACTGCACTTGTTATTAATTAAAGTATAACCAATTGTGACCTTTCAAAGTCGTTAACTGCAAGCCACGTGTATGCATTATAAATTTGTAAATTTAAAAGCTATTAAACAATATCCTACGACTTTCAAAGTTAACTGGAAGCCACAAATTATAAAATGTAAATCTGTAAATGAGAGTTCTTTAAGCATGATATTTAGAATTTTAAGTTGTTTCATGGTTTTTAAGTTTCCCTAGAGGTGAAACTTCTAACCCGGGTTCTGAGTAACAATGAAAGTGATTGCTGTTTAGAATCATGTTACTTTTTTGTTTTTAACATGTTCACAATTTGAAGAGTAAGTTCTTGTTGTAATATATGAGATAGAAAATTGATGGTGTCAACTTTGGCACAAGGCACCTGCCATGACATGCATTGCCGGTTTTTTCTGCATGAGACCTCTTTCGCTTCTTTTTACCTGCCATAAAGTTCCTGGAACTATGGGGCAAATACTAACATATGGTAAAAATACAGAGAGAGAACATAGGATGTTTTGTCAAACGGAAAGTCTATTTGCCCGCCAGCGGGGCTGGCCCGCGTGGCGGGCAGCCATTGCCCCCCCTTCCCCGCTAACCTGGGCCCACCCAGGCGGGGGAGCCAATGGCTGCCTGCCACGCGGGCACGTGCCAGCCCCGCGGGCGGGCAACCTAGCAGCGCCGTTTGTCAAACTATTATCTATAATTTATAGAAGAGGAGCTGAATGCAACAACCCAATTGAGGTATATCAGGTGATGAAAAACAATGGCTTTCTATAGGGCCGCTTCATGGTTTGCTCAATTAGTTATTAAAAGGCAGCTGAAATGTTCTAACTATTAATTATTTGCTAAAAGCAGCTGAAATATTCTATAGTAAGTTTTTTTTTTTTCATGGTGACTTTTACGACTGTTTGACAAAGGGGTCATTAGATCCCATTAGAATGGGTCAACGAAGGAGGTCTTAAAGAGCTCAAGGGGCTGTTTGGTTACACGTTATAACTCAGTTTTCTGAGTTATAACGTAGGTAGCACAATAGATCACGTTTGGCAATTCCCATTCCAAAATGTATACTTCAATTTTTTTCCCCAAACTTTGCTTTTAAACATTGGTTTCAGAGAGCAGCCAAAAGCTGTTTTCTCAACACTCTTTCCTATTTCTTTTACTGTTTGGTGGGGCCCCGAACCACTCCCCAGCCTAACCCCTCTCTCCCTCTCGAGTTTCTCTCTCCTCTTCCTCACTTCTCTTCTCTTCCAGATCTGAGAAGAGAAAGGCCATGGTCACTCCACCCTCCCCCTCGCTGTCGCCATGGTTGCCGCCGCATCAGCGTCTACTTCCTCCACTCCAACCACCCTCGCGGTCGCCATGGTCGTCGTCGCCGCCGCCATGGTCGTTGTCGCCGCCGCCATGGTCGTCGTCGCCGCCGCCATAGTCGTCGTCGCCGCCGCCATGGTCGTCGTCGCCGCCGCCTACGCGTCTACTTCCTCCACTCTGCCCCCCCGACCTTCCAGGCCTCCCTCCCCCGCTCCGCACTCCAGTCTCTGCCTCCCCCTCGCGCTCCTCAGCGGCAGCAACGGTGGACCAGGTTTAGCCTCCCTCCCCCGCTCCACACTCCAGTCTCCGCCTCCCCCCTCGCACTCCTCGGCGGCAGCGGCGGTGGACGAGACCGAGGGTGCGGCGGTCACCGCGGAGGACATGGCTGCTATTGAAGAAATTAGGCTTAGGGTTTTGGGACACTGCGACATGACACAGACACAACACATAACATGACATAGAGAAAATATAACACAATATTTTATCAAACAAATTATATTCTAAAATTATTTTACCAAACAAAATATTTAAAAAAAATTAAAAACTATTTTCCAGATGAAAATAACTAAATGCAAACTCAGAAATTTTATACTTAGAAAACAACTTTATAACTTACTTTCAGAAAACTGTTTTCAGAACAAAATTTCAGAAAACATATCCAAACGGACCCTAAGCTTCTCAACACAAAGTAAGATGACTTTACGAGTCTCTGGGTGTTTGGATACAGGTCTAGAGGGAAACGTTAACAAGCTTTTTTTGTTTGGCGGGTTAAAGTTGAATCCCCTATTTTCATACTGAGGGTTTATGTCTGGCCCCATAGGTACTTGTTCTGTATTATCTCGGGTAAGAAATTATCAGGGTTTACACTTCTCGGGTTTGTTCAATGGGTTGACAATCCCCATTATTGATTTGCATTTGGTTGGTAATGCCTACCTGTGTTAAGGCTCTAACCTTGAGACTTTACTTTTACTTGCCGAATAAGTGTCATGCATAATCTCATATTTGTGTTATACTTTTATTTCTTGGTGATATGGGATAAAGATATTTTTTGTTATAAGACCACTGAATTCAGGATTAACAAATTTGAGTACCTTGCATTGTCATCAACATGATACATTTCTTCTAGAACACTGCCCTTAAGTTGCTGACTATGTTGCACATGCACGGATTTAACACGACACGTTTCAGACACATCGGCACAGATTCAACACCTATTTTGGTGTGTCCTAGTGTATTTTGGAGTATCCGTGGAATATCTGATACGTGTGTCCGACATGACATGAATTTTGGAGTGTCCGTGCCTCTTAGGTTGCTGATGAGTGATGATAAAAAGAGTATACTTCTTGCGCCAGCAGCACCGTGAGTTTCTTTTTCATACTTGAAAAGACGAGTCTAGATTTGGTGCCAGTTATGGTGATGTCTATATAAAACAAAGCATATGCCTTTATTCTCCTCATTCTCTGGAAGCTCACCAGCGCCACTTATATATTAGGGCATAAGTATGGTAAAACCCTTTTATATTGTGGTATATTTTTTTTCTCAATGATTATGATATATTTCTGATTTCTTTTATGATTCGTCACATATATTATATCAAACATTATTTAGTATGTAAATTAGTTCGACATATTGGTGCCCTGACCACCTTTAGGAACCTTGAGAACGCTTTGGATGAAAGTCGTGAAATGTGGACATAGATTAACGTACTAGTAGTTCATTCTGAATTCGAAGGAAGAAGCTGTTCATGAGGATGCATTTGACCAACAGAAATTGCAGACTTCGATACTTTGATGAAGACAGTTAACATGTTTGATTGTTGTCGAGTGACCAACAGAAATTGCAGACTTCAATACTTTGATGAATAGGGAGAAGGCCTGTGATGTCACCTACCAAGCTGTTGTTCTCTATGACTTTGTTCTGTGATCGACATCCATGGTTCCAGAAGATCCAGATAGCTGTCCGAAGTTGATGAGGGCAAGGCTTGTGCCATTTGATTTTTCTTATGCCTCATTTCTGGACAAGTTTCATTTAGTTACTTGTTTAGTTTTATGTTGTATGCATATCCTATACTTTCATTTTTAATTCCATTTCCTTTTTTACCATTCTCAACTTTGTTGTGTTTATGTTATATTATCTTCTATTTAAGATTGTTTTATGGATTTTCGAGTTTTTATGTAAACTTTGGAGTCCATAGAGAATTGCTTTGGTTGTGCCTATATATAAGCTTATGCTTGGTTTACTTCATCTTTACTAGTTGGATTCATTTAAATATTGATTTTATGAGTAGTGAGTTGATATATATTTTTCACTATATTTCAATATTTTTAACCACCGTTTTATTTATGAAGTCTATCACACAATTGTTTATTTGAATATGCTCAATTAATATTTCGGGCCCCTATTTGCAGATGTAATGAAGCAGAATAAGTTGAAGGCATTGATGCAATGTTCAAGCATGTTAGTGAAAGATTCCTTCTGTTTCAGTTAAACTTTTGCGGAACGCTCATGGAGAAAGATGTCTTGAACTTGTTAGTTCAAGTTATTTTTCTTTTCTTTTTCTTTTTTTTAAATGTTACCTTTGGCGAACTTAATACAGTATCTTCAGTTTTATCTTTGCAGCTTATTGTGGGCTTTATGATACTTTCTTATATATCAAAACAACCCTTCTATTAATTGTTATATTTTCACTGCTGTTTAAGTTGATTTGTTACATTGTTTAGGTTTTTACTTTCTTCTGAGCAATATTTTGGGTTACCTAAGCCAATTTTTATTGTTAACACTTATTTCAAGATCTTTAGCGTTCTATACTGTGTGAACCTTTTTTTTTTGTGTGTGTGTGTACAACATCACACGATTTTGGCATGTCTGTGCTGTTTCAGTATGTCTCTATTTTCTCTGTTCTTTCAATATTGAAGTGAAGAAATTGCCTCTTATTAATGCAATTTTGGCCAATGCCAGGCTGCCTCTATTTATTTTACGTTCCTAACTTCTCCAGAACTTTATTAATCCTTGCACTTTCCTAACTTTAATTACACTGTTTGCCTCTGAATAATGGCATCATACTATGAGAACCCTTTTTGCAATCATTGTGCAATGGATGAGTTCTCATGGTTATGAATAATGATCTAGGCCTATATAGGCTATATTCAGTTTATATTAGGATTTTATATTGCAGGTGAAGCCGAAAAGAGGGTTAAGATGGGGTCTGGTGACACTAAAGATTACATGTAGTATGAACTTCCAAAAGTGTAAGCTGTAAGCGTTACTTCAAAACGAGGTGAAAAGGCCCAAATGAGGTATTTACACACACCAAGAGCTGAGGAACCTTGTTAATATAGATGGTATGGATTTGCGTTGAAGTGTTTGGAAAGAGAGATCATAGTTTATATGGATCGAGTGGCAAGACATGATATTCAATAGTAAAGTGCCTAGTAAATGAATTTTAAATCAAGTACTACCTATTAGGGTTTGATATGTTCTTCTGACGTGTTTAATTATCAAAAGAATTGATTGATTGACATATCTAAAGAAAGAGTTGGGATGAAAGCTGA